>JAWWMJ010000243.1:4433063-4452618 GCA_035047045.1 Vireo griseus | reverse complement strand
TGGGGCAGCTCTGCAGGTGGGGTCTCACCTGAGCACAGGGGCACAGGGGCAGAATCCTCCCCTCCCCTGCTGCCCACACTTAATTATAGAAAAAGAAGAGATAAAAAGCTAAATTTTGAAATCCAGGTACGTATAACAACTTGGAAGCAGCACGTGGGATAGGAAAACCCTTTCTTTTTCTTACCCACCCCAGCTCTGCTGCAGATAAAAACTTCAGAGCCATCATTTTGTCACACCAATGGCAAACAAAACACGGCTGTCGCAACCCAAAAGCACCAAAATATGTATCAAAATCCACAATTTAAACTTATTTCTGCTTGGTGATTCTGTTGCCCACTCTGTTTTAGCATCCAGAGACTTGAATTGAGCTGGATTGTGGCTGCATTGGGTGTCTACAAACACCCAGAGAACATCTAAGCCACAGCACTGAAGGAGCTGAACCCATCCCTTGGCTGGAAACAAGGAAGCCTGGGGTGGTTTCAGTGGTTACTTCTCACCACAGGGTTTTGCACAGAGTTGGAAAAAACCCAAAATCTGGTTTGTGAGGTATTAGAAGGTTCACAGCAGGAGACTCTCTGCTCACACTGCGTTGTTTTCAATGCTGACTCCTTGGGCATGTTTGAAAATCCCAAGTTCAGCTGTGGTATTAACCCCCCTCCTACACAGAGAGACACAAACAAACAAACAAACAAACCAAAACAAACCAAAACCTCTCAATTTAAAAGCTGCAAATCTGGAAAGGACACAAAATGATGAAATTGGGCAAATCACCTAAAGGCCTCCTCAGCATCTCATGGGAAATGGTAGTTCAGCTTAATCGGCTTTATTAATGATTTTTTTAGGAATTTAATATTATGCTTTAAATTTTTAATTACAAGAAATATGGAGAAGTCAGGTCTGCAGGTAATAAGAATTCACAGCCAGAAAGTATCCATTTTTCATTTCTTTTAGTAGTTTGTCTCAAAGCTCCTCAAACTGTTGTGATTTGCCCACGGCAGACACACAGCTCCAGGACAAATACTCAGGTTTCTCATCTGAAAATCCTGTTGATAGCACAAGATGTCCAACGAGAGCTAATCAATACAAAATCTACAAGAAGAGTTTGGGGTATTTTCTGCACGCCATAAATGTGTTTGAAATGCTGCCTTGAAGGCTTGGCATATTGAACACCACTTTTTAAGTGTTCTCTTCTGGTTTTAGCTTATCAAATTAGGTGCACTTGTTGTTAAAAAATGCCATCAGTAGCACTTTAGTGTTGGAGGATCTGTGGCATCACAGAACTGTGGGGTTGGGAGAGAATTTGCTACACCATCTAACTCATTTTTCCACCCAAGATAATCCATCCTGCATCTTTTCTGACTCATGTTCTGAAGGAAGAGCAGCAACTCTGGAGAATGAACCCCTATACAAAAATTTAAAATAATGCAGTATTTAATTTTCCTCACCACTAAAATACTGCACTTGTCTCAGGACTTCCATTTCTAGACTGAAAGATTTGCTGCTTTGTGGGTTTTTTTTCACCTGAAATAGAGAACCAGCCACCATGAAGTCTCTTTCATATGGCCATTGTCAATTCAAACTTATGACTTGTTATTTTCAGGTTAACTACAAAGCATAATTCCTTTTTTTTTTTACTGCATGGCACAGTTCAGTCTTGCAATTTTTGTCCTGTTCAGCCAGGAGGTGCAGCCTCAGGTACAAGAACTGGATGTGCTCTCCCCAAAGAGACCCAGCCTCTGAGGGACACAGATTTAATACCACCCTGATCAAACTACAGGAACTGCAGCTGGCTGCATAAACTGCCCTGAAAGGCACCCAGCTTTTCCCATCTGCATTTTTATTAGCAATACCATCATGCTTTATTCAAAAGGATTAATACAGTCAGAGAACAGCCCTGGGAACATCTTAAAGGGATGTCACACATAGTTCAGTCACACGTGTTGGAGCAGTCTAAACACACAGTGGCAGTGCCAGCAATGTTATCATCTATGCTTGTAATCAGCTGAAAACTTACCCCCAATTCTGAAACAGTGGGTTTTTTTCCACAAAACTTATGATTGGCATTAATCATCTCTCCTGCCCTTTCAAAGGAAAATTTCAACATTAAAGTCCTGGTACTTCCTCCCCTGGTTATCTGTCCCAGGCAGTTTCCCAGCAGTGAGCTGAGGCTCTGCCATGGCAGTGAAGCTCTGCATGCTGAACCAGAGCTCCCTGGGTGGGAACAGGAATATCCATGAGGTTTAACAGCAGGGGCAGAGCCATCATAATGACACCTTACCTAAACACAGCCTATAGAGTCACTCATGCAGGTTTCCCAATCAATGCAGAAAATCTTTTAAGAAATACCTATTTGATGAAAGATGCTGTTAAATTCTCTGCCACTCCAATGCCTCTGCAAGTAAATCCAAAGGAATGTGCTGTTGTTGTTCCCCCATGCAGTTCCCCCATAGCCAGAGCAGAGGTCTCTGACAGACTTCACTGCTGGAAAATCTCTCCAGCTCAAAATTTTGCCATTAATTATCACAAGATCATCTCCTTTCTGACACAGCTGCAGCAGACACTTGGGAATGCTGCAAGGCACTGGTTTGGCTTTCATCTGTCTGATACTGGCCTGGAGCAGACCTGATGACATCAGGGTTGTTGGGTCAAGACAATCTGAAGGTGTTTTAAAAACGGTTCAAGTTCTCCAGCATTGATATAATTGATTTTTAACTGGAAGAAGAGAAGAGCAGTTGTTTCCAACAACTCTTAGCTTGACACAAAGCCAGGGGTGGATTTACCGAGGTCAGGGCAGTGGAGAAAGGCAAGAAACAGGGGAGGAAGGACAGGACCAGGAGCAGCAACTCCTCTGTGGTCAGGGCTGATGCAGGAGCAGCCACAGCACTGGATGCCCAAGGCCCCAGGATCACAGCACACATCCCTGACACTGGCCAGCAAAATGTCCCCTCACGCTGGAGAACAAAGGCCCCTGAGGCTGCCCTCAGGGGGATGTGGATCAGGCATCAAACCAGAGACTCACAGAATCGTTCAGGTTGGAAAAAACCTTTAAGATCATCAAGTCTAACCATCAACTCAGTCCCACCATCCTGTTCACCATCAAACCATGTCCCCATAGCCAGACATTTTTCGAACACTTCCAGGTGTGACTCCACCACTGCCTCGGGCAGTCTGTTCCAGTGCTTTACAACCCCTTCCATCAAGGAATTTTCTTGCTATCCAATCTAAATTTCCCCTGGCACAACCAGAGGCTGTTTCCTCTTGTCCTGTTGCTTGTTAAATACACCCAAATAAACTCTGAGGGAAAAAAAAGAGAGTAATAAAAAGTAAACATTTGGGTTGAATGCAGAAGTAATCCATTGTGGTATCTATTGAAATTGGAGGAACATAAGAGAAAAAAAGATCACATGTGGGCTAGAAGCAGCCTATTGTAAAAAGGCTGACATTTCAGAAAAAGAAACATCCTGAAAGTGAAGGAAAGTCTGTCTCTCCAGGGGAAAATACTTAGTCTGTGTTATTTCTGATACCATTGTCTGCTTTGGCTTTTAGGAAATGCATTTTCCTATGTTTATGAATTTTAGAGTTTTGTAGTACTTGGAGAAGCATCTTCAACTCCTAATCTCTAAAAGCATAATTATTCTCTTGACTGAACAACTTTTATGATTGTTACTGAGCTTCTAAAATCTTCCGGTCTCTCACCCGTGGATTCTTGAAGGAAAAGTCAGTTATGTCACAGTGGCTCCTGTCCAAACGCCTCTGCCTTCAGTCGCATCCCCTCTCATTCCCCACATCCCTCCAATTCTTCCCACCCACCACCATTTTCCTCTTGTCCTCAGGAAAACACATTGCTACACACTCTCCCTTCTCTCCCTGGATATGAAGGAAAACTGGCTTTTTTTGTTGTTTTTTTTTTTTTTTTTAATACCCTTGTCAAAGACACAGCAACACAATTCCAGTGGCTGTTTGACATTAGTTAATCTCATCATCTAATTAGACTCAACTGTAATATGAAAGAACAGAGTTTATTCATTAATCTTCCCATTCCCTAGACAAGCAAAAAATCTGAAATCAATACCAATGGTGAACAGCTTTGTCTAGAATACTAAAAATATCAAGGTATGCCAATATTTTTTGATCAACCTGTACAAATTAGAGCCAAATAGTTGGCTGTGTCCCCTATTCATGTGTGACCAGGCAGCCGATTTTAAATAACGTAAAAAATTTCTACATCTACATCATTAAAATGCAGATGCTAGATACTTGTTTCTAGCAGACAGTGGGATCTTTGTGGGAGTCCTTGTTATCGCCTCTGTTTTTAACATTTATCTCATGGTTTATGCAAATAGCCAGGTGCACACAAGTCATTCCAAAATCTTGAGTGTAGGTGTGTTTGGGTTGGGTTCGATTCAGCAGATCAAAATTAAGGAAAACATCTCCAGTGACATTCTTCACAGGAGCAAAGAACAGGAATGGGCAAACATCAAGGACAGAAAGAAAGATCCTGGAATTATATTTTTAACCACAAAACCAGAAAGCCTTAAAACAGATATGCTGGGGAGACTGTGGGGTTTCTATCTTCCTCTCAGGAATAAAATCAGCTGAGCAGATCTGGCATGGAGATGACTTAGAAAACCTCTTTGTGGGTACTGCTTTTCTACAACTGCACAAATGTCTACATCAAAAGGGGTGTAAATGAACCGTGATGCAGGACAAGAAGCCTGCCAAGGATCTAAGCTTCTAGAATCCATAGCAACGCAGAAGTTTTTAATTTCTACAGTTTCCTTTTCATTCCCTAGAGTATCCCACCTTTACAGGACAGCGTCTCACAGCTCAGTCTAGAAATTATACAAGACCAAAGGCATTTCACATGAGGGTCTGTGTGTTTGTAGCACAGTCTCTGTTGTTCTGCTTTCCAAACATACAGCCAGTTTTCAGAGCAGTACTTAGAAGAAAGGCAGTGTTTGCTAATATAATTTCATGGCAAAGATGCCTTCTCATGTTTATACATCGGATCATGAAAATGACAGCTACATATGGCATCCAAGAGAAATGAATAAATTAAATTTCTTGTTTTGACATATTTTTGGTGTGAAAAGAAGGAGCCAGTATCTTCACAGGGAACAATCTAAAGTCAAGAGCTACCCACCACTAAGAACTCAATCCTGCTATCCTTGCATTCTCAGTGCCTCCTTTGAAGCTTCCATTCACCTTTGAAACTCCTCTATCAAAGCAGTTTGTATCTTAAAAGACCTTCAATTATTCTGAAACTTAGTTAATAGAATCACCCTCTCCTTCCATCAGCCCAGCACAGAGACTGACAATACAGTGGCACAGCAGGAGTTTAAGGGTTGCTGGAACAAAATTACTGTTCTAATGATGATTACATTGCTGTTATGTCTGTTACAAAAGGAGCATTTGGAGAGGCTGTTGATCCTTGAAATTTGTTCTTCCACTGTTATCGGAGTTACCACAAGGATTTCTGCGTGAGGGGTCATTTTTCACTACTATTCGTGTACAAAACTCGGGTCTGAAGTTACATGTACAAGAAAAAAAGGCAGTTAGGAACCTCAGTATGCCATGATGTCTGAGAGGGCACAGAGAGACGTGGATATTCAGAATCGAGTGCTTCTCAAAACTCTCACCTTCAAAACAAAAACAATCTCAAAGTACTGTTCTAAGACTTCAGGTATTGGAGCGAAATTAAGAGCAAAAAGGTGGAGTGCTGTGCCTCATCACAAAGTGATAACAAGCAGCTTGTTTACACCTCCAACCTGTGGGACAGGGCTGCCACCTGCTCTGGCTGCCCAGTGCACTCTGCCACTCTCCAGAGCTCTCCTTCCCCCTGAGGCCGTGCTCTTCTCCCCATCATTTTGTGCCAGAGCACTGATGCTCCAAGCTGCACATCAGCACTCTCCAGACCTTGCTGCACCCTTTCACTGGTGGTGACAGTGCCTGGACATTCCCAAACGCTGTTTGCTGTGGCCACCTCGCTGCTGCAATCAATTCCCCTCATACTCAGACCTTTTGTTTTCAATGCTGGAGGTGGAGGAGTTTTGTGTCCCAATCCAAGGTGAATTTCCATTGCCACATGTGCCCAGGGCCATGGTCACACCAGAGCCTGGGGCTGATACAGCAGTGAACCCCACCCTCAAGCATTTTGGCCCAGCATGGACAGCTGGAGTGGGCTGAATATTCCCTCTGAGTCTGCTGTGCAGCTCCCTGCCCTAGGTATGGATGTGACAGGTCAAGATGAAAAGAGAGAAGCATCTGGGCCTGCAAAAATAAGGGAAAGGAGGCACCAGAAAAGGACAAAACCTGTTTCAGCTAAAGGGCCTGGGATTCCTGTGTGGGCCACCATCCAGAGTTAACCTGGAGCTGACCAAGCAGCTGTCTTTTTGTCAGTATACCTATGCTATTGGAAGAGAAGGGGGGTGGGAATTTCTCCTTAATCCAGAAAAAATGTCTCAGGCCATCATCAAAACACCATTCATTAACATACTGTGGAGACAACTCCTCTAACCAGGGGTGGGGATGCAACAAGTGGGTGACCAGCCCTAGCCAGAACAGGAGGTCTCTCTTGGACAAAAGGGCTGGACCATCCCTGGGTTTGACACTGCTGGCAGTGCTGGTGCTGGGCTACCAGGCTGGCTGAGATCTGATCTCCAGGAGAAAGGGAAACAATGGGCATGCTGAGACCAGCACAGTCTTACTGGGAGCAGGGCAGGACCACATTCAGGATGAGATTTCAGGCTGTTTTTCCCAGTTGTCTGGGCTCCTGGTTTCAGACATGTCTGAGAAAGGCCACAGGACCTTACTCAGCTGATGCAAAACAAGGCACCTGCTACTCCAGAACCCCTGGAGGTGTTGTTTCTGCCCTGAAGTGCTCTTTTATTCCTGCCTGTCATGGTTTGATGCTGGTTTAAGAGCCAAGCACACGAAATCCAATTATATCCATAAGGGGAATATGGATTTATTGAGGAAAACAGAAAGGAACTTTGGGGTAAAACAGGTAGGTCCACATTTAAAATAGTTACAATAGAAAGAAAAGTTTATTACTAGCGGAATGAAATGTGAGAACTGATAAGAAATCAAAGCAAACTCTTAAACACCTTTCTTTTCCAATGCCTCCCTCTTTACCACAAACGTCTCACAGCAAAAACAAAACAAAACATGGGATTTTGGTCAGAGCTGCATTTTAAAAAATTCTTTTCATGCTTAAGGAAAAGAGGTTCTTCTGCTGTGCCATAGAATTTTCACAAACCAACAGTCTACCTGGAAAAAACCAATTTGTTGAAGTGAAAAACGTATCTCTCCCATGAAACTTTGCAGTTTTCCCATACTGCCAAGTAAGGAGCCACAGAAAAAACCCCATGGGGTTTTAGTCTTTTAAGAATGAGTTATCTTCAGCCTGAAAACAAAGGTTCTCTGCTTCGAATTCTAACAGCTTCTCACAACTTCTATATGGCCTGGAGTGGGACTCTCTGTAAAATCACAGGCTGCACAAAAATTTCCCATCCCCTCAAATTTTTTTTTTTAAATGGATTAAAGTCTTTCCTACAGCTTTAAGCTCCACGCCAGAAGTGTGACCACCCTCTTTCCCTGCCGTCAGTTTGCTTCCATCCCACGCGATCTCACCCTTCCCCTCTGTTTCTGACCTTGGAGTTGAAACAGGGGATTTAAGAGTTAAAGGGAACGTAAAATAGTTGGGATACAGTGTATGAAAGTATGGGATTTATTTCCTGCTCTCCAGGGGCTGGAGGAGTGTAAAAGAGATAAGGTGCCCTTCGAAGGACAGATGGTACTTATCAAAAAGCTGCTGAATTTGCAAAACTAAGAGAGGCCCCTCTGTAAAACTGGAGAATATTGCTGCTGAGAGAGAATACGCATGCGCACATCCCTGGGGTCAAAAAGCCATACCGAGGCAGACTTCTCTTACTCCATCCCTCCAAGCCCCCAGACTCATTTTGGGACCACCAACCCAATAAAGGGGACGAACTACGCAGTCACAGTTGATTTGCATAAGGAGCGGAGAATAGGCGGGACCAGGTAACCAATATGTATAGGCGATATAGAATATGAATTATTTTTGTATATAAATAGAGGATTGAGGGTTACAAAAGGTACACAGGATTTGAGAAGATGCTCTCCCCCTGTGTCCCACGCTGAATAAAACGTACCTACTTTACAACTTTAACTAGTTTTGGAGTCTAATCCACATCTCAGAGTCACCATGTTCAGCTTCATCCCGTGTGACTTTACTTTCTCTTTCTTCCTCGCTGACTTGAAAGAAAGAGAGTCTTTGTCAGCTGCAGCACGTGGAGTTCCTTTGGTCCAGCGCAGGCAGTGCTGGATGCAGGAATGCCCTGTTGGCCCCACCAGCTCTGCACGGGGAGGTCGCAGCGGATTCAGATTGTGGGAAATGCAAAAGGTGAGAATGCTTTTAGTTTGAGTGAGAAAAGCAGGTTTCAGAAATAAAGCAAGGGTTTTAGGTTTAGCTGCAGCTGCAAAAACCAGAATGTAGAAGAAGATACAATAATCTAGACTGCAAGGACATTAGAACAAGGGTTAGTGTTCCTAGGTTTGGCTCAGAGAAGTATTGAAGCTGCAGAAAATGTGCTTAGCAAGGACACCAAAGTTTTAAGCTCAAGAATGGAATATTGTGCATTGTTATTACAAGCATACAAGAGAGTATTTTTTGTAACAGGTATACGTGTGCTTTTTAATGACTGGTCAGAACACTTGTCTGTAAACTTTAGAAGCAAGCTATTGGCTGAAAAGCTTTTAAGAATGTTCTGTAACTCAGAAATCTTGAGTTGTCAGCGCAGGCGTGAGCCATGTACATCTCTTGTGTACATGAGGCTGATGCCTGAAGAAAATAAATAATTAAAAGCTCATGGAACCTCTGCTTGTTCCCCTGTCCTGTTGAAAACTGTACTCCGACATAATGGTGCTCCCATGTGAGGAGAGGAATATGTTAAAGTATTCTGGTTTGAGCCTTCTGGTCGATCCTGTTGGAAGCCCCAGAAGCAATCAAAAACCCATGGGAAGACGGATTTCTCCTGCAACAAAGGAGGTTCTCCCCTGCAGGAGCGTGGCACTCACCTTCCAGTACCTGGTGCAGGCTGCTGATATCCTCCAGGGCAGAGTGTGAAGAAAGAGGAAGGCACTGGTTATATCTCTTGGCAGAAAGCTGACTCTGCTTCTGCCCTCAGCGTGGAAAGGTGTGGGATAATCCCAAGCACACACCAACAGGGGCTGCAGGATGGGCAGAGGGCTGAGGAGAGGGAGAAACTGCAGCCAAGCCTGCAGTGGGCAGCTGAGTGGGAGCAGGGGAGGAGGCATGAGGAGTCACAGCCTCTGGCAGCCAGGAGCTCTCCTGGGCTGAAACACAAGACAGGAGCTGCCTGGCTCGGGTTTTGGAGGGGTTCCAGTCTCACCTGGAGGAACAGGGGGAAGGGCACCTCCTCACCAGTGAGCTGCTGATTAATTAGAGGAGGCAAATGCCAGCCCTGCTGCTGTAATGAGGAGAGGCATCTTGGAGCACTTTCCTCACACATTTGACACTTCCCATGGTACTTCACCTGACAGGCCACAGGCTCACTCTGCTTCTGCAGAGCAAACATCAATACAGACTAACACCTCCCAAAGCTGTCAGGCACCAATATCAGATACAGAGTCCTCCTTTCTGACCTCTGTGAGCTTCTGAAACATCCTATCTTGTTGAATTTTAAGAGGAGATAGAAATTAAAGCTATAAATACAGCTGCTAAGTACAAACACAAAAAGGGAAAGTGTGAAAAACCTTAATGCTGATACAAGTTAAGGCAAAAATGAAGATCGGGATGACAGGAAGGAAATATTTTAAAACAGAGAGGGGTGGAAAGGGCAGTTGTTGAATCCTTAAGCATAAAACAGAATAAGGATTTTTCAAACAATCTCAATATAAAAATAAAGGAAATTTTCCAGACTGCAGTGGAAGCCCTTGCCTGTAGAACAATGTGTCCACAGTGAGATGCTTTTAGAATTTTTTTTTTTTTTTCTGAAACTAAAAGACTAAAAGACTAAAAAATAATTAATACTCTACTGTGGAAGATGGAAGGTACACTTCAAAAACAACCTCTTCTTCTCGTTGCCTCCATCAGCTGACTTCCTGGAGTGCTCCATTTGTCTTTAAGTGGACTCCTAGAGAATCCTGTTGAAGACTTAAGAGCCCTCAGTAGCACCTTTTCATCTTCTTACCATGCTGCCTGCTTTAGGCATCTGCAGCAGAGTCACATGCTTGAACTAAAATGTCATCTCCCTGCTCCTCCTCCTCCTCCTCAGCACTCAGGTGATTCCTCCGGCAGCACAGCCCTTGGACTGCTGGGATTTACAATCTAAAGTGTGAGGGTTTTTTTTTTTTTTTCTTTTTAATTCTACACAACAAACAAATCTGCCAAGATGGGAATTAGGATCATAAATGGAGATCTCGCCACTCCTTTCAGCCATTTCTGGAGCTTATTTATCTCTCCTCATCATTGTCTCCCCACTGTTGTGCCCACAAAGAACAGGGAAGGGAAATATTGATATGGGGAGATAAGGCAGGGCCAGGAGCCAGCCTGATGAGTGGGAGGAAAGCACCAGGTTAATTCTATCTTGGTGAAGTGACAGGGGTCAAGCAAGGTTAGGAAAGAGCTCCTTGGACCCATCCCTATCACACTGCTTCAAGACTCGGCCCTGCAGTAGGGAGCAGCTATTGAGCTAAAGGAGGTTCTCTATTTTCACTGTCTATTTAAACAATATTTATGACTCTGGCCTAAAAGGAACCATTCCATTTCCTATGCCCTTCTGAGTGCAGAAATAGCCACAGGTGCTGAGGGCAGGGCTGGGCTCTGTGAAGCTCAGCTATGGAGAAGGGCATGCAATTCTCTCAGGCATTGACTGTTCCACCTACAGCACTGGTTGGCTGTTCATCTTAAAAGCAATTCATCTTTCTCATGCTTATTGATTATCAAAATGCAGGGTCCCTGACAGTGGCATTGTTGCTGACCTTGGGAATTGTTTTGTGGTTGCCAAAAGGGTGAGATAAGCCCCACACCCCACAGCTGTGGTTTGGGAAGTCTCACTTGACTGCCATGCTTCAAGTTTTCGGTTTTCCATGAGGACATGGAAGAAGAATTTGTGTGGTTGGCATGGCACAGCCAGAGCACCTAGAACCCCTTGCTCTATTTCCAGGTGAGTATTCCTGTGAACCACCTTGAAATAAATGGAGTCGCCTGCTGTGTCAGAGATGTTTATCTCTAAGGAATGTTGCCTTTATTGGAAAAGCTGAGTGAAAAGAACTCTCTCATGAATCTGAGAGTGGAGATTAGACTTGTTGCCTTTAGATTAAACCTCTCCTAATTAACCTTCCAATTAACCTCACATCACTCCTTTGAACAAGACCATAAATACAAATGTTACTACATTCCCTTTTATCAGAGAAGAGTGTTTGCTAGATGGAATAATGATAGATGGCCATAATCTACAGAGAATTATATTAGCAAGAGTTTCAAGCTCTGCTCTCAGTCCCCAGGAGGAGCAGAGAGGGCACAGGAACTCTGACAAGCACAAAGCACGAAATTTTCTCCTCACAGTTTTGCAAAGTGAACTCTGAGACACAGAATCACTAGAAAAATACTGTCCAGATTTGCCAAGTTTAAAGAAAACCTGAGCTGAGAAACTATGCTGTGGAGAAATTAAGGAAACCAAACAAAACCTAACCAACCCAATATCCATCAGACAGGAATCAATGAATCTGCAACAACAAGGCAAAGGCTCCAAAGGAAATTGTCCTCTCTCTCATGTGAGGAGTAGCAGTTCTGCTCCAGAGGATATTTTTTAAGTGATTCCCAATGTGCTGAAACACCCTTTTCTCCTTATCCTTACCCAGAACAGCCTCTATCTTCTTGCCTTTTCAAAGACTGTTTTTCCATGTGTGAAAAGCTCTCTCTGTTAGAGACAATGTTCTGCTGAATGTGCAGGTGGTGAGAAGGGATATTGTTTAAAAACTGGAAATAACTCTGTGTGAACTTTCAGTCTATGAACTTTAACGTTTTCAGTACTAGTTTTCCTTTCCTCACAGTTTGGGCTGGGTGTCAGTGCCTTTGTATTTAAAGGATTTCACTGCTCCCTCCCCTTGCTGAGCTAGTTTCCCTAGTGTCACTGGTTTGTAGTGGGCAGCCCTCCTGTGCTCATGGTACTCAGCCAGTGACCATCCTGAGGGACAAACAGGACAGGGACCAGGGTGCCACACTGACTTCCTCCATCCTCTGAGAATTCACATTCCTCTGCTGGGCTTGAGGGACACACAGGGAGATTCTCCAGGCCCCAGGGAGATCCTCCTGGGAGATTTTCTTGTTAAGGCAGCACCCCCTTCCCCGTTTTATTGGCCAAACCACGAGCACATCCCCCAGTTCTGGTGCTCTCACCCAAGGCTGTGTTTCTGTTGTCAGTACCTGTTCTCCAGGCTGCAGCAGGACACAACTCATGCTCCCTCAGCTCTCCTCTCCAAGATCCCTGCACTCTCAGGTATAAATATCTTCCTTCTTCCTCCTCCCATCACCCTCCCAGCTTCATTTCCAGCCCTCCCTTAGGTTCCAGTGAGTTGGGAAGTGCCCATTTCATTTAAATCCTACTAACCAATGTGTCTCTTGTGTCACAGCAGCCTTTTCCTAACAGACTTAGGTTTGCATTAGCTTTTTTAATGTGTATCTGTATGTACATGTTTGACTCCTCTTCCAGGACTAGAACTAGAAAGGCCAAACTCATACCAAGAGAAATGTCTCACTGAAATCCATCTCTGCTCACTTTCTCCAGCAAAAGGAACCAGCAGTGCACATAACTCTGGAGAAGAATTTAAACATCACTCAAGCTCCTGTTTAATTAAAAATTTAACAATTTTTAATTTTCACACTGGTTTTTTGGGCAGCATTCTGGCAATGCTTCATTTTCCCACACAATAATTCAGAATGTTGGAGCATTTTTTCTTACTTTTCCCTAGCCTACAAGTCAAGCCAGGAATGTTGTATCCTAAAAAAAGAGTGATGCTAGAATACATTTCTGTGCTGCCACAGCAGCTTACCAAGAACATGCACCTGTACCTGCCTATGCACAGAAATAACCACCCTCACACAGGCACAGATAAATCTGGGAATGAAAAAAAAAGCTGAGAAAGAAAGAAGAGGAGCAAAATATCCATTTTACCGAGGAATATGATCTTCTTTCTTTTTTGTTTTCAGAAGAAAAATTCTCTTCCCTGCTGCAGCCCCAAGTTCTCTGGTAAATTTTTATCTCTGGGCTGAATTTGGAACAACAGGGCGACATTTAACAACAGAGCCATTAAAACTGGCAGAACAGCTGGAAAATCAGGCTTACCAAAGAACACATGTGGCTCACCAGACAAAACCAGCTACCACAGGGAGCTAAAATAGTGGAGAAAAGAAAGAATCCCTGCAGTTAAAGGAGCTTCCTTAGTCCTGGGCTCAGCACTAGAGCTGAGGGCAAATACAGGATGGAAAGCTGTTCTCCAGCCTGTGCGAGCTGCTGGGCAGGACCTGCTGGAAGAGGGATTCAGGTGGAAATCCAGGCTGTGACTTCAGAGAGTGCCTGTAAATATTTCTGTTTGCTTTTTTCAAGTTCGAACACTTAAATAAATAGCCAGAAATAAAGAAAATTTGTATTTGTTTGCATTTTTGGAATGTGTTGCAAAAAGCTCCAAAGATGAAAACAAGCATCCTGTCAGCCTGACCCTTGCAGAGCATCAAGCAGAAGGGCTGAATGAACAGAAGGAAATGCAGTGCTTTCAGACAAAGTAAAAACAAAATCTATTCACTGTATGTAATTATTTAGCCAGCTCGCCATGGGGGCAGGTTTTTGTCATTCACTTGCATTCAGTTAACTTGGGGTATTAAAACAAAATTACTATCACAAATATAGAGGAAAAAATGAGTTTTCGGTGGGAGAGAGGTCCTGCAGAATGCCACAGAAACCAAAATCTGAATTCTGTGTTTTCTAGAGAACAGAGATCTGTTCTCTAAGGTCTGACTTTCTCAGAATCACAGAATTCCAGGATGGTTTGGGCTGGGAGGGATGTTAAAGCCCATCCAGTGCCACCTCAACCCCAGGCAGGGACACCTTCCACTATCCCAGGCTGCTCCAAGCCCCAATGTCCAGCCTGGCCTTGGACACTGCCAGGGATCCAGAGGCAGCCACAATGGCATTCCTAAAAAAGTGTTTCCATTATTTAGCCCTGGAATCTGCCCTTGTGAAACTCATGATGCCCTTCTGGCTGTAGACAAAAACATGCCCCCAGTCTGGGTGAGATTGTAAAAAAGTCCCCTCCTGGCACTGCTTCAGCAGAGTCCTTATCTCAGCCTTGGAAAGCCTCTTATAAGGCCACTGTCTGGGTTCAGTTCTTTCACTCTTCCTTACCAGGGCTATTTTTGCATTTCTGCATGGGTTCTCTAATCTGAGCCCGCCTTTTGAGCTGAAGTTTCATCTCATTGCCTCTCCAGGAGTGTTCTGGTTGTGCTGAACAGATAAATGATGGCCACAGATAGCTGCTTACCCAGACTATGTCAGCAAAGCTCTGACTGCAAATGCAAAGCACTGCGGGCAAGTTTGGATTGGATTAAGGACAACCAGACACAGTTTTGATACATTTATGCATTATTTTGTGGCTACTCATTATCTGGACTTATTTCTGCTTAATGCCTATGGAGAATGAGATCACTAAGCCAGTCCTGTCATAAACAAACCTCCTGTGCTCAAGAACAAACAGAAATTAGATAGGGTGGTTTTGTCTTTTTTTTTAAGGATAACTGTAGTATGTATTGTAAACATATATAGCACAGCCAATGTGATACTCAGGAGAAAAAACAAAGGAATTTGCCTCCACTTCCAGCAAATAAGGACAATTCTATCTTTGTTTTTCTGCACAGACCAAAGGGAAAGAGAGAAGCTGGTCAGCACTTTCTGGGCTGTTAGTTCTACACTGTCATACTGTCCAGTCCTCAGACCATGCAATTATTTACACCTTAAACATTTCATGTCTTCAGCTGCTGCTGAAGGAACATTTTCTGGAAGATTAAATTACCACTAAAATTTTTTTAAAGACAGATCGCCACCACCTCCCCAATAAAAGAAGTACTGCTCTCGTATCCAAAGTGAGGTTACACTGGATATTTCATATATAAGGAAGGTTGTCTGTTCTTAAACTTCCAGTTTACCACCTTTTAACTCCTTTTTAATTTCTCTTCATCAACTCCCGTGTTCTTCTTACTGTGAAACCAAATTTCCTTCAAGAAAGAAATACTCCTCTGAAGCCTCAACTCAAGAAGTTGGCAGAGCTTCCAAACGATTCATAAGAACAGAAAACCTTCCTTATATATGAAATATCCAGTGTAATCTAGTTTTGGGTACGAGAGGAGTACTTGTTTTACTGGGGAGGTGGTGGTGGTCTGTCCTTTAAAAATCCCCAGGGCACAGGTACCTGCAAGCTTTCACATCCTGTCAGCTCTGGGCATTTCTCATTTCTGTTTCACAGGACTTTCTGTCAGGAAATGTTGGGAGAGAGAAGAAAAGAAGTTATGAAAAGCCATCCACAGCCTGGTTGTGCAGATAGAGAGCAGGGAGGACGGCCAGAAGGCTTGGAAGAGTGGGTGTGAACTTGGCTTTACTACCTACTGCTCTAGAGACAGGCTGTGCTGAACCTGCACAGCCAGGAGAACTCCAGCCAGGAAGGGAAGGACTGGAATAATGAGGGAAAGAGGATCCACAGACCCTGCAGACAATGGGATTCTCTAACACCAAGGAAATGACTTGGAGGAGAAAAAGGGGGAGTTGGTTACTGTGTGTGCTATGAGCTGCCATGGAATTAGAGAATCATGGAATTTCCTGAGCTGGAAGGGACCTACAGGGACAGAGCTCCTGGAGCTGTGGCAGCCTCGGGGCTGTTCCCATTCCCTGGAGAGCCTGGGCAGTGCCAGCACCCTCGGGGGGAAGAGCCTTTCCCTAATTCCCAACCCGACCCTGCCCTAGCCCAGCTCCAGCCATTCCCTCAGGTCCTAGAGATTTTCACATCTTTCCAGTTTGAAATGTAATTCATTCCACATTAGGTATAAGTACAAAAACGTAGTGGAGGAAAACTGGCAAAAAATGCATGTTACAGACACAGATATTTATGAAAGGGACCAAAATATTTGGATCTCCTGCACCCTATTACTTCACCTTTCTCCCCTCATCCCCTTCTCCTCCTCTGCCAAGCTAAATTATTCTCGAGTAACTACAGCAGCCTCAGAGGTTTTTCTGTTTCATCTGTGAGTCTTCCAGCACAGGGATTTTGCTTTCCACTATTTTTGATTTTCCTACTGTAATTTGGGCTACAGGAAAACTGAAATAAAACTGAAACTGAACCAGAGGTTCTCAGCATGGGGCACCACCCAGGCCAGTCCACTCAATAGCACTGTCAGGTGTTCCTTCAGCACCAGAATAACAAGTAAATAACAAAATCAAGGAAGGAGAACATTTGAGGGATAACCTGGAAAGAACAGCCAGGGAATCAAGTTAGCTTATTATTTCATGGAAATACATCCCATAATATTGCGAACTGCCCCCTTCTCTTGCATTAAATCTTCACTGTTATTGTTCTTGTGTACTTTGCTGCTGATGCTGGGCTTTAATTTTCAGATGTGATGAGCACCTACCACACAAACATAATCCAAGAGCTTCTCTGGACACTCAGCCCATCTGATCAACAGGATGTACACAGATCTATTAATATTTCATCCTGACATGTATTTTTAATCAAAAGATCTTAAAGTCCAGTTAAATCTCCAGTTTATATATTCCAGTCCTTAGACGTTTCATTAATAGTTTATGGGATACAGACCTTACACAAAAATTTCAAGATTTCAGTGATTTACATGGATTTCTAGGATGATGAGGACACACTGAAATAAGCTGTCTTAAAATTCAGTACCAAAGTACTAGTCACCATTTTAGGACAGCTACAAACAAAAACGTTTCCATAAACAGAAGACACAGTGACATTTGAATAATTTATTTCAAATACACCATTGCAGTGTTCACTGTAGATTCAAATTCAGACTGGAAAGAAGAAGAAAACTGTAAAAGAAAGCAAAACATTAAGGATCTCTGTGACATCCAGATGTTTTAGAGCACCAGTTCCCAGTCAGAGGCTTGGATTTGAGACCAAGAGTGAAAACACATTTAACTCCTCCTAATATATCTCAGTCTTATTCACTTGTTGATTCAGACTAAGTATTTGATATTTCTTAACTCCAGCCTCCAGCACAATTACATCAAACCAAGTAAAAGAGAATTCCTATTACTGCTGTACTAATTTTAACAGGAAAATAAGAAGGTAAAAAAGGGCTACTCTGTGTAGACACAAATCAATTTAAATTCTAAGAGGGAAGGAGGAAAGGATTCCACAGTGAAAAATCAAATGCTGATGATGGCACAATTAATAAAAATTAAGAGAGATTCTTGGTTTGATGGGTTGTGGTTCTTTTAGTTTGGGGTTTTTTTCACTCTTTCTGTGAAGAAATTTTGCCTAACATCGACACTGAACCTCTCCTGGTGCAAATTAAGTATTGGACAGTACACTGTAAATCATAATTTGGACTTACCAGCCATGTATTATCCACTGTGGTGAAAGAATTAAGTCTTTTTATTATTAAAAAAAAAAAGTTTTTCTTCCCTCAGTGATATTTTATTTTGGGATGGATGCACCCTGTAATCCTTAGTCTTCACAGCACGTTTTCTTTAAAAGAATAGATTAAGTTAAAAAACCCTTTAAAGTACATAAAAGGTATATTTGTATGGCATATGAAAGACAAATATTTGAGTTTCTGTTCTAACTCCTTCAGTAATTTCAGTCTCAGGGATGTGCTAAGTGGGCCAGGGGCTATTTCTCTTATACTTTGATTCCTCATTCCTAGAAACTCTTTCAAAGGTTGGGTTTTTTTTATTATTTTTTTCCATAAAGAAACACATTATTTCAGAATCTGATGAACATTGACTGAGGTTTTTAATAATACAAACATCTCTCTTTAGCCCCTAATGACACCTCTCTATTCCACTTACACAACTCAGAGAGACAACTCATCATCTCTTCTCTTGGTAACAGTTTCCTTCCATTCCAAGATTTAATTAACGTTTTTCTATCATTTTTTTCTCTTTCCTTTTGAGGTTGGCCCACGTTTTATATGTTGAGGACACAGCATGACCCAAACCTCCTCTGTTTTTCCCAGATACAATGCACCACCTGGTCTAATGAAGATACTTGGTGTATCTTCCTGTGAATCTCATCTCTTCCAAGACTCTGGACAAACACAGTTCCAAGCTCACTTTCAGGAACTCCCGACTGAAACATCCTTCTCTTCCAGTACCAGATGGAATCACTTTATTCTAGAAGTTTCCTGGATGAAAAGCCCACAAAGTTCATTAGCAAATGATCATATATATCACCAAGCTGTATTTTCTACATTTACCTGGCTTGTTGAGCCATGTCTCAAATTTCAGGAAATATATACAACACATTTAAGAGCAACCACAGCAAAAGTTCAGATGTATGTGACTTATAATTACAAGATTTGATGCATGTTTTCTATACCCTTGCGGAACACAGGTGTTTTTCCAAGGCTGTTTGCAAAATCCAGGAAGTGTGAAGTGAGATTTTCACCATGCAGGAACAGGGAAGAAATTTCTGTCTCAAATCCTAGTGGTGTTATTTTCACAGACAATTTCTTTTTGCTGAATACGTGGTGCAGTCATTGCTTTTTAGGCAAAAGTCTGTGATTAAAATATCTAAACCCAGTCCTGCTCCAAATGAGCAATACAGTGAGCAAAGGTGTTACTTCGAAGATAGGAGTGGACTTCTGGAGATGGTTTGAATGAGCTACCAAGCCTTCTGGCTCAAGTGCAAACAGTAGAGGAGTCACTGCTCTGGAGTGCAGCCCATGTTGTGTCCAGGCTCTCCAAATCTTGTTGGAACATTTTTCTGACACGTCAGGGTGTGGGGCACACACATGAAATGCTCAGCTCTCTGCCTTCCTTCCCAGAGATGAAGCCCATCAAACTCAGGAATTCAGAATCACTTTTGTCACTCCCTGGGAGCATTCCAGCATCAGGTGAGATTTACCCATCTGCTGATATTTCCTTGCATCCTTCAGATGAGCCATTGATTTGCAGAAAATAACTCCACAATTTATTAAAGTTGTAAAGTAGGTATGTTTATTTCAGCGCTGGGTGCACGGGGGATAACTCCTCCAAAGGCATGTGCACTGGCAGCACTGTTCAGCTTGGTGTATATTGGGTTACAAGTTACATATGTCAGGAGGGAGGTGTTCTTCTTTGGACCCTGACCAGCTGTGTTCCTTGTTTCAGTGTCCCATGTCCCAAAATGATGAAATGAGGCTTCTTTCTGCTGTTTCAGAACTTGTTTATTTTTCATTCTTATCAAAGTTTCAGAGGCACAGACTGTGCTGTGACCTCCAGGAACACGAGGGCAGAAT
>JAWWMJ010000243.1:4420244-4432963 GCA_035047045.1 Vireo griseus | reverse complement strand
GAGCTTGGTTCGCAGGCCAAGCCTTTTTTGAGGAGCTCTGAGGGTAAAACAAACAGCCAGAGGAGCAGGAAAAGTTCCCAAGCTTTTCCTAGACAGAGCTGCTTTAGCCTTGCTGACAGTTTTCTGCTGTTGCTTGGGCAGCCTCTTCTTCTTCATAGGCTCCTCATTCTGTAACCCTGAGCACAGCCTTGTACAGCACCAAATACATCAGAACAGGCGCTGAAATACAGCAGCACCACTGATTGTGGTGCTGAAGGCTCCCAAAAAATGCAAGGCTGACAATCATCTGGCCAATTGTTCTCCAAGGCCTTGGGAAGGGTTCTTCTAATATCAGGAAAACCCAAAACCCAAAAGGAATTTTAACAGAGGCCAAACTCCTCGACCTGGTCATAAAAAGCACTGCTGGGAGGAGAGGAGCAGCAAAGCAGGAGATACAACACTGCCTGGAGACATTCCTCTCTGCCCATCACTAACAAACATGGTTTTACAATACATTTGTGATTAAACTGGCATTTAAAGAGAAAAAAAACACAAAAAAGAGTCTCACAGCTTGGCATCCTCTCATCAAATTTTGAAGGTAAGAAAATATTAAAAAATTTTTCCTTCTAGAGGCAGAAGATAAACAAAAGGTGTTACAATCTGAACATGAAGCCAAAATACTTCAATAGTCAGCAACAAATAAGTAAAAAAGGAAGAAGGGGAAAAAAAAAGAACAAAACAACTCCCAATAAGGTATTTAACATGACAGAACTGGATTATCAGGATCTTCCACACATATGAGATGGGGCAAGAAAGGGACCAGATGCTGTTAGCATCGTAGCATATATTTTATAAGCTCGAACATTATGTGTAATGTTCTGCAAAGAATACCTGTAATCTACACCCCTTTTCCCCTAATAAATTGTTATTTAAGGTTCCCTTCTCTTCCAGTACGTGACATGAGTGCCAGACATGTGAACACGAATGCAGTCGAAGATGCTTTTAGTGCACTTCACAGCAGCTCAGGCTGTAATGGAAAGCCAGGGTTATGCATCTAATTTTTAGCTGTGCTGGATACATGATTGCCTCCTTGAGTGGCAATCACAAATTATTATCAAAGGGCAACACAAATGGCATTCAGATTTCAGTGCCTGAGCTCATTATGACATTTAGAGCACTTACTGCTTATTGTGAGTTTTGCTGATTGCTGCTTATCCACAGATGACAAATATTGCAGAGCACCTCAGACAACCAGAGCCATTCTCTCTAGTTCTGTATCCCAGTTGACTCCTTGTTTTGTGGGTAATTTGGCTGTGCTGAGCATCCCTACAGGGAAGAGGCAGGAGACAACTGGAAGCCAGCTTGGGTTAGGTGTGACATCACCTGCCCAACCCCACGCAGAAACTGAGGCCAATTTTCATGAAAGCAGATGCTGAAATGCTGCAGACTTTCTGAGGGACCGAAAGCCCAAATGGTTCAGTTTTATCACAACTTGGGTCCAGTCAGCCATTTCAAACCCTCTATACCACTTTTAAAAGGCAAAATTTTGAAGACTTTTTTTTTTTTTTTCCCAGGCCAAAATCAAATCTGTTCATATCTTTCCATTTGGACATTAAAACCACAACTGCACAGGTCAGGGAGTTGGGTTTGGGCTGGCACTGTTGAAAGCCACAATGAAATCCCTGCCTGCTGATTAGGCATGACTGCAAGGCAAGTCAAATGCTGCAAAGGGCGTTCACCAGTTACAAAAAAACCCCAAGTGGTGTCCCAGGAATGGATCTGTTCCACAGGATTGGTTCGATTTAAGTCTCAGGCAGTGCTGCTTTGTAAGCAGTGCTCTCTGTGTGCTTGAGAAAGGGGTGAGAGCATCTTGGCTGAGGCAATGCTTGCTCTGTCAGACACATTTGGTGAGGCCCTGGAGCTGCTGTGAGCAGGAGGAGTTCCCAGGTGTGCAGAAGTCAGATATCACTCACACTTTCCTCATGGCAGTGTCAGAAGCTACTTCACGTATAATTTGCTGGAATTTTTTCTGTAACAGGAAAAATCTCTGTAAAATGCACATTTCACTTCCCTGACCTGTTAGAAGCTTTTCCTAATGAGTTAATCAGTGGTAAGAGTGCTTTGAATTGTGTATTTTTTATGTGTGTCCTGCTCACTCTTGGTTTAATTTTATTTCCCTGCACTGCCCAGGAGAAAACACTTCTCAGGTTTAGTCAGCACCTCTCGGTGATAAAGCTTCTCAGTTAATGAAAATTATTCTCTTTAATGCTCCAATGCAAACCAACAGGAGCTTTCCAAAGCAGAAAGGCACTTAAAATTATGTTAACACACAGTAATATAGGCATCAAACATGTGAAAGAGAGTAGAATTAGATGGGATATTAGGGAGAAGTTCTCCCCTGGGAGGGTGTGGAGACCCTGGCACAGGATGCCCGGAGAAGCTGTGGCTTCCCCATCCCTGGCAGTGTCCAAGGCCAGGTTGGACAGGGCTTGGAGCAGCCTGAGATAGTGGAAGGTGTCCCTGAACATGGCAGGGAGTGGGGCTAGATGGTCTGTAAGGCCCCTTCGAACACCAAACATTCTATGATATTATAGCTTTTCCTTTATTCTAAATATTTCTTCTTTCTTCCTTATTTGTCTTAGCTTACCTTATTTTCTATTTCCTGCAACAGCTGGACTAAAACCAACCTCAAGGACTCATCAATCCATACTTGACTCTAAAAGAGGATCCTCTATGCACAGCTCCCAGACAGCTGGAGTTCAGAGAGCTTCAGAGACTATTTCAAAACATCCAGAGAGGAGCTACTGCAGTACTTCCCTATCCTGTACATATCCCTGATCATCCCTGTTTAAAGGTCACAGCCACAAAAAGGGAGGAAAACTTCTTCCCTGTTTTTTGTATCACTTCATTACACTCATATTAACAACACAAATGTCCTTTTATTCGGTGACATTTTTTTACCTACCAGTTTCAAATCAGTTTGCAAAGCAGATGCCTCAACCACATTTCTCAAATGTTAAAACGAACCAGGAAGATGAGGAAGAGCCAGAGGCTTCCCTGCTGGGGCTGTGTTGGAGTTCCCTCAGGTGTGTACCCACCACACCAACAGTAACCAACACCCACCAAGCAGAACCCAAGTTCAGGCCATGCACCAAAATGATTTCACATTCCCAGCAGACTTTTCCCTCGGTTAGCAGCTAAGGGGATGTGAGAGTGTTGTGCAAGAAAGGTGCACAAATCAGCTTTGCCTCAAATGCAGTATCTTGGACTGGAGAGAAAGCCAACTACAGACACGGGCAAAGAGTTGAGAGTGTTGAATTTCCTCACAAACATCACTGTCTGCTAGGCTGTGACCCAAAGAAAACTTCAGCAATTAAAGCCACCCTGGCTAGTCTGCACTCTCCTTTCTCTCTTCTGAGGTCTCCTTGCACTTGTTTGCCAGGGGAAACACAGTAGTCTGTGTTTTAAGTTCTTCCTGGAGGTGTTGGTAGTCACAGAGAAAACCTGATTAAAAACTTCTCCTGCCACGTTGTTCCTCTATCACACGATGCAACAATTTACATTAATAACAGCAGAGTGCAGAGAAGGCCTGCTGAGCCTTTAATAAACTTCCTTTTTCCAATCACTTAAAATGTTCTTTAAAGTTGCCACTGAAGTAATACAAAGCCTGCATAACAGTACACTTGACATTTATGAGCTTGGCAATAAATCAGATTTCCTTTTTTACAATGTCTGCTTTTGATTAATTGTAAAAAGTTTACAATAAATACTTCCAGACAAACAGTAGGATGGTTAATAAACTGTATTCTTCTTGCTAATAACTTCAGTCATAATGGAGTAAATGCCTTAAACCATATACATTAAATTTAAAGTACTACAAAAAGCCAAATGTTCACAAGTTTCATTACTGTGTTCATTAGGGAATAATTGTGAGGCATCCTGAATTTCCTCTAGCCTTGGCATTTATTAATGTAGTGCACAATTCTGTACAGGTTTTAAGATAAAAGCTCCAATATTCAAACGTAAACAACATGTGTAATGCATCTTAAAACCCCTTATTTTTGATAATAGAACATGATTAAGCTGGAATAGCAAGAGACTGTAATCTAGATCTGAAAGTCAAAGAAGAAAATCCTCACTATTATTGCTTTTCAGCATGACACAAGTGAAACCCAAGGAATGCAAGGATGCCAGAATTCTGCCATAGGAAAAACCTGGCTCTGGGCTGTGTGGGGTGCAATTTAATCCCTCCAGGAAACTGTCACACCTGCTATTCATGGGTCCTTTCCTGGCAGGGTGCCAGAGCTGAACAGTAACGGGAATATAACGAACAGCTGCAAATTAAATTATGCTGTTGTGATGTGGCATCATTTGGCGTAAATTATTTCGCTGCAATTAGGAAAACAGCTCCACAGCCCGCAGCAGGTGGTTGGTGGTGTAGCAGCACCAGGTAAGTTGGCCTGCTGACAGGAAAGGCAGCAAGAGGGAAGATTCTGCATGCAGAAGCAGGCCTGCTCTCCAGCACGATAAACATAAAACTGCATTATTAAAGGAGTAACTGATACCGCCGAGAATCAAAATAGCCACTGTATAAACACTCCTGAAGTGTTTGTCTGACTGAGTCCAGAGGCCACATCCAGACCTGTGTAATGTTCAAATCTCATTAGCATCTCACCAAAGAGGTGTGAAATGATGGATGTGCCAGGCTTTGTTTTCTGCCCAAGAGTTCACTGTTCTCCTAATTACTGCGTGCAACTAAAATCAGCATTTTTAGAAGCTCATTCTGCTTGCAGTTCTGCCACTTGCAAACAGTCCTGCCACACTCAGCAGTTGAAATAAATCAGATTTTATAATAGTTCGGAGGAGAGCATTCAAAAATCGTGCTCTCAACACTTTCCACTCCCTGGTGGTTTTTAGGTTGCAAGGTAACTCATTTTTACCCCAGGAAAAACATTGTTTTCATTGATCTGTCTTTCCCCTAATTGCTTGTGAATTTTTAACCTTTTAAAATCAGCCACCGTCCTCTACATGAGACAGATAAAGTACTGAAAAAGAGAAAAATCAGGTAATTGCTCATTACAGTTGAATATATAATAAATAAAGAGGGCATCTTCCAAAAGTTCTCTTGGCCTATTCCATCCATGCATGAACGCACAATGCTGATCCACTTCACAGCTCTTTCAGATGCAACTGAAATGTCCATATAAATGAGGAACTCAATTTCTACAAAACTCCATAAGCCAAGGCCAGGTTGAAGCTACCTGAGATAGTGGAAGATGCCCAGAGCAGGGGGATTGGAGCAGGATGAGTTTAAGGCCCATTTCCATCCAAACCACTCCGAGATTCACTGTTTCTATGGAATGTGTGCTCTGTTCCCTCACCCCAAGGGCAGTGCAGACACATTAACAGCAGAAGGCAGCACAGAAGAGCTCATGAAGAGCAAATCCTCCAGGTGACATAAAAATTTACACAGTCATAGGGGACAACTTGTTTGTATCCACCAAAAGCAATGCAAGAGCAGAGGAAGAACACGTTTGTCAATTGAGTCCATTCAGTGTGAATTCACCAAGAATAGGAAAAAATATTTTAAAATTCATACGACTGGATTCAAAGCATTTATGGTGACTCAAGGCAAACCTGAACACATACCCAAGTCTTGAGAGGTTTTTAGTGCCCTGTATTTCCCAGCTGGTCAGCAGTGATGCCCCTGGGACTCAGTCTCAGACCAGTCATGTTTAACAAGAGGAAATGGCCTCAAGTTGTGCCAGAGGAGGTGGAGGTTGGACATCAGGACAAATTTCTTCCTGGAAGGGGTTTTAAATCATTGTCACAAGCTGCCTAAGGCAGTGGTGGTGTCACCATCCCTGGAAGTGTTCAGAGAAGTGTGTGGATGTGGAATCTGGGGACATGGGTTAGTGGTGAACAGGGTGGTGGTGCTGGTTGGACTTTATGATCTTGGAGATCTTTTACAGCTTTAACAACTCTGTGATTCCATGTTTCACAAGTTCTCTTTGCTTCAGTCTAACAATTCACTCCCTTTTCAGAGCAGAAGTCAGCAGCCCCCAGGCAGATGTTTTCCCAGAGCTGTGCATCAGAGATTTTCCCAGTTTCCCTCTCCAGACCTGACAATCAGCTGCCATTTGAGACAGCTTAAGGGAGCTCTGGCCTTGTCCAGGCTGCAACTCCTTGTCTTGGAAAGAACTCATTTGAGAGCAACAACATAAACACCTGATAAATATCAGGGATTCACATCAGTTGAAGTTCTGAGGACAGAGTGGACTTTGGTTTTTGCTCAAAACCAAGGCAGTGCTGCTCTTCTGTCCTTGAAGAAGGTCTGTAAACTGAGTATTTTAGAACTAAACCAACAATTGATATCTTGTTGCTGTTCTAACCCACTGCTACCACCAGACACCACCTGAACATGTAGAAAACATCCATTAAAAACAAGAATGCCTAATAGGACAAGACACTGGAGAAGTTAAAACAGCCAGAGGCTGGACCTTAATTGGAAAAACTCCTTAGAAACAGCCAGAGAAATTATCAAACTAAAGAACAGAATTATAAGAAAGTTGCCAGGTTCATACTCTATGGATTACCAAGTCCTAGGCTAAATCACAGAATCCCCAAGGTTGGAAAAGCCTGCCAGGATCATCCAGTCCCAGCTGTGCCCAGTGCCCACCTTGTGCCCAGCCCAGAGCACTGAGTGCCACCTCCAGGCCTCCCTTGGACACCTCCAGGGATGGCCACTCCAAAGCTCCCTGGGCAGCCCCTGCCAAGGCCTGAGCAGCCTTTCCATGGAGAAATTCCTGCTGCTGTCCAAGCTGAGCCTCCCCTGGCCCAGCCTGAGGCCGTTTCCCCTTGTCCTGTCCCTGTTCCCTGGGAGCAGAGCCCGACCCCCCCCGGCTGCCCCCTCCTGTCAGGGAGTTGTGCAGAGCCACAAGGTCCCCCCTGAGCCTCCTTTTCTCCTGGTACCACTGAGACTGAAATTTATAAGCTGCTGATTTGAATAAAAAGGGACAATTATTTATTTATTTTAATATTTGCTTCCGCAATTTTCACGTGACATCACTAATTTTATATCAGCGTTTATTTTGCTGGCATCTTTTTACTCAAATACTGAGGCAGAATAGAGATTGAACAGTGATCCTGAACTGATTGAACAGTTTCTCTCTTAAAAAATAAATCTTTCAAATCCAAGTGCCACAAAGAAAAGCCCTGGGTGCTCACCTGGGGTACCTGGTACATACTCAGCAACAGGACCACCCAGTTAGACAGTGGGATAATGTCAGTGTGATTCCACCTCCTAAACCTGATTCAGGTGCTGTGGCAGGAGAATTTCATGTATTCCAGAACGGGGAGTTCATGGCAGTCTGCTCTCTGCTTATTTTGTCTTTTTGCTAACTCGTAAAAGCACTGTAGAAGTACATTTCTTTGAAGTGTTTGCAAGGTTATTTTAACTGGAAATTTAAAATATAGAGTATTACCTTTGAATGTGCAAGAGGTGTAAAACACTGGCCCCAGTGTCATAAATACACAAAGAAAAAAATACCTGGGTTTTATGTTCCGTGACAGCACTTCCATAAAACACCCTCCTGTAATGAGTGAGGAACAAGTTGCACAGAGCTGAACTTTAAAACAAACTTTATTGCTGGAGCTGCTGCTGTTTTCCAGAATGAACTACATTGTATGAGCTTCAATCTCTTCCCCTCCTTTTGTTGAATTTTGTGAATTAATACTGTGGGTCATTTTAATTCTTACATAATTTTTGTACTCGTGTCTGCTTAGAAGCCAAATGGGATGAAAGGATGATTCATTAGTGCTCTCAAGTACGAGAATCAGAAGCTGCTCAGAATTAAAATTGGAACTCTCTAAATATTACACATAATTAATCTCCTGGGAATGCTGGAAACTGAGGATTTCTTTGCATTAATTGTACATCAAACACCTTTTGTTTCCCTCAATAAATGTCAGGTGACCCAGATGGAGCTGCACCCTGAACAACCTGAGCACGGAAAAGCCAGGGAATTGGGGAAGGAATTTGCACTTTAGCAATATGAGAAGGATTTTTGCCACTGCTTTTCCTGAAGAGCAGAAACATTCCACGTTTTCTGGAGTCCCAGAGCCACGTGCCAATTACTTTGCTTTTGTTGATGGCAGCTGTCCTCACTGCTGCTCCATAAGTTCCATTGGAATGGAGGGACTTTCTACCTCACTGCTTGAGCCAAATCCTGGAGTCTCTCATTTTTGGGAGCTGCTGTCAGATGTTGACATTTCTTCACCATTTGTTTCAGGTGACAAGAGCTCAGGTGAGCTTTTGAGAGCAATTCACCTAATTCCCTTGATTTCCAAGCATCAGGAAAACAAATTACTTTATTCTGGAGTCATTGCTGCAAATTCAGTGGAAGAAACTCTTCCTTGTGAGGGTGGGCAGGCCCTGGCACAGGTGCCCAGAGAAGCTGGGGCTGCCCCTGGATCCCTGGCAGTGCTCAAGGCCAGGCTGGACATTGGGGCTTGGAGCAGCCTGGCACAGTGGGAGGTGTCCCTGCCCATGGCAGGGGTGGCACCGGATGGGATCTGAGGTCCCTCCATGACTCTCTAAATGAGTTTTCTTCAGTGCCAACCTGCTGTGCTCAAGAACAGAGGATTTACTGCAGCATGAGGGCTGAGGCCTTGCTTTGAGCAGCCTTGAACAGGGCAGTGCTGTGGGACTGAGGAGGCAGGAGGGGGAACAAAGACAAGGAGGGTGTGTTTGGCAGGAAAGGCTCTGGGCTAAACCTGTGTGGGAGGTTTCAACCCTGAGCGTCTTTAAGTGGAGCCTGGAGGACTTCTGGCATCTCAGAACAACACTGCTGCCTGGGGTATAAGAAACAAAGTAATTCCTTTCTTTCTATCCTTGAGGCAATAAAATTCAGTGTTGTGTTCGCTGTTGAGCAGGATTGTGCCCAAGCTGGAGAAAACTTTCTTTGTTCTAAACTAAAAATGATCCAAATTTGCAGAGGTTATTTAATTAACTTCTTTAAGACCGTATATTTTACAACCCTCTGGAGTAAAAAGAACATCTGTGAAAGTAAAGATGCAAGCAATGATCTGCTTGGAGTATATTCCCAATTCCAAGGTGAGAAATCTCAGTACAGTTACAGTACTGAAATTCCAGAACATGCAATTCACACTTCAGGAACAAGGTTTAATTTAAATCTTTTCCTGCTGCAGGAGGCTGTAAATATCATGTGGAGCTACTAAAGAATGAGACGTGGTGATAATGGGAGAATGGATTTTAATCCTCAAGAAAACCACCAGAAGTTTGGGTATTTAATTTCCCAAGCTATTTTACATTGACTGTTTAATAATGCAACGTGTGTTTGCCTTAGAAGTTGTATGTGTACATAAAGTAGAAGCTATTGGAGTTTTAATCTACATTTATATCATTATGTCATGTCTCATTTTGCTGGAGAATATGTAGAAAAATATCAGTGTGTATTTGTTATACAGAAAAGCATTTCATGACAGAAAGGAAGAATTCCAGAGGATAAAACTGATTCCCCATGAGGCTCCCACGCTGATCCCCCACACTGCCAAGACAGGGAGCAGTAAAGTTGCCCCACAAGGTCACTGGTGAGACCAGGAAAGTGCCAGAAACAGCTGGCAGGAAATTAAATTCCAAATTTCTGCAGCTGCCTACTGCCCTTGCCAAGCTGTGGGAAGGATGGGATTGGTTTTAGCAGCTGAACTGGTTTAATGTTTTTATTTAAAATGTTGAACTCTATTTTTTTTTTTTTTAAGAAATTGCACCGTTGAATCAATGTTGGGCTAATCCTTAAATTATATAGGTTCACAGTACAGTTTATATTTAAATTTCCATGCTGGTTTTGGGAATAGTTTCTCCAGTTCTCCAGTTCTGGGCATAGTGGGATACTTTTGGAATGATGCAGAGGAAAGAGGAATTGAGTGCCAGAGCTGGATTTAAGTTGAAGCTGAAGTCCTTCCAGATTTAATATCCCTCAGAACCTCCATGGTGGCATTAAAGATGATTTTGGAGAAGTTAGAAAGGAATAAGCAAGTTCTGCATGCAGAGGCTGTTTCCTGAAGCAGAAATTTTAAGGCTTTATGTTAAATTTCTCACACTCTACAGGAAGGATAATAAAAAAATATCTGTTTTTTTCCCTATCCTGAATTTTTCCTTTAGTCCCCTATTACTACCCATGGCTAGTGACACATCCCTTAG
The DNA here is from genome assembly GCA_035047045.1 of Vireo griseus. Classification (NCBI taxonomy): domain Eukaryota; kingdom Metazoa; phylum Chordata; class Aves; order Passeriformes; family Vireonidae; genus Vireo; species Vireo griseus. The sequence continues at coordinate 4,422,762 of JAWWMJ010000243.1, read as the reverse complement.
CAAGCTGGAGCTTCTCTGTGGTGCTCTAAAGCTGTCCCTGCATGCAACAAACCCCTTTTCATCCAGGTGTGTGGAGGTCTGAGCCCTCCAGAGCTGTCTGGTCCCACAGATTTTAGGTAAAATACATGAGAAAGGATTTATCTCCTGTTATGATTGTCACAAAATCTCCAATCCTTCCTCACACAGTAATTTCTCATACTGTTTCTTTTCTTAATGCAGACACTTCTTCCACCTTTGTTACTCCCAGCTTTTTCTGCCTCACATTCTGTGTCACAATAGGAATTTTTTTTTCAATTTGGAGTTAAAAATAAAAGTTGTGAAATTTAAGGACTGCACTTGTTAGCAAGAAAATCAAAACAGCTTCCAGCAACAATATATCACATCAATTGATCTTCGTGGTAATTAATTTAATACAGTAAAATTCATTAGTTCGATCTTAATAGGTTAAAAAAAACCCAACAAAACATCCATTATTTTTGTAACTGGATTTTTCTCGCTGAGTATTTGTACTTATTATGGCATTTTTCCCTAAATCAAAGTTAAATTCGTTCCAGAGAAGCAAAATGTAAACCAAAAAGCCAAGAAACAAAGAAAAAAACCCTAACCCCACCAAGACACTCAGAGGGTTTATGCTTTTATTTGACTTCATTCCATTTCCTCTGCTACAACATTCCCTGGGGACATCATACTCCTGTCCCTTGGAATGGCACCTGGATTTTGGGGGCTGCAGCTGCCCTGAGTGAGCTTTGTTCCCTGCTTTTGTCCTACTGAATATTCACAGGAGGTGTCAAGCTCTGTACCCTGCATTTTTCCCTCTGCACTGCTGGCGTTTGCTGCTGCCCAGGGTCTGTCAGTGCATGTTTGGAAGCTTTGGAAAGAGGTGTCATGGTAATTACCTGCTTCCACAACTTCCTCAGAGGGTTGGGAACAAATGCTGCCTCCCCCTGTGCTGCCTCTGAAAATTGGGTGGGATAACTGTAAGTCAGGATCTGCCTCAATACTTATTTCCTTTTTTTTTTCCTTGAGCTCTACCCTCATGGAGCTCTTCACTTTGAATACATCACCCAATAAAGCAGGAAAATTTTCCATAACCCTGCTCCTGTGCCCTGAACAAAAGGAAAAGGTAGGATTGCTCAGCATCTTGTCAATTAAAAGCCAAACACACACGTTGGCACTGCTGCCTTGATGTAAATTAGGAGGTATGGAAGGTTTTTCTGGCTCTGTGTTTGACTAATCCTGACTAAGCTTTATCTCCACCAAAGCCTCATTTAGACATGGCTGGGTTTTGCAGACTAAATGAGTCGTTAGTAAATACCCTCAGCACTTCCTGAAGGGCTACATGAGCTTTAGAAGAGCCCAAGCAGCAAGTCAGTGGGAAAGGAATTTATATCCTACCCAATCTAATCAAATTTAAAAAATCAGCGGTATAGAAAGAAGAAAGGACAGAAAATGAGGGGGTGAGAGGGGGACAGAGATGCTGCAAAAGGAAAGTCATGGAATTCCAGCAATACCTGGACAAATCCTTTGTAAAAGTGCTTGTCCTAAAAGTGTGGGTGGTTTTTGTTCCATTTTTAAAAATATTAATAGATCATACACCTTTCTGTTTCCATCCTTATTTTTGCACTGCAGCGTTTGGTTGGGATTTTCTGCTTTCCTCTCTGACCCCAATCAGTGTCTCCAGGATTCATCTTTATCCAACCTTTACAATTCCCAATTAACTGGGCCAGGTTCTGTGCTGGGTTTAGCTTGGCTGGGTGGTGTGACTTGTGAATCACTCCATGCCAATTCAATGCTGTGCAGTCATTTTCTATCACTGATGTGGTTTGAAACTCACACTTTGTACCATGTGAGCTCTTTGTGATCTCTTCCTTTTGACACAGAGCTAATAAATTGCTGAATATTCCATTTAGCAAAAAAAAGCTCTTTTCTTTCCTTCTCTCTCCTTCCTTGCCAGGTTGTGTGTGTGTTTTCTGTGGATTTACAGCACCAGCTCTTCTTGTGTTTGTGCCTTGTTCTCTGGCTTGAGCTGTGTCACACAGGAAGCTCTTGAGCCCAACTCCCTCTGTCTTCTCCATCCTGAAACACTTTGCATTTCCTCACCTGTGTAAGAGTGGCTCAGAAATTCCTTTCAGCTGCATTCCTTAGTGAAGGAGTGCAGGGAACAAGGCCTCCTTCTTCTGCCATTTGATACCTCTCTCTTTGAGGAATATCCAGGTTTGAGAGTCTGGCCATGGATGTATAATTTGGCTACTGGGAATAAGCCAGCATGGCTGCAGGAAGGGGGGAAATCCAAACAGGTTGCCTTGCTGAGAGTGCAGGTAATCATCAAGTCCAAGGGATTGAGTGGGAATCCTAAATAACCTCATCTCTGACTGAATAGAAGTCTTTACTATCACAGAATCCTGGAATGGTTTGGGGTGAGAAGGGACCTTAATGCTCATCCCATGGGCAGGGACACCTCCCACTGTCCCAGGCTGCTCCAAGCCCCAATGTCCAGCCTGGCCTTGGGCACTGCCAG
>JAWWMJ010000243.1:4405142-4418600 GCA_035047045.1 Vireo griseus | reverse complement strand
TACAGGCAAACACCTTACCATAAACATTTCTCATATTTACATTCTTTTCTCCTGGAAGCTACAGAGAGCTGCCTTTATAAATGGAGTTTAACTATTTCAGTTGAAGACAGGTTAGAAAGAAATTGCTTTTTCCAGCTTGTCTCTGAGATTTCTCAAAAACTCATTGCCAAGCCATGCCCACATGAGCTGTCAAGTCTTTCACTGCTCCTCTACAGGAGGACCATAATCCTATTTGCCTACAGCAACTCATGACAGATCATGCCTAACCCTCTATTTCCTTCAGTAAAAACGGACTAATCTTTGCAAGTGCATGAAAAGGTGTCATGTGTATATTATACACATATGTAGATATTGGTTCTATATGCAGGCTTCTTTAAAGCACATAATTATTCTTCTCTGCAAATACAGATTGATGTAACAGTTCAGTAACAAGACTCTCATAAATACACCTACAGAGAATTAAAATAAATGAGTATTGTGCTCACTAAAATGTCCATATTCCCCTCCAATGGACTTAGACATCCTTCCCACTGCAGGGTTGGTGTCCCTGCTCCATGATAAAACTAACCTTACAAAAGAAGGATTATTCCTAGCTCTCCCAGGTCCTCGGTCTGGTTCCTTGGTTCTCTGCAAATTCTCTTTTCCAGAGTGACTCCAGAGTCAGAAGCACCCAACCAGCAGAGCTTTGCCCGTTGTCACTTGGTGCCAGTGGGTACTGAAATACATGTGGTATCATGGCTTATTTTTATAAAAACACCATGGAGAAATCGAACAGAAAAGAAACAGCAACTTTGCATAAGCAGCAATAATTTTCTTTAATAATGATGATGCAAATATTTCTTTTATTCAGTTTGAATTTCGACTCCAGAACAAGTTTTAGGCAATAACACCAAAATTACAGATAAAAAGAAATAAATTACTGTGACTGGACCCTGAAAGAGAAAGCACTGACTAGCTTAGTCTGAGTCTCACACAGCCTCTGTGGCTGCTGGCTGGGTAAGCAGCACAAGGAATTTCATTTTACTCATGGAGTCAGAATCCTGCTGGGTGAGGAAATTAGGATACAGAGGAAAGGGGGAGACAAATTTTGCTGCATTTGAAAACCACATGTTCCAGACACAGAGAAACAAAGAGCCTCAATGCAGGCAAAAATCTTCATTAACCATGGCGATTTAAGGGCTTCTGTCACTTCTATCAGGGCATTACTTAAAAATTAGGTATTTCTCAGCTCTGATTTACCTTCCTCTAACTTTTTTACTGTCTTTTCACTGATTTATGTTCCTAAAAAGACGAACCAGGAGACTGCACAGCACAGGAGACAACCAGTCTAGTCCCCCATGCATGTATTACAGAAACTTTCTTGTACTGGTGCCATCAGCCACTGACGATGAGTCCAGTCAGGATCTCATGGATTCCCAGCTTGGTTGGATTTCACCACTTTCTCCTTGTTGTTTCTACTGCCAAACTCCAGGATTAGGAGACCTCTGTGCTTCCTTGGGATAGAGGATTCTCCACGGAATGCTGCACATCCAGTGGTCTGTCCTGTCCAGCTCCCTTGGTCCTGCATCATGTCCCATTCCAGACCAGCAAGTCCAAAAATCACATAGGTTTTTTGGGCTTTGCACTTTGTGGGCCTGCAAAGCAGAGTCATGTTACATGCTCAGAGAAGGGTCTCCAGAGAGAACTGTCTGTAAATCTTGCATATTTGGGGTGCTTTTGGTAACATAACAGCAACCTCCTCATTCTGCTCTCTGTGACACCATCGTCCTTCTGATCTCACAGAGGTGACAGCCACCTTTCCAGGAAACCAGCATGGCACTAGAGGAACACCTTAAACAGGAGTGTGTTTTTAGAGACTTCTCAGGCTGTTACATGATAATTCATCAACATTTGTGTCACCCTTCAGTGCCATCCATCTGAGGCACCAGGGGTCTGTTGTTACACCTTGTCAAGTGCTGGTACAGCACAGCCTCTGTGATAGCCCTGAATTCACCAGCAAATGGCACTGGTATTAAAGGGTCAAAAAATGCACATCTCTTGATGATTCTGGTGTCTCTCACCCAGCTACTCGTATATCCTCAGATTTGTCATGATGCTTATCCAGCTCCAACCTCCATGTTTCTGTGATGATTATGATTCCCAAAGCAAGAGAACAAGCAAACACCCTCCTTCCATTCACCGTAAGCAAACTCACTTTTTCTGCTGCCTTTGCATTTGCTCTGCTGGAAGGAGAGCCACCTTCCACAGAGCAGCTTGCTGGATAGAGAGCTGGCTTGCTCCCAAAAGCACTGTCACATCCCAGCTTCCTTTCCCCTGCAAGTGTTATTTATTAAGAAAGCTCACACTTGAGGATGTAGAAGCATTTTTACAGCGCTGCTTTCTCAAGCTCCAGCAAATCTGTCCATCCAAGCTTCCAGAATGTTTGCAACTCTCCATCTGCTGCAGCTCCTGCTGGCGTCACCAAACCCTGACAGCCAGGAGCTACCAAGTGCTGTGACTTGCTATTTTTTGTTTTTGTAGAAAACAAACCGTGAGAACACAATGTTTTTGAAAATCATGTCACAACATTAAAAAAAACCACTTTGTTTGCGGAGTGGTCTTTTCCATTCCCTTTGCAAAAATGCCTTGCTGCTTGCAGAGAATGACAACGGGAATAAATCCTATGCATTTGAGAGCTGCCCAAAGCACTGGGGTGCATTGCCTTAGGTTCTGCAGAACTGTTGGTTCTGACACCGCTCACCTGAGCCAGCTGTGCCTCCTTCTGTGCCCACCTGCACAGCCTGTGGGGATGTGGTGTGGACCTTCCTCTGCTCTGTCCTTGGGGCAGAGCCACCCAGGACTCCACACTGGAACACCCAGCTCACGGGCAGGCAGCGTTAGGGCTGAGAGGGAAAGCCCTCAGGATCAGGGTAAACCAAACCTGCCCTGCATTATCTGCTGGAAAGGTGAAATTCATTCCCTCCCCTGCTCCCCTTGGGTCTGGTTCTGTTGCCTGTGTGAAATCCTTCTCTCGGCACAGGCAAAGGGAGCTGGGGCACTGCCCTGCTCCCCTGAACAGGCAATCCCCACAGCCTGGCCCAGCTGCACTGCAGCCCAGCCTCCAGTCCTGCTCAACCCATGCTCTTCATGACTGTGGCTTCCTTTATTATCTCGCTTTTTTCCCTCCTCTTCCTATTTACTGTTCCTTCCCTCTCCTCAGTTACCAACCTTTTTCCTTCGCTCTGCTCTCACCGGAATTCACGCCAATAACAAGCATCTTCCTTCATGAGGAGGGAAACCTGTCTGTCTAAAATGCACCCCCAGTTGCCTCTTTTTGTAAAATCTAAACTTCCAAAACTGTCCCCTTTTTTGACACCCTGCAGCTTAGCTCAGGTCCTGCCCTTTGCTGTACGAGAAGTAGCAGAAATGCCTGCCAGTACATCATTTCAAACCATAATTATATAATAATATACCCATTAAAAAGATATAACCCACCCTTAATCACCTACATGAGAAAAAACGACGTGAAATAAACTCTGAATGTGGTAAAAGGTGGAAGTATTTTCAGCTATTCCATGTGCTAAAATAAAGTTAAACTGGTGTTTTAAAGAAACGTGCTTTATCCTAAGCAGCAAGATTGTTTTCAATGAGGACAAAATGTGGAGCAATCTGAACAGCAATTCACATTGAAGTCAGAGAGATGAGCTGTCACACGCTGGAGATGCACACACAAGGCTTTCTCTCATATGATGTCAATCATACTTTCCCTCTGATGGATTGAAAAAACAGTCATCATGCTGGAAAAGTGAGTAGAGGCTTTCCTGATATCCTTATGCAATAGTGAGGTGTTGAAAGAGTTTTTTTAAATGCCTTCAAAAAAGGCTTGGTCCCAGGTTCATGAGCATTATTGCCCCTGGACTCTGGCTTTGCAGGGAAGACTGAACAGGAATTGTGGCTTAAAGGCAAATACGTGGTGCAAGGAAATTACTCAAAACAATTTGGGAAATTTAGGTGACACAAAAGCTCTGGCAGCGTGGGGTCTGTGGTTTTGTCACGTGCTGTAAAATGTTTCCCCAACAAAAACTCAGCAAGAACTCAGGTTGTGACACGAAAACCTGAATGCACCAAACAGTGAGCTGCAGGATGTTGTGAGTAAATAAATGGAGGAGATAAATAAATGTTAATGCATATGTAATTTAACTGAAGCATCATAAATAAAGAGAACATTTTTTACCTTGACAAAAGGAGGAAGAGAAATACTTTCCCAGACCTTCAAATTCTGCATTACCACAGGCATGTTCTGGGTGAGGCAATTTTCCTTCTCTCTCCCACTGAGCCATATTTGTCCCTGTTGCTGCTGTACTGATACCAAGGAAGCATCATCAGGGAAGAATCTAATAACAACCAGTTTGTCATTACGCTTCCCTCAGCACTAACTGGAGCATGCTGAGCTGTGAATGAGCGTGGGGAAACACTAAAAGACAGCTATTAGGAAAATGGTAAATATCATTTACCCTTCCCATTCTAGAAATGGCACTTTCTAAATCCAGGTTTTTTGCTAGCGGGGCCACCAAGTAACTCAGGTCCTCTCTCAATTATTTACCCTAATACAGACTCATAGAATCATTTGGGTTGGGAGGGACTTTAAAGATTATCTAGTTCTAAACCTCCAAAGGGTCCAAAGAAGTACCACCTTGAATTTAGAGGGTAGATAAACCTGACTTCTGAAGGTTGTGGTTGATATTCGATGTTTAAGTAATGTTAAACGTGAAAAATTATAATCGATTTTTGACACTGTTCCAAAGTTCATAACCTCCCTAAGACAGCAAATATTTAATTTCGAAACAATCAAGGATTTACAAAGTGCTGGGAAAAGAAACATGAGAGGAGCTACCTAATTGGTTGTAATTAAACACTAATCCTAACAAAAGCTAAAAAGCAGAATGAATGGAAGGCAAAATGGTTTGAAAATATGGGAATATTACAGCTCTCTCCTTTGTCAGTGCTGGTGAAATGAGTACCATCTGTTTCCTCTGGTATTTAACGAGCAGGATAGAGCTGGGAGGAGCCCAGCTCAGGCATTTGCACAACACACTTAATCCTGCTCTGGTTCCTGCCTCTGACAGATGAGCCCAGGGACTTGCCAGGGTGGGAATCCACCAGCTCCCGTGGCTGCCTGGCTGCTGCAGGAGGATTGCTGAGCCTTTGCAGGGGATGCTGCCACGGAAAACAAGCCAAGAACAAAGCAAATGACTTTGCTCACCAGGCTGAGAAGAGTTATGGGAACTAATGACTGGGCTGTAACACAGGGAAGGAGCAGGACAGAGAACATTAAGGGAGCCAGGAGGGAAATTAAAGCCTTTCCCGGCTAATGTGAGTTATGAGGGGACTCCTCATGGCATAACTAGACAATTTATCTTCCTGTAAGGAAATAAAACAAACCTGGGAGAGTAATCCAGCTAATTATGCAATGACTTTATAGACACTGCCTGAACAGAAATTACTTTCTCTATGGTTTGTTTCCTCAGAAATTTTCTGCCTGTTTGCCCATGTAAGAGCATTCCAAAAATCTTCCTTTAGACTGTGCTGTGTGAAAGCAAAAGGAAATAATTTGCTACCGACATGATCTCAGTTAAAAAAAAAAAAGGAGGAGATTTCCTGCCCTGGTCCTAAAATCCCTCACACCTCCACCATCCCTCAGTTAGTGGCTAAGGCTGAGAGGGGCTGCATTAGAGAAACTCTGCTCAGCTCTCCTGGTAATCCACTGCTGTCCAGGAGCCTGAGTTTTATTTCTCTGCAAGTATAACATCTTTTGCTCTGCTTTATTATTTGGGTACCAGTGTGCCAGGCCCTGGATATCAACATCTGATTCCAAAGAGTTCACTCAGGGAGGGCTGGAGTGGGTTTGCCTCTTTCTTGACACTGGTTTGAGCACTATTTGGCTGAGTGATTTTGGCTGTAATCTGGTAAAAAAATCTCTGCACTTAATTGCCAGTCACCAAATTCTGAAACGTGAATTTGAGTAGAAATAAAATGACATACCTGACAGGTACAAAACATGCAAGCAGGGCCATGAGAAAGGACACCCCTTACACTGGAAAGGTGGATGGGTGAGACAGACAATCCTGCTGGCTTTTTCCTGAGCATGAGAATGGCTGGAGGTTTGTTTGGAGTGAGACTAGCTGGCTGAGTAAGGTGCTGCAACAGCTAACAAAAACCCCTTTATCTGGTGCTTAAAGCAATAAAAGGTGCATTTGGATCCTTCTAGAAAGTGGATCCAGATGGGTCTGATCTCCTCCTCTGGGGGAGGACCGAAGTCAGTAGGGTCACACAGGTGTTAATCAGGACACCATTCAAACCAGTGGGCAAGGCACTGCAGGTAGGAAAGGCAGTCCCAGACTTCAAGGAAGAAAAGAGCTAATATTACAGCCTCAGACAGCAGCCTGAGAGGTGAAAATTGCAGGTGATCTTGTGCTACCCCCAGTCTGTAGTAAGCACTTTCTCTCCTCCCACTTCTTCATCTGTGATTTGTACTATGAGATGTGACAATGAGTCAGAAATGTCACATAATTACACCTCCGAGAGGCCGGGGTAATTGGCAATCACCAAAAGCTGCCCTTCCTATAATTTGCTAAAAGGAATGAAGCTCCTTGTGTGTTTTGGGGCCCCACTAGAGCAGAGATGTCTAATTACCAGCAAGTTCAGCTCAACAGCTGTCAACACAGCAGCTCTAATAGCTATTTCATAAGGACAAAGACATAATATGGGCTGAAGGAGCTCTTCTAAACTTGTCCAATTTCACTCTGCCACTTTCTCCAACATTCAGTAAGAGTTACTAAAGAAGCCTGTGAAAGACTTAATTCTGTCTGTAGCTTCAGCAGCACTAACACAGGCTAAATGATGCCCAAGCATTGCTGGTGTCAAGCTGGAAAGGCAGAAGAGCCTCTTGCACGGCTAAATGGTTTTTAATGTGAAATATCTTGGCAAAAAGGTGTACAGGAAAAGGAGGAGAAAAAAACTGGGATATTATTGTTGTCACTGTAGTTCACAGAATCATGGAATCACAGAGGGACATTAAGGATCATCTAATTCCACCTCCTGCCATGGGCAGGGACACCTTCCACTATCCCAGGTTGCCTCAAACCCCATCCAGTCTGGCCTTGGACACTTCCAGGGATGGGGCAGCCACAGTCTCTTCTTAAATTTTTCAAGGAGAAGTAATTCTATTGACAGTAAAAGTTCAGGAATTTGCTGCTCTGAAGCAGCCCATTGCCAACAAGGTGAAGAAAAAAGGAAGAAAAGAACAAGTGGTATCTTGGTGACACCTGCCCTCTTACAGGCAATATGGCTTTGGTGAAAAACTGGGGTTTGTGCAATTTTTATTTGTGCCATTCAGCTCTAAAAAAACTGAGGAGGACTATTTGACCAAACTCTGACCTTATGGCAAGAGAGGGACATGCAGCAGCCTGTGAAACCCTGAATGTTTTCACACTTTCCCTGCTTTTACTCACTATTAATTTTCATTAATAATCCTTAAGATTTAAAGAAATGTTTAAAGACAGAGCACACAAACCACTAAATTTCTACACAGAAACCTACCAGCACCTTTTCTCTTGTTACTCCCCAATTTTTCCCTGCTCTGTTGAAGAAGATACAAAGCATCAGAAGGAAGCTGTGTATGCACAGGAATCTGTCAGATGCAACTTGTGGCAGGAACGAAACCTGTGCCTGTGCTATCATTGTGAGGACAAAGTGCTCCAAGTAGAAAACCCCAAAGCTTGAGCTGTGGAGCAAAGCATGCACCTCATTATGTTTTTCCCCATGCCCTGGCACACAGGCTGAGCTTTTCTCAGCCACCACAACATTAAAGCTCAATTAAAGTGAGCACAGGGCTTAGTGACCTTCCTTAAGAGGTGAGCAATCACCAGGGTTTTGAGGTGCTCTGCCTTTCCTCTGGGCCTACTCAGGAGCAAGGGTTCATTAAATACTTACCCATTTAGAGCTATCAGCCCTGAGTGCTCTGCCACAGGCAGAAGCTCCATCCCAATATCACTGAGATAGACAAAGATATGTTTCTATTCATTCTCTCTTGTTATAAGATTACTAATTTTGGCAAATAATAACTTTCTAACACAGACTATGCCCTTCATTATCTGTCTTATTTTTAAGCTAGGAAAACACAGCCAGGAGAATTCAGAATCACTGCATTTGTGCTGCCCAGTGGTGATCACTGCAATGAGACAGAAGCTTGCAGCTGCCTATTTTTGTGTGGTTTTTGTTGCTGCTGGGGCTGTATTTCAGTGGATTTATATTACAAGTTTATCCTTTTTTTAATAGGGTCATAATACAGTATATTCTAAAAGTATCCAGTGGCTACTCATACATTATGGAAAAGCTGGATGTTCAAGATGAAAGGCAATGAGAGTTACACAGAGAAGCTGATCTTAATTTCTCATTTCTCTCTCTCCACTCACTCCCCAACACACTCACACTCCTCTGCTGGCCAGCCCTGTGTTTTCACACAGAGCACTTAAAATAATCTTATTAAAGTTTATGCTTTTTAAATCTGTTTATTACTCCACTCCAGCTTTATTTCCTAATCCTCTTTTGTTCTTTTTATTTTTCATGTTTTAAACTGGAAAAGCTGTCTGCTTTTTCCCTGCCAGCTTTAAACAAGTTCTTTAATCATAAAAGCAGCAACAAGTGCTCTCACATTCTGCGCTCACCTTCTGAGGAGCCGTGCCAAAGTGTTTCCTCCTGATCTCTCTTTTCAAGTCTTGCTCATGGGATACAAAAAATTTAAGAAGTAGTTAATAGACGAGAATGAAAATGGGAGGAGTTTCTGGAGCAAAGTCCTGCCACACCAATGGCCAAAAATAATCAAGTGATATTACTCAGCCTTCTTTTCAATTCCAAAGAGATTAGCAGTACGAGAGAGGGAAACACAGCTGTAATTAGTCTGGTCACTCAAAAAGAAAAATGCATGATGGTTCCTGCAGATAAAGCAAGGGAAACATATTGATTGCATCTCAGGAGGCAAAGAGTAAACTTTCTTCTGGATCTCAGACTAGGTAAAGTCCATTTTACTACTAAAATCCTTTAGCAGAACACCTCCTGGCTTGTGACTTCACACAGTATTTCTAAAATGTATCTCCTGACTTCATGGTTTGGTGGACATCAATATATGTGGAAGCCAAAGAGTTACTGAGGCAAGCTTTAGACTGCTGCTTACTGTGATGGATGACCAATCTTAAAATTTACCTTAATGTAGTAAACCCACATGGTTTCTAAATTATTAAAACGTGCCTGAGGCACTGGATAGTTCTGTAGCTCCAAGTGAGTGATGTCAGTGAGCCATCTGTACTTACAAACCTGTGTCACACCTGACATTTCACTCACCTCTCTTCCACCTGTGCACTTGCTCAGTGAAGCCAAACTTTACCAGGGGGATATTTCGGCATCTGCTTCTCTGGAAGAGACATCTCAACCTCTTCTTTGGGGCTTAGTGTTTGAAAAAGATAGACCAGTGCTGCTTTCTAATGCAAATCCAAATTCCTCTGTGTGGAATGTGATTAGCTGGGGCCAGTCTCAGTGGGCAGAAACTCTTCAGCCTGAAATGTTCCAAAGCACGTACAAATGGCTTTTGACAGGGAAGATCAGGATGAATTTGTCAGGTGGAAAGTAAGGCGCAATTAATGATGGGATTCAAAATGTAAGACACATAGCCAGGGCAAGGATATAGAGAGGCCCTGGAACAGATGAAACCATCCCTGAAGTTGGGGTGAAGCAGTGGCAGCACGTCTGCAATGCGGGGAGGGAGCTCAGAGTGCATTCGCTTTCCACTCAGCAACTTCGCTGAGCTGCTCCCTCTCCGGAGTGCTCCTGGCACAGAGCAAAGCCACAGCTGCAGGATACACATCAGCCTTCTCCCGGGCTTCAGGGGCACTGCAAGTGCAGCGTTTTGCTCTCCAGCTTGTTGGGCTGCTCCCAGCAGGAGCAGGATTCCCAGAGGAGGCAGCCACCAGCAGGGCTCCACGGCTGCCCCTGCTCTTCCCACAGCTGGATTGCTCCAAGGGCTGCATTTGTCCCTGAACTATGGGGATCTGAGCCATGTAAAACTACCACAGAAAGGCTTGAAATACCATGCCACGATGTGTGTGGGACTGATGGGACAGCCCTAGTTGCAGCTTTGCATGGGAAGGGTGCTTTGTGCCCTGAAACTGCTCCTCAGCTGTGCCACGGCATCAGCCTGAGATGATCTCAGAATAAACAAAACATTTTAAATCCAAACCAAAGTAAATTCATATATTACGTAAATCCATTTGTGATAAGTGTGGCTCTGCCAGGGCTCACAGGAGAGAGGAAGGCTCTCTGGTGTGGTCCTGACAAAATGACACTGTGGAAAAAAAAAGAGCACAAAGGGGAGCAAATGCACACAGCTCCCAAGCAAAGAGTAATAAAAAGCATTATTATGGCAGTGAATCCAAACCCTGAAGAAGTTAGGAAATCCCAGGATTCAGCTTGTTTTTCTGAAGAGAATTTGCCACTGCCATCTACAAATCTGCAGTCCAGAAGAGTCTTCATGAAAGGAATATTTACTTTGTCCTACAGGATCCTTCCCATACCTAGAGGGGCTTATGAAATGGAGGGAGAGGGACCATTTACATGGACAGATAGTGATTACTGACAAGGGAGAAGGGTTTCAAACTGAGAGAGGGCAGGTTTGTATTACACATTAAGAAGAAATTCTTTTCTCAGGGTGTGGGCAGGCCCTGGCACAGGGTGCCCAGAGAAGCTGGGGCTGCCCCTGGATCCTTGGCAGTGTCCAAGGCCAGGTTGGATGGGGCTTGGAGCAATCTGGGATGGTGGAAGGTGTCCCTGCCCATGGCAGGGCATGGAACGGGGTGAGTTTAAGGCCCCTTCCAACCCAAACCAGTGATTGTATGATTCTCCTCTCTCTCCAGTCAGTGCTCCCTGAATAAGCAGCCATTCCATATTTTCTCCTTCTCCTAGAGCTCCAGCGTGCTGCTCTATGTCTTATTCACTGCATACTGCTTTGAAGACAGAATTACCCATTTTTTCAAATTATTTTCTCCAGCACCCACCATCCGAGGGCTTCTCAAAGATTGATGACATCTGTGAGGTGACAGGATGTGCCGGGAGAGCTCCTGTTCTGGCTGGGCAGTGCTCAGCCCTTTAACACCTTCCCCTGCTGCAGCCAGGACACCACCAGGTGTCTCTGCAAAGGGCTGAGACTGTGACACCTAAACAAGACCAGAGCCCTCAGCTGGGAGAAGGAAGGAACAAGTGTCTCTGGTTAGGGCGTGGGGTGGTGATAAAAACAGCTGGTTTTGCTACAGACTTGCTCAAGTTTTGTGCAATTTTAACCCTCAGCCAAAAGGAAGCAGAGCGTGAACCCTGCCGTGAGCTGAGAGGCATCCAGCTTGCTCTGCAGGCAGGTAGACAAGTCGTGACAGAGCATTGTCACCTGATTTTTAACATGTGGAAAATGAAACACAGACTGAAATAAGGACAGAAAGCAGCCACTGGTGTGGTGTGCCTGGCTGGGAGTCTGCACCTTGATTTTGAGGAACACCTGCTGCTCCAGAAACTTTATCATATTCAAATTGTGATGTCTAAATAGCACGTTTTCAACTGTGAGGGTTTGGTGACACTGTCAATCAGGCCTCAGGGGTTGAAGGCAAGCATCAGGTGATCAGGGACAGTGACAATTGATCCTCTCTCAGATTTCTCATCTCATGTCTCTGGCTAAGGCTGGAAACCCACTCCAAGGGAAGTATCCAATGGTCCTGAAAATGAGTCCCTCAGCAGGTCCCACACCTGTTGGCTGTTGTGGCTGTTGAGGTGGCCACGACACACACAAACCCCAGTAGCAGTTTCAAGCAAAAGGCTGTGTTTATTGCAAAAGCCGGTGTAATTTTTACTCTTTTATATACCTTTTATATATCTATATATGCTTATCATTTATGTTACTCATCCATTGGTTGCTTATCTACTACAATAGATTCATTGGCTATTATTTAACTACAACATACTATTATTGGTCACCTACAGCATAAGCATTCAGGCATTCAGAAAAATAACAGGTGCAGATATGTTTCAGTTTTTCTCCTTCTATTGTTTAACTTTCTTGCTTCTGTTGATACTACATTTTCATGGGTAAAAACTAATTGTTTTTCTTCTCACAGACTTTTCTCATGGTCCTTCTCTAGCCAGAGTAACAGGCCAAAGCCATGATTTTACAAAGGCAACAAGGCCTTCATTTTATAAGTTTTTTACCTGTCACTGTTGAGGCAGCCTCGACACATACACACACAGACTCCAGAGACAGGTCAAGCCAAAGCTCCTTGTTTATTGTGAAACCCAGCACCATTTACAATCTTTTATAATTTGTGTTTCTCACCCACTGGTTGCCTAACTAATACAATACGTCCATTGGCTATATATAGCAAGACGCCCCAATATTCCAAGCATTCAAGAAAAACGCCAGCTGCATCTTGTTGTTGTTTTTCACTTTCCTCTGTTTTGGTTTCTTGCTTCTATTTTCACTCAGCTTCTCACTGTCCCTACCAAGTTTCCCACAGGAACAAATGGATCATGCTCAAGGCTATGTCTGAACCAGACAGGCTTGCACACTTGCTGTTAATTCCCACATTTACCTAAACACCACACCATACCAAGAAATCAATGCTGGACATCAGCCACAAAGGAAGCTTCTGCAGGTATCAGAATCTGGAATGTGACACTGGCTATTGTCACCCAGAGAGTTTGGCCTATATTGTGTGCTACAACAGATTAACTGCTGCCTTAGACAGCTGTTAGCAGAACCTGAATTGCCTTTCCTTTCAATTAAGTCAAAATACTGGATTGAAACTTCGCCTTCCCATGCCCTGTCAATTAAAATTTTCCTAACAATTCATTGCATTTTAAAATCTGATCTCACTGCCGTCGTTTTCCAGAGCACAGGGATAAATACTTTAGTTTGTTTCAGCTCTTATTTAAAATATGTTTTTAACATTGTTTCAGCAATTATGCAGACATAATCATATCAACTAAGTAGTACAGGCCAATAGTACCACAGTCACCTTCAGCATCCCCCACAGGTGGAAAATCCCATTCCCTTGTTCAGACACAAACTACAAAATCCCTGCACCATTCTCCAGGAACCTGCTGAAATCATGGACTTGTTACAAAGGCCCCTGTTTCAAACAAATAAAGGGATTGTTTAGCCTGAAGAAAAGTTTCAAGGTGAACTTACCGTGGCTTTCAAATACCTGAAGGAGCTGACAAGGAAAGATGGAGAGAGACTCTTTACAAGGGATGGAGCACCAGGACAAGGGGGAATGGCCTCCCAGTGCCAGAGGGCAGGGCTGGATGGGAGATTGGGAAGGAATTGTTCCCTGGGAGGGTGGGCAGGCCCTGGCACAGGTGCCCAGAGAAGCTGTGGCTGCCCCTGGA
>JAWWMJ010000243.1:4357392-4368262 GCA_035047045.1 Vireo griseus | reverse complement strand
ACCAGAAATAAACAAGTTCTGAAACAGCAGAAAGAAGCCTCATTTCATCTTTTCGGGACATGGGACACTGAAACAAGAAACACAGCTGGGCCAGATGTCAGGGGAAGAACACCTCCCCCTGGCAGGAGGTGATTCTCCAGTTTCTTTACCCTGGTGAGAGCTCAACATGAGTGCTGCCTCCAGCTCTGGGGTTCCTGCACAGGACAGAGACAGACCTGTCATGTCACACAGGAGGTGCTCTGAGGGCTGGAGCCCTTCTGCTCTGGAGCCAGGCTAGGGGAGAGCCTGGAGAAGGTTCCCGTGGGACCTCAGAGACCCTTCAGTGTCTGAAGGGGTTGATAAAAAAGGAGGCAGAAGGACTATTTACATAGGCAGAAAGTAACAGGACAAGGGTCAATGGTTTTAAACTGCCAGAGGGCAGGTTTAGATCAGATGTTAGGAAGGAATTTTTCCCTGGGAGGGTGCCCAGAGAAGCTGTGGCTGCCCCTGGGTCCCTGGCAGTGTCCAAGGCCAGGTTGAGTGGGACTTGGAACAGCCTGAGATAGTGGAAGGTGTCCCTGCCTGGCAGGGGTGGCACAGGATGGGCTTTATGACACAAACCAGTCTGGGACTCCATGTTTCTATGGTTCTATAATTATGTACAGTAGAAACTTTTCATTCGTGGCAGAGTCTCCTGGGGAAGAAGGATGGAGCTGTCTATTTGCAGTAACCACAAGCACGAGAGAAGAATAGGAGTATAAAATTGCCATGTCCATAGGCTTAACACAATGAAACCAATCAGTGCAACTTCATTTCTAAACCCCAGCTCTGTTTCACCTGTGTTTTCATTCACACACCTGTGCACACACACTTGTTCATTTTCTGCATAGGTCTTACAGCAGTGACAATCCAAACCCTTCAGTCACAGAATTGCCCCTAAAAGCCACATTTTGTGATGTGACCTAGTCCACATCCCTGCCTGAAGCTGTTCTTCCTGTTCTCTGCCTTCTCTAACCAGGTGCCTCCTGCAGGTCACATCCCATTCTCATTAGTTTCCCTAACTCCAGGCTCTCCCTCTGCAATCCATCCAAACACTGTCCTGTCTGCAAACCACAGAACATTTTATTCCCTCTCCCCTGCAGTGATGCTGCACTTACTGTCTCCCCTCTTTCAGAATTCTTTCTGGGGGGAGAGGGAAGTGCCTCATCAGAGAACTTTCTCCTCATTAATAAAAGAGCAATATCAGATCTTGGGTGCCTAATTAATATTTAAGAAGTAGCATCAGTAGAAATTATTATAGTATTGATTAAACCTGTTTTGTCTGTGTAACTGAGAAGTGTTAACAACATAAATGAAGGCCTGTGTAGCTTTTTTAGGTTGTTTCATTTTTTGATGCAGAATTTAGATAACTGTGTTTTGAATCTCCCCAGGTCTTTCTCAGTTATTTACAATGGAGCTGATGCCACCTGAGAGTGGTCAGGTTTGGATTCAGGGGGAAGTGATTCCTTGTCACAAATAGCTGCCCAAGCACACCAGTGACATGTCAGACTCACCAAACCCAGTCAAGGCTTTTATCAGAACTATGGATACATCTGTACCTCTGTGTGTTGGCCTTGATTAATTAACCCACGATTTCAGTTTTGAAGGTCAGCTTGAGCAGTCACTTTTGCTAAAGTGTAACACAGAAATGCCATGTGGAACCATTCCAAACAATCTGTTTTGCTCTCTCACCCAGGGCTCACTTTGTACCACAGGTAATCACTTTCTGCTTCTGTCAGACAGCTGTGGCCTGAAATCCTAACCCATACCTGCTGCTGAAAATTCACCTTCCACATGTCTCTATCCAAAACATAACCAATGAAAAAGTGGTTTTAGGTTTTTTGGATCCTGTTACAAACATAAGGGCTCGGGAACTGCACCCAGGAAACCAAGACAACTAAAATGGGAAGAAGAGTTGTTGTCAAAGAGAGGAAAGAAAAAGGCAAACCAAAGGAACTGATCATATGTTAAAAGTCTATTCAACCAGATACAGCAGCAACACACAGAACTTTAAATATTTGAGTTGTCAAACTGAAGTTGAGACCTTAAGAGATTTGCTGGACAGGGAACTAAATAAAACAGATGAATTATTCATTTAAAAACAGATTTGTTCTCTAAGGCCTTCCTGTGAAACATTCTAGATCAGGAGTCCATAGAAGAAGCATTGATTTTCCTATCAATGAAAACCAAGTGGAAAAACATGCAGTGAGATGAAAGGAATCATCCAAATGTTTTATGAGGTATGCCGTGATTTTTGTTACTTATAAAGTGCCTCACAGTTTTTTTCCTGGAATGACTTTGTTCCAAGTCCTTCCTGCAGGCCACCCAACTGGTGTGAACATCATGAAAAATAATTCCAGCCTAAATCACTGCTAAACTGGCAGCAGTCATGCCTGAGAACAGAAACCATTATTGTGTCATCAGCAAACTTCCTCCCCCACATTAATATCCCCCTTTAATTTTCTACTCTGCTTCCACAGAGCAGACACTTCCCATGCAGCAGACGAGGGCTGATGGTGCTCACCCTCTGCAAACTCCATTAAAAAAGCATTAAGGCTGTGACACAGAGCAATAAAAGCAGGGGAGAGCTCAGTTCCTGCAGGAATGGGCCACATGGGCTCCTGCACTTACCCAGCAAAACAGATTTGGGGTGCTGGGTTATCCTGAGGGGCTGGAAAGTGTGGATAGGTGAGGATGGTTTGAGGAGCACGGAGGTTAAAGCATGGGTCGTTCATGTATTTGCTGCTGTTGTGTGTCAGAGGGAGGAATAAAGCAGGATAATTGGGGATCTATTTAAAATAAAAAATATAAACCTTGTCTTTAGACGTATTTAAATTATGTGTATGGTGAGACAATGCTTAACCCTGCTATTTCACTGAGGATTAGGCTTTTTGGTTCTGATTTTCCCCTTTCCCCCCACTGCCCTGCCCACTGTTTATTTGTTTCCCTGAGAAGAGTGTATCTACAACAAAACTGCAGCACAGGTTTTGGGGAAGCTGAGAGGAACTTTGCTGGGCATTGACTCTTCACATGCTGACTGACCTGTTTGAAAAACTGCATCACTCTGGGAAACACAAAAGCCAACATCTTTCATCAAAATTCTGCCTTCCCTGGTCTGCTTGCTGAGACAGGCAGCCTGTGGCTGTGTTTGCAGCAGACTTCTGAGAACAACCCATCAGTAACCTGGGCTCTAGTCAGAATTTCTCCTCCCTTCAGGATAATAGTTAGCAAAGTTGGAAAAATATGTTTTGTAAATAAACCCTGCAAAGAAGATAGTCTTCCCTTCGGTCGCTGAATTGGTTTTAATCTACTTTTAACCTTAAGAAATTGCTAAAGACATCAGGAAGGGATTGTCAAGGCTACTCATTTGTTCCCGCTGTGTGCAAGGATTGTTCAATTCCAAATGAAGCAAATGGCCCGAAGCTGACTCACTGAAGGGGCAAGAGATGGGGCACAAAGCACCATTGGAACTCACCACCACTGACCTCACAGGGCTTCCAGCAGAACACTGGAAAGCCTCAGCTCAGGAAACAAGGAAAGAAAGATCCTGGAGTCTCAACATAAGAGCTCAGGAGGAACAGGCACCAACACAACCAGTGCTACAAAACCAAGTGGCCTCTCCTTATCAAGGTTCTGCTGAAACAATTTTGACTCACCTGCTTTTCATGAGTGTGAGAAAAACTGCAGTTGGCATTTTCTAAGGGCCAATGTTTTGTCCTAACTAATGCTTCTAAAATATGTGCTAACTTTATCAAATAATAAACCAGGAACACTTTAAAAACGCAGAGTATGTGGATTGATTTGTACTTGTCACATTAACTGATGGAAATTACAGACCCATGGTTTTCTAAGGGAAAATTACCCCCCCTCTCAGGGTAGGTTTCATCCTTAGGCTGCAGAGTGGTTTGGGGAAGGGGGTAGGTGACCCTTCCCACAAAGGGGAAGAAGCTGTGGCTGCCCCTGGATCCCTGGCAGTGCCCAAGGCCAGGCTGGACACTGGGGCTTGGAGCAGCCTGGGACAGTGGGAGCTGTCCCTGCCCATGGCAGGGGTGGCACTGGGTGGGCTTTGACGTCCTTCCCAGAGCAAATTATTCCATGAGTCCAGGATTCCATTAGCTGGGAACTGCTGTGGCTTCTCTAAGACTTCACAAGAGGCCAGTAAGTGCAACCACTTGTAAAATGCCAAGGGAAAAGCAGCAGAGTGACTCAGTGAGCTAAAAGACTTGACCCATAAGAAAAGACTGAAGGTGCTGGGATTTTTTTTAAATTTAAAATGCTGCGAAGCCTCCACAACAACAATTTTCCATTATGGAAAAGTTGTTTTCAAGGGAAGGGGACAAAACTATTCATCACAAGACAGGACAAGAAGGGTTAAACCGCAGCAAGGAAAATTTGGTTCAGGCATTAGGGAAATCTTTCTATCTGTCGAGGTGGCTCAGCACAGAAATCAATTTCCAAGGGAGAGCGGAATCTCTGTCACAGGAGGGTTTGAAGAACAGGCAATCTAATTAACTGCCAGGCATGGCTGATGTCTAATTGCTTCTGCTGGGGCAGGGGGCTGAACTACCTGACCCCCTGAGGCACCACCAGCTTTACCTGCATTGATCAGAGCATCTCCAGAGTAACAGGAACACCTACATCCCACACAGATTATAGAAAGGTAGAACATCAGAAACACAAACCGACCTAAAAGTTAATTACAGATGTTTAGGGCACCTAATGCTATGTTGCTGCTGCCTTAGTAAGAATAGAATTAAATCCATAACACCACCTCAGTAATCATATTGTGCTGCCAACACTATGGGACTATGGATCATTCAGTCTCACACTGAAACACCCAGCACACACTTATTTTTTTTTTTCCACACAATTGCTGTACACAATACCTCGTGACCATATTTTGGTGGGAACTCGGGCAGGACCCAAGGGTGGTACCTGCACCTTGCCCAGGTGCACACAGCAAAGTGCAGAGGGGAGAAGAGCTGCCAGGAGACATCTCTTCTTAACTCTGCTCCTGTCAGTCACACACAGAACCCATCCAGGGGGATCTCAGAGAGGGAAGCCCTGACCCAGGACTCCCAGAGGGCTCCAGCTTTGTTTCCCAGGGCAGGCTGAAGGGAGTATTGTTGCAGGACACTTCTTCCACTATCACACTCTTTTACATAAGCAGCAAAATCAAATTCATGCAATTGAGACTAATTTGACACATTTCCTTTCCCTGCTGCCTCTGTAATTAGCATTATTGTCATGCTGCTACATTCCACTCTTCTTTTTTTCGTTACAGACAACCTTTCAGATCTGTGTTTCTTTCATTACTCATAGCTAAATGGTTAAAAGGCAAAAAGAAATTAGCTTCTTTACTTTAGGAATCCCCATGCTCTTTTTTAATTTGAACTGCAAAGGGAAAACAATTAAAAGACAGTGGGTTTAAAAAACTGTTTAAATTAAAATATGCAAAACATGTCAATCTTTCAATCAGAACCTGGAAAATATTTCTAAGAATTCTCACAGAATTCTGTGGTTAATTCAGTGGCCAGAGGGGGCTATGTAAGTTTTACACAAAGCAGGGAAAGTGGATATTTCTGGAAGCGTTGCCTAAACACCATCTATAATTACAGAACATTCATTATAAGCAATAAAGTTGCATAAAAGCCAGTTATACAGCTGGAAATAATGAAACTAACTACAACACTATGCCATGACTCAGACCATAGTGCAGCACTTGAAGTATTTTCAACAAAAAAAAAGCACTTTAGTGCTCTCTAGAAAGCTACATCCAGAAATGAAGGGAAACTTACTTCCTGGAGAGATTATGGAGCCAGCTCTGCAGGAAAACAGGGGCACTTTGCCAAAACCACGTGTTACAAATCCAGTCAAACAAATCCATAGTATTTTCTGCAAACCCACCATTCACTGTCATCCCCCCAACACATTCCCAGTGTGTGCTCTGCCCCCAGGGACCTCCATCAGCTCATCCCAGGGAAAGGCAGGTAAAAGGCAGCACAGAGCCAACTCAACAGGATTTATGGGGGTTTTGCACACACTAAAGTTACTCTGACAGTGCCCAGTTTCGTTATTCCAGCTATCTGTGCTGAGGGAGTTCATCTCCAGCAGCACTTCAGGCAGTGGCAACACTGTTGGATTCAAAAGAAGGGCGTAAAGAAGTCATCCAGATTTTCACCCAGCCAGAGGGCAGGGATGGATGGGATATTGGGAAGGAATTGTTCCCTGGGAGGGTGGGCAGGCCCTGGCACAGGGTGCCCAGAGAAGCTGTGGCTGCCCCTGGATCCCTGGCAGTGCCCAAGGCCAGGCTGGACATTGGGGCTTGGAGCAACCTGGGACAGTGGGAGGTGTCCCTGCCATGGCAGGGGTGGAATGGAATGAGCTTAAAGATCTCTACCAACACAAACCATTCCATGATTCCGTAATTCTATATTTTTATACGACTGAAATTCCATACATCTCATGATAGCAATTACTTCTTAGCAGTTTTGTTTTCATTTCTCACATAATGTACCCTGCTGGGTAGAAACTGTTCATCTTTGTGTTTATAGTTTCCACTTAGTCCTTTAATATTATAGTCATAGTGCTGGTTCCAAAATTTTGTTGTCCTTTTTTCCCCAAGAAAAGTTTTTAATTAGAAAATACAACTCATTACAGGACAAATTAGTCATTTGAGTCAAGTAAAACTTTTGTTTCTTTTTTTTTTTAAATAAAATTAAGCATAGAGCAATGCATCAACACATACACACTCTGAAGTATTTGAAGTGGCTATGCAGAAAAAAATACTATAATGACTATTACATCAAGTTAAAGCCAAGCCTGGGAATTCAAAACAGTAACAGGGGAAAGCTGGAATCAAATGTTTCCCAAATCACCAATCTTTGCCGAGTGCATCACTAACCAGTGGTGGGTCTTTCATGTGCTCTCTTTTCCCTTTGAGGCTCTGGGCCCAAACCAGCATATCTGACATGCTCTGGGTGCTGCTGTCCTTTTTATTGTATCACCCTGCTCTATATTTTTAATTTGTTGAAACAATCTCTCTTTTTCTTGCAATTCCTCTGCAGGCTCCTGACCCCTCAGTGCATCCCCCCATGGAACAGGCTGCAGTGCCCCATTTGCCACTGAAATCCCCACAGCCTTTTCTTTATCCAGCAAAGCTTCTCAGTAAACATTACAAAGAACAACAGATGAAGACATCTGGAACATGGACTCCTCATGCTGTAAACAAGACATTTTTTATTTCAAAGCAAATTTTTTTTTGTGGATTAAATAAAGTACCTTCAAAATTTGTTTTTCTTCCTAGGCTATTAAAAAAAAAAAAAAAAAAAAAAGAGTAATTAGTTATTAATCTGTAGGATTTCGTGTCAAAGTAGATGCCAAAGAAGCAGTAAAATTTAAATATGTAGCAGGCGGCTTCATGCCCACACTGGAAGGCATAGGAGGTGTGGGAAGTGCCCCTTAATTCATAACCATTTTGGAGCTCTGCAGGATTAAAAACAAGGGAGATGGAAACCCATTTCTTGGGAGCTGCAGGTTTCCATGAACACTACTGAAACAGCTCACACTGTCCAGCACTACCACAAATGGACTTGATAAAAGGAAAATGAGCATTTACCAGTTCCTTAAGGAAGGGAAAAATACCCAGCCAGTTTCAAACCCCACAGCAGCATTTCCTGGGTTGTTGTTGTTGTTGTGTGCCTCCGTGGGAGGCACTGCAGCATCACTGCTGGGCAGCACCAACACAGGGATTTATCTAAGGCTACACTCTATCACCTCATGCAGCCTGTCCAAGATCAGCTTCTGGGTGAGAGACCATCAAAACTTATCCTCTTACTCTGTTTTGTAAGCTTCAGGTGTATTTCTCTAAGTGCTACAATGGTAAGACACTAGAAAAAGAGAGTTTCAGACAGAGAAACAGCATTTATTCTGGTCCTTTAGTGACCAAGAGGATGGGTACTGTGACCTGCATTAAATAAGATCACTGCCTGTACAGAGGCATGTACAGAATGTTGTACAGAACTGTCTGGACTTTATTTTCTTGGCTCTCTTAGATGTGTCTGGGTTAAACATGACAGAGAAAAAAAAAAAAAAACACCCTGCAAAGGACCATTGCAACAGCTTCCCTTAGCCAGCAACTCCTGGTAGTGTGGAGAGGAAACTCATCCAGTCAAAATCACAGAGCAACTTGTAAAACTTGGGAAATGCAGGCTTTTCGTTTCACTGGTGACATATACACAATATATATGTAACTATGTGTATATAATATATACTGGTACATATACACAATATATGTGGGCATATTAACGAAAGCTTTCTAGACTAATAGAATGGTTTGTCTCTAAGTGCTATAGGTTTTGAACCTTTTAAACAATTGTAACAATTTATATCAACTGGCAATCCATTGCTTTTCTGCAAAGAGGCACTAATAAATTTACTAAAATTAAATTTCTTTTACGTAAAGTATATTTCAGAAAAACAAACAGAAATTATTTCTCACTCACTTTTAATGAGTGCTTTCTAGAATCCAACTTCTGACAGAAATTAATTCAATTCTGAGAGTTAAATAAAAACAAATTAATTCAGCTCTGAGAGCTTGAGCATCCTGAACTCACCACAGCCTCTTCATAAACCGAGAATTGAAATTATTTCTGGCAATAATTTTAATAATTAGCAAGAGAGATGCATCACCATAATAAATTACCAAATTACTGCTCTGAAACCTGTGAGACTAAATGGAATGTGAAGAATCTCTTGTCCCATCAATCTTCTTTCTCTGAAGCCTACCCATTTTTATTGCAAAGGCGTCTTGCTTACGAGAGGTTTTTTTGTTATTATCTGGTTTTGTCTCTGACTGATCTTTGTTGGATGTAGTCAGCCTGTGCTTGCCATCACCAGCCTGTGTCTCCTGCAGGAATCCTACTCTCCTGCTGAGCACCCTCCTCAAACCCAGCTTTGGGCAGCAATGCTTCTTACCAACTTCACAGCCACTCTACTCAACACAAGTTCTTTGAGGTCTTCCCCTCAGAAAGGTATTTTTTGTGATTCTCTGTGCTCCAGGTTGCTGACCAGACCTTCAGCTTCTCCTGGGTTTTTAACCTTTGAAGCCTTGTCTTGTGGTTTCAGGGTTTTAAGTCCTGGCATGGGTACACACCTCCTCCCACCTCCGTTTAGCCCCACAAATATTTTTCCCCTTCTTGCTGTGCCTCCAGGGCCATGCACAGCCTGTTACTGTTCCCACTAAGGGAAAAGATGAAGCTCAGTGCCTGGTTTGTTAATACAAACTAAGAACTAAACACACATACAGATTAGGAACTAAACAGGCACTGCAGAACAAGACTTGAGCAGTGCCTAAAGAGTGACTCCCCCTGAGGGACCAGGACAGCAGGAAGAGGCTGCAGGATTTTCACTCCCTCTGAGGACTTCCATCAACATGAAAACAGCATTTTACAAAGGTCTAAGTGAAGTAAATATCAACAGATTTAATAAACACATCAACATACATCAACACGATGAAGGTCCTTGCTTTATGCAGCCATTGCTGGAGTTGCAGGATGTTATTAAAAAGCACAGATTAATTATAGGAGATCAGCAGAGTTAGGAAAGAGTTTGCTGAAATATGTTATAAAGTTAGCAGTTTAAGAGAACTTTTTGTTAGCTTCTGTTATAGAATCAAAACCAAAAAAAGTGTTTTGATTCCATAAATCTGGTTTATGAAGTCCCTGACTTCCCCACTCATTCCAGCTCTTAATCTGCAGTTCAGTGCACTCCAACTGTGCTGAGATAATTTATTACAGCCCTGTGTTATAAATCAGACAAAGAATAACTAAATTCAAGGGAGCAGATGCCATATCCTGCACAGACTGGTAGATGGATAAGTCTAAACTAAATGTGTTAGGGCAGCTATCTGAGAGTCAGTCAACACAAACCACTGTATCTTGCATTGTGTAACACTGTGAATCAGCCATGCAATATAGAAACTGTGGGTATCAGACAAGCCAGGAACATCTCTAGACCCCAAACCATGAATCATCCTGGTGAGATGTGCAAAGAAAACAATACAGGGGTGGGTAGTGGAGACTCACATTGCTCTGAGCTTACCATAAAGCTGAGAAAAAAAACAATCTGCAATTCATAAAGCCAAATAGTCAATCTTAGAACATATTAACTGCATAATGGCTTTTCCATACAGGGAACAACCCTGAAAATTTAATAAATCAATATTTACTTGATTTATATCGATTAAATCATGGTGAATATTAGCATAGCTCATGATAAACTGAATGGTTATGACTGCAAAGGGTTGTAAGACCCATTAAAACCATGTAACAGACACTCAGTGCAGAAAGGTTTGCAGAATGTGCCTCGAACCTCCATCCCTACAATGGGTAAAAAAATGCTCTCCAAATCCCCTTTGGGAGACCAGAAAAGACCACAGGCATCATCAGGTCCCAAGGCCCTGACATAACACTTTTCAGATGACATTTCCAGCTGCTCCCAAGAAACAGACCATTCCTCAGGCCCCATGGCAAGGGAAAGCCCCACGCAGTCCTTGCTAAGAGATGTGAGAGAAACACAACAGCAAGTGCAAGACCTGGTTCCTTTGTGAGGGATTGTGCACCAGCAATGTGGGGACCCTGGTAGGGTTCCACAAAGGTGGTTCATGCCCAGATTGCTTTTCTTCTCAATCTCTCATCTCAGGACAAAATAACAAACGACTTCGGTGTTGCTTCAGGTTGTTTATTCTAAAGTTATCAAAGGTTCAGGAACACAGAGTCACCACTGATTCCAGGTGCCAAAAATGGCCGTAGATGCACAGTACAGAGGGTTTATATAAGGTTTATCATCAAAT
>JAWWMJ010000243.1:4330897-4347284 GCA_035047045.1 Vireo griseus | reverse complement strand
TTTGAGGAGCTCTGAGGGTAAAACAAACACCCAGAGGAGCAGGAAAAGTTCCCAAGCTTTTCCTAGACTCCAACAGAAACCTATCCAGGATATCAGATCCAAAGGGCAATCCCAGTCAGGAAGCTACAAGCTGCCCAGAACACTCTGTAGCGATTTGTAATTTTTTCCCTGTATTTCAGCTGAAATTTTCTGAATTTTTTTTCTGTTTTTCAGATGTAACACTGGCCAGAAGGTGAGATGCAGGAATCACAGGTTGTTAGTCTGTCCTAGGTTACAATGTAAGATGTGCCCAAAAGTATGTATTCTATCACCATCTCTATGAGCTGTTGAAACCAGGTGGGGCAGTGCTCCCTGCCTCCTCCCTCTGGATTTTCTCCTGTTAATGGACCCATCAATACCTTGTCCATGACTCACCATCCCATTGGGAGATGCTCCACCCAGAGGGAGGAACCAAGCATTCCATCCTGGATATAATCTGATATCTTGAACACCCCAGCAGCCTTTCCCACTGGATTCCCAGAGGACAGGAGCTGCATACCTACCACTGGACTTTCCAAGGAAGACCAGGCCTTTCTACTGCTTCAACAGAACCACATCCATCACTTCAGGAGGACTGAAGCCACCATCTTATCAGACTGCTGCTGACTAACAGGGTGTCAGGTTGTATCTGATTCTGTCATCTTAAACCAGTGGTTTTCTGCCCTGTTATATACATATATACATATTAGTAAAGAACTGTTATTCCTATTTTCCATATCTTTGCCTGAAAGCCCCTTAATTTCCAAATTATAATAGTTTGGAGGGAAGGGGGTTGCATTTTCCATTCCAAGGGAGGCTCCTGCCTTCCTTAGCAGACACCTGTCTTTCAAACCAAGACATAATCCTACAGAGTGGTCTGGAAGAACTTACACTGCTTTAGAAACATCCTGAAAAATTCCACGTAATTTACAAGCAGCATTCACACACATGGGTTTTTCATGCTGTTGATGGGGTTTTTAATAGAATAAATGTTGTCTAATAATTTAATTGCCAACAATCAAAATCTATCTGTATTTTAATGCCATTGAAATGGCTCTGCGAATAACCCAGCCCTGGATTTAACTCCTATCAGGTCTACATCTCATTTGCTAACAACATCAAGTATAGAAAATAAATCTGGATGCACAGTTCCTTTTTGAACTTGGCATGTGTGCATGTATCAGCTTCCAAAATCTGTGCCTTAGTTCTTTGTTTCAGAAACAGAGACCTAGATCAGACACATCAGCTTTCTTACAGAGCAACAAGTATTAACTTAATAAAAATTACGAAATCTTTTTTTTATTTTCCCATTGTGCTTAAATACCTTTGTGCTCAGCACAAGTCATATTTACATTACTTTAAGCACAGTTATGTGCTTATGGAAGTAGTGTTGGTGTAAAATTATATCAATGACAGGAAGAAGTCATGCAGGAAAAAAATGAAGAGCAAAGTTAAAACAGACAAATTTCAAAGACTGGTTTTGTTACCTAAATGCTCTAAAATATTTTATTAAATATGCAGCAGAAAACAACTAATTTCTGTAAACATAAAATATGGTGGAATTTCTAGGGCTGCTAAAAGTCAGAACATTATTTTTTATTTAAAATATAATCAATTTGCACTGAAACAATACATTTGTAAAATCCATGGTTTTCATACTGCAACCTTTCAGTTTCATGCAATGCTCCCCTTGGCCTCAGGATAACAGCATTTGCATATTTTGCTGATTTTTCACATCCACAAATTCCATCTTCAAGCACTTAATTGGTTTTTGACAAAAAGAAAGCAATACAGCATGAGAAAGAGTAGACTAGAGGGAGAGGCAGCATCCATTGAAAAGGGGAATTTCTTGGGGATTTTTCCCCTCACTTCACTGTAGACCTTTCAAGGGTCCTTGGGAATATTTCATGTGTCTCTTCCTTTGAGCATATTCTCCTAACTTTCATTTCAGTGTGCAGCCACCAAGTAAGAGCTGTTCAGGCAGCGATGCAGAAGGATGCAGCAGGGATTGCCTTCCCAGAATTTCCCTGCATGAACAGGTAGGCAAGAGGAGAATGGAAAATATTGGGAACTGCAAGAACAACTCTCTGTGGCTTCCTTCCAGCTAGCCTGACATGCTGACAGCTCATCCCTCTGCAGGACACAGGGATCTCTGGCCACTGCTTGGAATTGCCAAAGGATCACCTCTCTCCATAGTTTTGAGGGTTTAAAACCTTCCTGACATTTTTTTTTAATTATTATTATTTTGTTAAAATTGTCAAACATTAGTGATAGCTGGACACAATAAAAACCAGGAACATGAGGATAAGCATAGAGGCTTTGTGAATAAAAACTGGGTTACAGAATCCCTAATTTGATAAGCTTTTTCCTACATACTTACAAGGCTGGCTGGACTAACCCAGTCTTCCTAGAGAACACCCAGGAGAGGAATTGAAGGCCAGGAGAATGAAAACAGCACACCCAGAACCAAAACCTTTTTAAAAATGGAAACCTGCACAAAAAACAGCAGACAGGGGCTCATTATCAACAGATCTGTACCAAAGTGGAGAGGATTCTGGCAGAATTCTGCAGGATCCAGCCCGTGGCCAGGACTGTTCCGTACCTGGGTGTTAATCCCTCGCAGGACAGCTTTTAGCAAACAGGCTAAGAACTCTGAACTAAGAAAGCAGAACTCTAAAGCTCTGCGGGCAGGCAGACTCCTGACTTCACCTGAGGAATAATCAATCAGGGTCCAGGCTCTGGGGAATTCCTGTGGGACACAAAAGGAGCCAGACTCAGCAGTGCCACACTGGAGAAGAAAACCCCAGAAAATGCAGATGAGATCTGAAACAAGAGCACAGGCTGCTGCACATATCCAGTCTGTTCTGGGCCGCTCACCTTGGAGACTTGTGCACCATCCTTAGAGAAAGAGATGACCCAAAGCACAGAAAACGTGGCAGATCAAAAAAGTGGGAAGGAATGGGAGCCTAAGCCTACAGAGCTACAGAGCAGCAACAAGATTTCCAAATATAATGGAGGTCACCATAAAAAAAGACAGAAGTGATCTGTTCTCCCTATTTATAGCTGGATTGAAATTAGGTTCAGGCTGGACTTAGCATATGGTCCATAGGGAAAGCTTTAATGACAGGCTGGAGAAACAGCTGTCAAGGTTGTTTTAAGAAGTTGTCTACTTTGTCCTTCCCCATCCTACAGCTCTGAGCTACGGAGAGAGGTCAAGCTATGATAAATGATATCACTACCTCAGTGCTGTTAATGTGAATTTGATGGGTGTGTCTGTGAAAAATGATGTTATCTGGTTGCAGTGTAGTGCTCTAACATAGAATGTGCATGTTCTAACACATATTTTAGAAACAATAATGAAAACTAACACGACAAGAAGTTGAAGTGTGAGAAATCAAGAGGCTGAAAAGTGATAAGAATGTTCCCAATATGGAAAAAAATCCTATTACCCAAGTATTTGGATCCAGATGAACGATGTCTTAATTATGTTCTCTATTGTGTAAGACAGACATGTTGATTTTTAGAACATTTTCTAATGCTATGCCATTGTTCTTCTTTTTCAAACCATGACAGTGTCTTGAGAGGAGCTTTTACCTCACTGCTAAAGTGCTAAACTTTATGGAGATGTGTCCTTAAGAACAATGCTTTCCTTTGGGGTGCAAATGAATCCTGCTGCGCTGCTGAGCAGGCTGGAGCATCACCTCATTGCCAGGGACTGCTAGGGCTGTTCTTACACACAGTGTGTGTTCCATTCTGGCCTGGAAGGGTCAGGGCCAGAACAAACTGGCTGAAGAGAATCCTCTGAAAGTTTCCGAGGCAAAAAGACTTTCTTAACACCTCTTTGAAAAGCGACAGGGATAATCCAAGAGATAATTACGGAATACCTGCAGTCCATTCTCTCAGGATGACAGCCTGAAGCTGGGAACCGCAGAGCCCATTCACACCACTGCTCTCAGACACAAAGTCTGGCCCCTGACGTATTTCATAGGAAAATTTCAAGTGAGAGCGCAGATGGAGGTGGGAACATTCATCATCACCCAGTTACGGCGTGGTAGTGGGGAAAGAAAAAGGGGAAGATGGAACCAGGCATCCCTGAAAATCCTGCTGTGGCTGTGGAACTGTGTGACATTATTAGAAAGACGCCTAAAATGAGTTATGGAACTAATTAAGGAAAGAGAAAAGCCATGGATAAAAAGTTCCTGGTTAAGTATAATTGATAGTACAAATCTAATTTGAAAGGTTAACAAGCTCTTGAAAATTGTTGAATCAAGTACAGACTGATGTTTTTAATATAATTATATACAGCTAACAGATGATATAGTCCTTTTTATTATATTGTCAGCTATTAGATTTTCATTTCTAAGGCAAATAACTGAATTATACTAAAGATATGTATGGTTATTTTAAAAGATTTCTCAGTTTTCTAATATCTATATGTACTCATAAAATGCATAATATTTACCCTTTATAAAAATCTGAAAGAAAATATTTAAATAAGAATTCAGAATACCCACTCCCTCATCTAAAACAACCTTATTTTAGATCTTAATTAAAAGCTTGATTGCCTTTATGAATTACATAATTTTAAGTATATAAATATATTTTCAGACCAAATGGCAATTAGGAGAAGATTAAGAAAATAAAGCATCAGGGAAAAAAACTACTCTTAATTCAATAATTCTAGTTCCAAAAAGCAACTGCAAAATTAAATTTAATATACCAGATAATATATCAAATCCACCAGTTCAGAAAGATGAGGAGAGAGGTGATTACCTCATTCCTAAACCCTGCAGTCTGTATCTGATAGCTACTTTATCTGGTTTCTGAAAATCCCTGAATTAAAAGTCATTACTTACTTCGGTATTTTTAAAACAAAACTTCATATAAGATTCCGAGTTCTGACTCTTGTTGTGCTGCTTCCACAACTGAACAACAAATTCTACAGACTTCTTATATATCAGCCCAAAATTTTAGAGGGTTCAGGATTCACAGATGAAGCATTACAACAACAAGGTATTTTTCTCATTGCAGTCAATGAGATTTCAGAATCTGAGGGCACCTCCAGGGAAGCCAGAGAGGGACTTTTCATCGGGAATTGCAGTGATGGGATAAGGGGGAATAGTTTCCCACTGCCAGGGGGCAGGGATGAATGGGATATTGGGAAGGAATTGTTCCCTGGGAGGGTGGGCAGGCCCTGGCACAGGTGCCCAGAGCAGCTGGGGCTGCCCCTGGATCCCTGGCAGTGTCCAAGGCCAGGCTGGACATTGGGGCTTGGAGCAGCCTGGGACAGTGGGAGGTGTCCCTGCCCATGGCAGGGGTGGCACTGGATGGGCTTTGATGTCCCTTCCCAACCCAAATCTTCCTGTTATTCTATGATTTACTAAAAAGGGGAGTCCTCAAATTTATTCTTTTAAGTATCAGACAAAATTGATGTAGTCCAAACTGAATTTGGAATTTACAGCAAGCAGGATCCCTCTCAGAACCCCAGACTGGTTTGGGTTGGAAGGGACCTTAATGCCCCTCACTCCTCCCCCTGCCATAGACAGGGACACCTTCCACTAGACCAGGATGCTCAAATCCTTACAAAGATAAGTAGGACATGAACCACCCTCTTTGTATCAGTGTTCATCTCATCTAAATTCAGCAATTGAAAAGATAAGCACCTCCTTGTTAAGATTCCTGTGTAATCACAGGGACTGATTGCCAGACACCTGCCATGGCCCTTCCGAGGTGCCTGTTTGCGTTCCTCAGAAACAGCAGAAATCCAAACAGCTCCTGAAGGGAACTCATTTAAAATGGTTCAGTCAGATGGAGAAAGGAGGATATTATCCAGACTGAGGAGCAGCCTCACTAAGTCAGAGCAAATGTGCCCATATTCCCCACACTCATCAATATCAGTTTCCTTGGGCAGGGAACAGAAAGCAACACTTCCATAAACACCCTCCCAGCTGTGCTTCCATTTCAAATTCTGCAGGCTAATGCTCATTCCTGACAATAACCAAAGACTCTGCTGGCATGGCCTGTGCAGAATCCAGGGATGGCTGTTGGCAAGGCCATAAAAATAGATAGCCTGAGCTTGATGGCTCTTGAAATAATCACACTGCATCAGCTGGTGTAGGAAATGAGGGATGGGAAATTCTCCTTCTGTGAGCTAAGAGTAAATAACTGACCTGGACAAGTTAGGTGTCCTGCAGTCACAACTTAATGAATTCATTGGACCCTTGACTAGATTGAAATAAATAAAACATTGCCCTTTCTCCCTTGCGGCTTGCCTCAAAACAGTCACAAAACAACTGTTTGGTCACTTGAAGGAAACTAAAAGTCATCTAAAAGTTCATGGGGGTTAACAACTGACTGCAATCAAAAAGCTGGTATAACAGTGGATTCAATTGTACTGTTTCCCACTCTTGTAGTCCTTGTCAAAATACTGGATTTATGCCAGCCTTTCTGTCCTTCTTACAGTCTTTGTCACAACAAAGAGGCATTGCAGTTTTATAGCCCTGTATTTTCTCTCAAAGATAACAGTAAACAATACTCTTTCGACGTTTTCAATGTTCTATAATTTTACTGAATGGTCCTTCTTATTCTTCCTTTTATATTCTCAAAACTGATGAAAAAGTGACGAAAGGGCCAACAAAATAAAATACAGAATTGTTAAGAGGTTAAAGTAGTGAGCCTGGCTACTGTGTCTCATGTAGCAGGCAGAGCATAAAGACTTTTGTTTCACTTTTGATCATTTTTGTCATAACTTTCTGGCGAAGTAACACCTCACTACACAGCAAGCTCACACACAAACTGCAGATCACACCAAGCATCACCAGTTCCCAGACTCAATAGTAGGTGAGTTAGAGGTAATTCCATGTCCTTTAGCAAATGCTTAGCAAGCAAATGCTTAGCTGTCTCTCTGGGTAGGCACGTGTAGCTGTGGCTCCAGAAAAATCCCACATTAACTGCTCCCTTGCAGACACTCCTCCTCACGCAGAGAAGATGAAGGAGACAACATGTGACACATTTGTCACGCTGCTTAATACATCCCTGGAAGGGATGAGAGCCTGCAGTAATGTGGCTAGAGTAAGAAACCACCCTGCAGAGCATTGGTGGTGCCCTAAAATGAACTGAAGATGAAATAACAGAGCAAGGTCTCACTGGGAAAAGCAAGATGCAGCACAGTTATTGATCCTTATGTGCCAAATTGTTGCACAGGCTCTCCAGCTGAGCTGTGGGGCTCCTCTGTGCCCTCAAACTGGGGGTGACATGATGACAGTGAGAGGGTCAGTGTGGCATGGGCACAGTGCAGACAGAGGATGGCACAGAACAGACAGAACAGCACCACTGCTGGCAGACTCATCCCCTGCACTGCGAGCACCTCACTTGCAGCTGCATTTCTGCCTGGAGCCAGGGGGGTCAATGAGGAAAGCACCTTAGCTATCGTCATCAGAGGAAATTATGTCACTGAAGCTTCCCTGGTTACACAAATTAGTTCTTTAAGTCAATATTCATTTGAATTTTTTCCCATAAATGTAAATGTTTTGGGTGTTCTGTGTTGGCTACGGCTCCGCAGACTCGAATTTAAGTCTACACTTTGGACTGAATTTTCCCCTGAAGATGGAAACCTGGGAAGGAGTGGAGAAGATGTGAACAAGGAGAGTCACCTTCCAACACTGCAGAGTCCTGCTTTGGCTAGGTCCTTGTCTGGAAGCTGCCCCGACCTCTGATCCCCTTCAGCTCCCTCCTCAAACCTTCTGGGTGCACAGCAATCCCACTGGAATCCGGGAGATCACGCCCTCCTCTTATTCACCTTATGGGAGCAATCTCTTACAAAGTGGCAGAGACATTTTTATTCTGCTTCAGGCCCTTGAAAACTCTGTGTGTGCCAAGATGTCAGGTTTCTGCTACTTGATGCTGAGCCTGAGGTAAAAGGGAACCACAAAGGGTTTTTGCACAGTGGCTTGTATCTCCCAAACTCATTCCTGCTCCTCGTTGGGAAGCCACAACATCCTCCAGAGTGAAAATATTCTCCACAAGAATAAGCTTTGAGCCTGGGCTAAGTGTATAAACTCTCCCTCAGGGACTCAATCCCTCAAAGAATTTGAGCACATGCAGAATATTTAAGGGTAGAATATTAAATATTTTGCTGAATCATATCTAAAGTGGCATAACCTAATAACAAGCAAAGTCAGAGTAGACAGAAACACCTCTCTTGTGAAACCCTGATTTAGGACTCAGCTGTAAAAAAGACTCAACACTTAGGAGCAGCTGAAAAATAGCTACAAGTTGTTACCAGAGGGGGTTGTTACTTTTTTGAGTGTTTGATGCCTTTTCATTCCTTTGATGGTCTCACATCTTACTGGGCTATACAAAGAAACGTAGATAAAACTCCTTCACGTAAACACACGGATTAATACAAAGCTTTTTGAATGCTGTCCTATCAAGCTGTGTTTTTCTGAGAGTGAAGGCAGGTGCACACATATTTCTGTGTGAGATGCTGCCTGACAGGGCTCTCAGAGGAAAGGATCAGAGGAGCTCACGTGCAGCTCAAGGCAAAACACACCAGCTATAAAAGACCGTGGAAGACAGCAGGTACTTCAAGAATTAGAAACACCTTTTGACCAAGGAAAACTGAAGGGCAAACATGATCTCGTGGACTGAAAAAGAATCAGATGATTTTCAGTGACACTGCTGAAGTCCCCTGAGAGGGACAAACTGGTTTCAAGCTGTGTCAGATCAACAGGCAGCTCTGAGATGTTCCTGCAAGGACCCTTCCCAGATGTCCAGGAAGGGAAGAGTACCCTGGCTAGCAGGCTCTGCACAACAACCAGTCTTGTGTCCCTCTGGAACCCAAGCAGGCAGAGTGGAAAAGCAGGGAATCAATCTATTAATTATGTGAGTGATTTTTAAAAAAATTTTTTTAAAGGAAGAAAAACATTCACAAAATGCAAGTCTATGCAAAATACGAACACCAAAGGACAAGGGAAAAGAGAAAGAAAACATTAATAGACACCAAAGTAAAAGGGAGACAGACAATGAGATTACTCTGGGGTCTAGATTTGATTTATTTCATGCATTAGAAAAGGCTGGAGAAATATATAATTTTTGTAAAGCAACACAGTGCACTGCAAGAACAGAACAGAGAACCAGAAGCAATGGATAGGCTGTGAAAAGAGATAACAGAAACATAATGGCTATCATGGTAGGGATGCAAGGACAGGGAAAGAGCAGAAATACAGGTGGTGGTGAGCTGTAACATTTCAGAATCCCAGGGTCCCTGAGGCTGGAAAAACCAGCATTTCACAATATATATACTCACCAAAACACTACACCCAGTACATATGCACAGTGAAATATATATTAAGAGAAGAGTAATAAATTAAATTTTCAATTTCCAACATGGAAACTAACTAATAAGATCAAGAGGTGGTTCCACCTCTAAGTAAAAAAATAAATAAAGGCAGACTATAAACAAATATTTTCAATTTAAAACAAAGAAACAAACAAACCCTCCTCAAAAAAATAAGCTCCAAAACACAACAACGCCCCTGAAAAATTAGAAACGCTTATATCCAAATTGAACTTAAAACCTCAGGATATAAATGAACTCAGAAATTCAAAATCCTCTAAAACCTTCCTGTAAAGAAGAGGAAAGAACTTCTTCAGGAGGCTTCCAACCCTAAATGGGTGATAATCAGCCCTACAGAGATATTGGCTACACACTAGAAGGAAAATAAGCAGCATGAGAAAGTTACATTTTAGAGATAAAACTATAATTTGAGAATGGCCCTGAATCAAATGTTTTCTACACAGTGGCAACTGCCTTCAGTCCTATAAATAGAATATTAAAAAGGACAAGATGTTAAGATGTTACATGAACGGATTTAATTTTTTAAATTTTATTTTAGAATTAATATTTTTCTTTGGCTTTCAATAATGGGAAAAGTCAATAATCTAAGGCAAAACCATGCTGTCTAATGGGAACAAAGTACTGAAAAGGAGGCTGCCACTGTCAAAACACCCCCACAGATCAAAGGATTTCATGTGCTTACACTGCAAGGACCTGAGAGTGTCCATCCTGGAATATATGAAAGCACTGAGGGATGAAGTGCAAGTGAAACAGGAGAGGCCCCTATCAAATGGAGGTGAGGCACTGCCTGACCAAAGAGGAGCTAAAATTATACCCAGGTCACAGAGAGAGGGCAAAAGGGGAGCCAAAATAACAGCAGCTCCATTGGTTTTATCTCAGTGACACTCCAGGCTCTCGAACACGTTCTGTGGGAAAAGTGCAGTGGAAACCCTGGAGGTCAGGGAGCAAGGAGAGGGGGCTGTGCTGGGATGGCAAAGGAAACCTGGAACACCCAGGCAGTACAGGCTCCCAAGGAGCCAAACCCAACCCAGTGTGCTGTGTTGCTGTTGTATTAGGAACGGAGAGATGCAACACAGAGACTCCATTTATCAGAAGCCCAAAAGGCCACTTTATTAGCCTTTTATAGACTTCTCCATACAGATGCTACACAGTTGGTTAAATGATTGACACTCACCAACACCGCTGGCTAATTACAAACAACACCTATTTGAAAACATCTTACAGACAAAAAGAACCAGGTGCAAAGCTGTTTATTTTCCCTCTGCATAGGAAAGTTTGCTTTCTCACAGGCTCTGGCTACCAACTGATGCTTGAGGATTCCTCTCTGACCAGGCTGTCAGTATCCATAGTGCTGGGTTTGCATGGCCTGGTTTGGTACCAGTGGGGGCCACAGAGGTGGCTTCTGTGAGAAGCTTCCAGAAGCTTTTTCCATGTCCGGCAGAGGCAATCCCTGGTGGTCCCAAAGGTGGATGTGCCACTGGGCAAAGCTGGGCCAGTTAGAAATGGTGGTGCTGCCTTTGGGATAACAGATGGAAGAAAAAAGGAACAAAAAGTTATTTCACAGATGTAATTGCAGCCAGAGAAGAGCTGGGTGAGAGCATTGAGAGGAACAGCTCTGCAGACACTCAGGGCAGTGCAGGAGGAGGAGCAGGAGCTGCTCCAGGCACTGGAGCCAACATTCCTCTGCAGCTTGTGGTGAGGACCATGACGAAGCAGCTGTGCCCCTGCAGCCCCTGGAGGTCCATGAGGATGCAGAGATCCACTCACAGCCCATGGGGATCCATGAGGATGCAGGGATCCAACCACAGCCCCTGGAGATCCATGGGGATGCAGAGATCCACTCACAGTCCCTGGAGATCCATGGGGTTTCAGAGATCCACTCACAGCCCATGGGGATCCATGAGGATGCAGAGATCCACTCACAGCCCCATGGGATGGACTCAGGTTGGAGAAGTTCCTGGAGAACTCTCCCGTGGGAGGGGCCCCAGGGTGCAGCAGGGGAACAGCTCCTGCCCCTGAGCAGCAGGAGAAGCCTCTGGGGATGAACTGACCCAAATCCCCATTCCTGTCTCCCTGCACACTGTGGGAGGAGGTTGGGCTGGGAAGGAGGGAGGGGCAGGGGAAACTGTTTTAAAGGGTTTATTTTACTTCTCATTATCCTGCTCTGATTTTATTAGTAATAAATTCAATTAATATCTCCAATTCCAGCCTGTTTTGGCCATGATGATATTTGATGAGCAATATCTCCCAGTCCTTTCCTTAACCCATTTCCTTGTATTTTCTTTCCTGTGTTCAGCTGTGGAGGGGAGTGAGAGAGAGGCTTTGGTGGGTGCCTGACATCACCCCACTGCAGCCAGTAACAGGGACATGAGATAAACCTGTAAAATACAGAAGGTATTGGCCAAGAGAAAAGAGGGAGAAAGCAAAAGAATGATTTAAAATGCAAAGTCAAGCATTTATGGCCTAATTATGGGAACTGGTGTGAAATGCTGGGAGGTGGCACCTGGAAATGACACAGCTGCAGAACTACACCCCAGATCTCAGTGAGGACCAGAACCAGGGCAGGCAGGAGGGTGATTAGAGGCCCTCCCCTAAGAAGAGAGAAAAACAGACTAAAAGAATTTCTTGTTTAGCCCAGCAAAAATGCCAGCTGCAAACAAATGCAGCTGTGTTCAGTGTACACAGAGGGAAGGTGAAAGAAGTCCAAGCACAGTGCTGGTGAAGGACAGATGGGAAAACTGGCACGAGATGAGCCTTGTAGGGACAGGTGAACCCCTCCAGCCCAGTGCTTTCTGTTCACAAACACTTCAGAGCAATAATTGAATCCTAAATGCCTCTCTGGATGTTGAGCACACTGAAATGTGTGTTGCACTGCAGACACTGCATGTCAGTTTGGTAACCAGACCATACACATCAGCAATAAAACATTTTGAGAAACCTAAGGGGGGGTGTGAGGGTTGTGTATTTTATCTCTGTATAACCAGAGGGAGGAGAAAAACCCTGTCAGTGGATAAGCTCAATAAGAGTCATAGGAGCACAGGATTATTCAGCTCAGAAAGCACTTCAGAAGGCTTCAACTCCAGCCTCCTGCTCATGGCAGGGTCAGCTGCATGAGGTTCAGTTCACACTGCCTTCCTTACCAACCTCTTCCACTGATTAAAGATTCGATTGGGATAAAGCTTTTCCTCACATCCAGATGGAAAAAATCCAGTGTGCTCCAAAACCCTACAAAACACAACCAATCTGTGCAAGTGAATTTAGCAGAAAAAGACTGTAAGTAATAATTTACCAGTTGCCTCAGCTCAGACTTCTCTCTTTTATGAAGTATTGATTTCAATACAGAATAGTGCTAAACCTGCCAAGTAGAAGAGTTCAGGTAAAATGTATTTACTGCACTGAGCAGGCTCCTCACACGATACTGAATCTTTGACATCTGTTTGGAAGCCAGTCAAGCCCAAACTCTTTCCTTTAATTCCTGTGTACATACTCTGTCCCACTTTCCTTCCAGAAGCCTCAAGGACAGTCCCCATTTTGAGATGCTCAAAAATCTGAAGGCAGTAGAGAGTGAGATAAGGGTGAAGGGAAGGAGAGCAGAAGCAGGCTGTGAGTTAATGCAGCTCACTGTAGGCAGCATGACAGAAGTGGGTCTTTAAGATGGACATCAGTGTTCACAGTCCTTGCAGGGACGTTCCAGGAGGTTATATCCTGCTCAGGAGCCAGCAGAGAGGTGCAGGGAATGAGCTGACATTACCTCCCCCTCGTGGGGTTTCTGAAACACCAATTTAATCTGATTCAGCAAGGGATACTTTAAAAAAATTACAGAGTTATGCAAACAGAGGACAGCAAAGATCTTTTTAATCTTGGCCTGGAAATGTATGTTGAAAAAGAAACCTTGTACAGGCTTTAAGGCTCAGCACAGCAAGCAATGAGTGTGGGTGCAGGTGAGTGTTCAGCAGCTCATTTAAATATTCAGGAGTGAGTTAACAGGATTATACCTCCAAGAGAAAAGATACTCTATCAGGATCAACTCAATATTTGCTGGTAGTTCAAATAACGTTCTTGATTTTTAGGAATAAATCACTGATAAAAGGTTGTAAAACATGCTTGTAATCTTTCCAAATATTAGTCCTGTAAAAAATACGAATAAGCTGTTGAATTTCCCAGATACTTTTAATTTTGGCAGATTGATGTAATGAAGAAATATAAATTTCACTGAACACCTTTTTTCCTTCCCAGGAACAAACATCCTAAACTATTTCACAATGTTTCAAGTATCTCCTGAAAAAAACACGGAATCACTTCAAATCCAAGAAAGGATCTGACCCCATCTGAAGGTAACAACTTCTGTTTGGGGCATTTATCTTACCACTGTGGCAAGAAATACTTTGAGGTGAGGAAATCAAGTTTTCATGATAACTCATGAACACTGCTGTTCATTCTTTGTACAGTGATGCTAGAGAAACAGGTCAGCATAGTTTAGCTTTAATGGAGCACCCTTTAGGTATTTGTTGAACCTAAAAACACTTCTCTGACGAGTACTTTAGTTAATTATAATAATATTCTTTCATTTTCCTGCTCATCCTACTTTTACCTTAAAGGAGCCACTTCTTTTGTTTACCCTTATTTCAGCTTTTTGTTTCTTTAATTACCACATCTGAAATTTTGTTTCGTAAATCAGTCCCTTCTTTCAAGTGCTGATTAAGAGCAAACACTCAAACACAGACACAAACAAGAGGAGTTTCCCATCCTGATGCCCAGAAGCTGCACACACTTTTACTGTGGGACATTTTGGATGTTTTAAGGTACTGAATGCAACCAGTTTGAACAGACATGGATTTTGTCTTGGGTTGATCCCCTGGAGGAATATTATCTTCAAAGACTGAACAATACTTTCCAGGGATGGTGACTATTTACTTAGGGCCTTGGTGCTTTTCAAAGGTACAACCTGAGAGCACAACTCTTGCAAGAGTACTTTTTCTTTATCAAAAAATTTTCTATGAAACCTTAATTGCTGGTGACTTGGGCAAAGCTGACCTAAAGTGTCCACCACAACCCTAAATGAATATGCCCTGTTGGAAGGCACCAGCAATTTCCTCCCTTTTATAATTCAGCAGGAATTTCCTCCATGCTTTTGATGTATTCTCTGACCAAATTACTAATTTATACTAAGTGGATCTTACAGAGTTGCAAATGTTGGGCAATATTTGTTTCCTGCCAATAACACTTGAAGGTCTTAAAATTCTCCGACTCTCTAACCCTTAAGAATCTATAATTATTTCCTCTTTCCATCCCATCCCTCAAGAGGGGTTACATTTCTGAAACTTGTAAAACACAGTAAACAAAGGCTGAAGAATTGGCTCTTTGGGACCAGACTTTCCCCATTTGGGGAATTTACAATCACTTCCAAATGTCAAGAGAGGCTTTTAGGCATGGAAGGCAAAAAGCCAGGAGAGTTAATGCTTAGAATGAATCTGTGCTATTTATGTGCCTTATATTTGATTGTTTTGGGTAGGTGACAGTGTGTAACAGCAACACAGTTCACAGTTTGTATCTGAGACTCTTTAAAAAGTAGCAGAAATCTCACTGTCTTCTCTAATGATCTTGATCATCCAATGCTTCCAGGCCTCTCTTCTGCCACTGCCAGACCCCACTTTTTATCCTTTTTTGGGCAGCATCAGGCTCTCCATTCCCTCTGCTGGGCTGTGTGCAGGAGAAATGAGGCTGTCTGCTGTTTTACCTTGAGGTCTGTTTGCACCTTTGGGTTCAGAAAAAATTTCCACTGAGATTTAGGTGACAACCACACATCTAAGTGTAACTGTTTGGTTTATAGCCCCGAATATCTCCATTTTAAATAAGCCTGGCCCAGGACACAATGTGCAGAACCAGGGCAGACCTACAGATAGATCATAAATCAGTATGGGCATTTCTAGGTCTGTAGGAGTACAGAAAAGAAAGGCCAGCAAAGGGAGCTCTTGAAATAACATTGTGTTGGCTTGGGTTTTTTAAAAAACTTTCTGGCTCAGAGTAAGATCTGTGATTCTTTACAGCTGTCATATGCTATTGTGGCACAGCAAGATTCATTTTAAAGCAGTATAAAGAAGACAGCAAGAAAGACATGCCTCAACTCTGTTTCCAGTGTCATGAATCCATGGAATAGTCTCAGTAAATTCCTGTCACTAACATTAAAAGAAAATGAGGACGTTGGGCATATTTGATACATACTTGATATACTATCCAGCGAAGCTTAAAATAATGTGTTTTAAAAAGTAATGAGAACTTAATTCCCAAAGAAACAGTGGACAGGACATGCAGAAGTCCTAGCCAGAATCTCTGGAATCCTGCACAAAATTCTTCCATGGATAAGTAGAGACAGGTGAAACTGAGTGGGAACCAAAACTTTCGGTACATGGAGACTGAAAATATCATCTTGTTCTACAACAGCTCCTGTGCAAACAATGGCTAAAAAACCAGAAGCATGAGAGAGATGTTTGAGGGGGAGTCAACAAAGCCCTATCCAGTTTTGAAAGGAATGGTAATGGAAAGGTATTTTTTCATTTTGCTTTAGGTTTTTTTACTGCACCTTCCAGTGCTAGAAGCAGGTGGCATCCAGCAAAGTTCAGAAAAATCAAATCCGGATTCTTCACACAATGTGTGGGTGAGCCACAGAAGTGGGCAGGAAAATGGAGATTGGACAAATTAAATGGACAAGTGGAGGGTAATGTCCCAGAAAAATCCCAGAGGCACAAAGAGTTGCAGGGAGACTATTCCAGGGAAATGCCCCTAAATGTTTCCTCTGCTCTTGCCCTCCATCCTGCTGGACATTGCCGAAGGCAGGACTGAGTTGTGCCACACAGGAGTCTTGTCACTCCCCAGGACAGCTGGAACACTTCAGCATGCTGTTGGAGTCTAGGAAAAGCTTGGAAACTTTTCCTGTTCCTCTGGGTGTTTGTTTTACCCTCAGAGCTCCTCAAAAAAGGCTTGGCCTGCGAACCAAGCTCGTGGGAGCATTTA
>JAWWMJ010000243.1:4302640-4319331 GCA_035047045.1 Vireo griseus | reverse complement strand
TCCTGTGCTGGGCCCTGGGGCAGCTCTGCAGGTGGGGTCTCACCTGAGCACAGGGGCACAGGGGCAGAATCCTCCCCCATCCCAGAGATGCACATCTGTGACAGACACAGGTTCCACTTGGGCTGGGATGTCACTCAGTGGCAGCTGAATCAATATTGTTGTCACTGAAGTGCACAGACCCCTCAGAGGAAAAGCATCAGCTGCCCTGGTGCCCTTCAGCTCCCAGCTGGCTCCCTATGGACACACAGCTTCTGGGATCTGTGGGTAAGGGAAGCACAGAGCCAGGGAGAGCCTCTTAGCCTGTTTTTCCCACACTGATTTCTCAACAAACTGATGATTTTCCATTAGGTTTCCCAGAGAGACTGACACCTTTAATGCAGTTACATTCCTGGAGGATTCATGAAAGTCCCAGGCAGGTGAGAGATCCTTTGGCCCCTAAAGTAAGACTATAGAGCTTTGCTAGAACTCAGAAAAACAGAGGTCATGGAGCTTGTTAAATGACCACAGAAGTTTAGAGAAATTCAATTATTAATGATAGGAAGAAGTCAGGAAAATGTTTTGTTTCTGTGCATGATTTAATTTCTCACTTTTTTCTTACAACTATAAAAACTCACTGTTTCAACCTTTACAGAAAGCACATTTTAGTTGTACACTCAACAAGCTGATCACTCCAATTTAATTAGGAAGGGTAATGCACACCTTCAGAGGAACTCAGCAGGCTTTCAGAGAAACTGAGGAGAAAAGCAGCTGGCATTACTGATAGTTGAAGGATAGATTAAAGTACCCTTCTTTGAAAACAAACACTTTTTACACCCCCTTTTCAGAGCACAGAGCATCTAGAAACCTCATCACTTTTTGGCAGACTGTTTTGCAAAATCCCTTCATTGTCACTTGTTGTATGATGTATGTACATATCTCCCCACAGCCAGTGATACATCATCTATATCACTGCAGTCAGTGCTGCTTTGTTTGTATAAAAGCTTGGTTGTGGACTGAAATGATAAAAAGATGAACATTAAGCACTGGTTACAGATAAGAGTGCAACAGTGCTTCAGAAAAGATAGAAAGTCTTTGAAGTTGCTGAGAAAGTTAAACAAGTGTAAAACCAAAACACAGCATCTTCCCAGCCCCACCTTTTTTTCGGCTTCTCCCCTGCTGTGTACATAGAGAAAAATACAGCAGTTCAACAATGAGCAACAATCCTTTCACACCAATCAGCAGTTATGCTTTGAAATTATGTGAGTATATTAATTCTTCAAAGCCAGACATTGGACCAAACACTTTGCAAAGAAGGCTGTGATGTGTTACGGACACCCTTCAAAAGCCATGAACAGTTGTCACTCCAAGACAACAGTATATAAAAATGAGTGAATATTAAGAGTTTAAAACTCCTCATTCTTGTGGACATGAGGAAAAAGTACATTTAATAAAAGTGTTGGGGGTTTTTTGGTTGGATTGGTTTACTTTGCCAACACTCAAGGTGTGGAGATGAATTGTTCATCTGCTCAAGGAAAGTATTTGACCATTTTCTTGGAGGATGGACAAAATTTCTTTCAATCAAACTGGAAATTAGGCATTCCCACACTACAGATAAAATATGCATGTGATGCTATGAGAGAGGAGTTTGCCATGTTCTCATTAACAATCCATCTCCTGGTGTGACAACCACTCGAAATAGAAAGATGGACATGGATTTTTTCCTGATTCCTGAGTGTAAATTTCTAAAGGCAGAATGAGGAGGGGATTCGCTGTCTAAAACACAGCCA
Source organism: Vireo griseus (assembly GCA_035047045.1). Taxonomy (NCBI): domain Eukaryota; kingdom Metazoa; phylum Chordata; class Aves; order Passeriformes; family Vireonidae; genus Vireo; species Vireo griseus. Next base: position 4,317,565 of record JAWWMJ010000243.1, on the reverse strand, counting down.
TTTAGGCAAAGAATAGGTTTTAAAAATTGGGATTTTATTCCTGCCTGGATGAGGCAGCCTGCTCTAGTATATAAATTCTATCATTCTCTAGTGTTATCATCAGGACTTCCCAAGATCACAAAAGCTTGGAGGACGCTGTGGAACTCTCAGTCACAAAACTGCAGGCTGGGAAAGCTGCTTCCCAAAATGCACAGATCCTGTTCACTTCAAATGCAAGCCAGTGAATTGCTCATTTTGGCACGTGCTTGACATGTGCTAGAAAAACAAATCCCATTTTCCATTGCTGTCACAGCCATCTCGAGAGCCTGATCTCCCTGCTGAGTGTTGGCTGGCTTGTTCTCAATGTCCATCACTCCTCACCCTCTGCTTCAAGCAAAATGAGGTCAACCTGACACAAGCAGGACAACTCAAGTGAGGCCAAGAGTCATGGTAATCTCCTTCAGAGTGCACTCAAGTCAGCAAGCATCCTTCTGCTGACTGCCATGGGCATCAGGAGAGAACCTGAATGCCTTAATTCCTGCAGGAATCAAGAATTCCAGTATGACCCTTGGCTCTATAAACAATTCCTTCTACAAACATGTCTCACTTCAGAGGAAACTCTTTTACAATTCTTTATTTTCTTTCTCCCCACTGTACCTGTTTTGCTGCCATTTCATTTAGATGGAATTAAAGCAGCACTGACTATTCCTTTGTATTTGAGGTTTTTTGACATGTAAGAAAAAGATATCTTCTCTTTCTTTTCATAGGATATAAGAATTTAAAGTGTCACCTTTATTTACTTGCTCAAGTATGGCATTTACCAAGTAAATTCTTTCTCTTATGTATTTTATACAAAACACAGAGGAAAAAAGGAAATTCCATTTATTCGGGTAAATTACACAGAGGAAATCTGAAAGCATTTGGTAATTATCAGGTATAGAATCATAGTTTTACTTAAATAATTTTAATAGGACAAGTGAAAAAGAAGTGGTATCTAATTTATGGAAATAGATTAGATAGTAGCTGACACTGTGTTAATCACCTCTCAAACCCACAATTGCAAATTAGTCACTTTAGCAACATTGTTCCATAATTTCTGAAGGATTCGACAGACTCTGGTATGATTCTATTATGCCGTGACTCACAGCTGATGAATGTTCTTCCAATTTTCACTTATGCAGAAATAAAATTCATGAATGAAGTGATTAGTTCCTAAAAAAGCTTTTTCTTTCTAGTATTGTAGAATCATTTTAAAACTGGCCACAATTAAACTGTCAATGAGCTAATTAATATGATTACTTTGAATTTATTGACCAGAATCTGGCTACATAGAGAAGTTAATTTGTCTTGGTTATATATAGTCACTAGTCTTGGTTATATATACATATATAAGACATAGTCATTATTTTCTATTGAATTATTTCATTAACTTAATGAGGAGGGAGGAAAAACCACAGCCACCTCCACCTTCTACCACTCACAGAGAAAATTCTTCAAGTGTTATTTGAAAAGCCATGGAATTCTGTGAAATGACATCCTGAAACCTGGGCAGTGCTACCTGTCCACTTTGGGAACACACCATCGGGTCCAGACAAACAAGGCTCCTTAGGAGCATTTTATGTCAGATTCCATCTCTGTTCAAATGCTCCAATTTATAGGGAATAAAACTGAAAAAAATAACATTTTTTGCTGTTCTGACAGAAAAGCAAGGAAAAAAATTAATGTCTTACTACATTTTAATGCTTAGCTTGTGGAAATCTCAGTCAATAATAAGATTAAATCCAAACTCTACAACTAAGGTGTGAGAATATGAGGTTTATTTCTTGCTTCTAACCCTTCCATTTTTTTGACATTACCAAGAGCTTTGTTAATATGTGACCTCATCAGGGGATCTCCTCTCTCTCCAGACTGTTCCTACACTTCCCAAACTTTCCTGCAGCTCTTTTCAGCAGATCTGTGCCAACTAATGAAGATTTTTTTTGTATCACTTCAGTTTTCCAATCCACCAAATCCTGGTTTTCCCACAAGCTCAAAGGAAATTATCAATGCTTCAGCAAAATCAACATATGCAAATCCTGACAGTTAAAAAAAACCCAACCAAACACCTCCCTATGCCCAACACACTTTGCTAATTGAATTTTTCTTTATTTCCAATTTCAGCAGCTGAATTTTGCTCTTCGTTTGTCAGCCGTGTGGAAAACCCCAGCACCATTGCTTCATTTCTATGCTTAATTAGCTGCACGAAAATGGAAAATCACCTCTCAAGTTGCTCTTCAGTCAACCCTGTTTTTATTTTGAATATATTCCTCTAACAAGTACCAACAGTTGTGTTAAAATTTCTGTTCAGCACACATTTATCCCCTGGTGCACCAGCAAAAACTTCTTTTTAAAAAGTTAAAAATTAGCACTATATTTCTTTTTAATTACAAGAAGCAGTGAAACCACTGTTAACGTTTTATCAAATCTGCCACGAATAAATCTATTTTTTTTATTGGGACAAGGCTTAACTGAGCTATGAAAAGTCTGCTTTGCCCTACATTGCCCGGAAAAGGTGAACCAAAGAATATTTGTGTGATAGCTTGCATAGACTTAACCCCCTACCAATTTGCAAGCCAAATGCAATAAAAACATCCTCTCCCTGTTATTTCTATATTAGTATTAGACTATCCCAAAAATATTCCTAAAGTCACCTCTAGAACACCTCAGTAGGAGCATTAATAACCTTTAAGCAAAGTTCTGTGTTGCCCAAAACACTCTGAAGTGTTTTTACCACCAGCTTTCTCTACAAGAGCAATGGAGGTGATTATAATTCAATTACAGACGAAGGCAGGATGTGTACAAGGGACATTCTTTTTTGTCTCTTCTAGGAGAAATCAGACCTGGCTGTGGAGGCCTTATACAAATGAGGGAAAATTGCATCTGTGTGTTACTTGCTTTTGCTTTCTTCTCCACCACCACACTGAGCAGCCCTTGACTCATTGTGCTCTACACGGCAGGCAGAACTTCCTGCTTCCATCACATTTCCTAAAAAAAAACCAAATAAAGTCAGGCTGGTGTGCTGGCAGACTAGTCCTGAATATCTGCTTTCCAATACAATGGAAAGTGAAATTTTTGTGTTGTACAAAGGCTTGAATTTGTTAAAAAAGGCTGCACCTTGAGAGCACACAGCCCTCAGAGCTCAGTGCCAGCCTGACCAGCCCTCGGTGCAGGGAAGCTCTGTGGGATGGTCCTTGTTCCAAGTGTTCCTACACATTTCTGACAGCCACAGCTGCACATGGGTTTGTACTCCTATTGCCACTGACTTGCTTCAGAGGACTTGGCTTCTTGCACTCTTTTTCATGAAGTGATGTTACACTTGTAGATTGTGTATATTATGAACAGTTTCTTTACTTCATACCTACTCCTCCAATCAAAGTCATTCTCTCTGTGATTTCATCAGCATTGTTAGAAATACACCAGACTAATGTGGTCCTTTTTAAGGCCCCTGGAACTCCAGTGCCCTCCTGGGCTGCAGGATGTGCTGTCTGGGCTGGCTGACACAGGTGCAGAGCACACAGGATAACAAACACTCAGCTGTCAAAAAAGGAAAAGCATTGCCCAAAGGTACCTGCAGAATTCTGATACCTGGAAAAACAAACTGGTGGCCAGAAAAAAGTTGGTCACCTTGGAACACTTCATGTTTTAAAGGGATTATTAAAGGGATAATAACCCATATATCAATAAACCATTTTGAAAACCAAAGAGGCCTGAAAATACCTTTTTCCCAAAACATTGGCTCCAGCACAGCCAGTTCAGTAAATAATTGGATTTGAGGATGCAACTTCTATTCCCTGAGGACAGCAGGGGATGTGAAGCATTTATCCAGTGACCACACACACTAATCTATGGATAAAGAACACTGAGAATGAAATCAGGACTTTGGTGCCACAGAAGGATAGGAACAACAATGGAGAAAAGCCACAGAAACCTCTCACACACAACAGGAAAGGTGTTCTGCTTAGAAGTGCCTGTCTGTGTTCAGGAGGAAGCTCTCACAGGGCTGAGATAATTCTCATTGTATTTTTTGACAGTGAATTCACCAAGATTTGATTTAGTAATCATTTCTCCAGAATTTATGAAATTCTTAAATACAGAAGATTGCTGAAGATTGCTCTAGCAAGAAAGAAACTGTCCCAGTCTTCCCAGCAGCAGCTGAACCTCTCCTTTCCCACCATTTGGAATAACACATTACCTTTTCCTCATGCCAACCAGACAATGCCTGTATGTGAATGAAGCCCAGGACAATCTTCCTCTCCAAGGGAGAAGCAGCAATGCTGGATTCCCACCAGAAAAGCTCCTTAGGTCAACTCTGCTCAGGCAGAAAAGAGAGTTTAGCTCTCCAAGGAAAATATGCACAGTTTCCAACCTAGTTCAGACCAGCAGAAGACTTCTGGGACGTTCTCTGCAGCAAAGCCTTTTCATGTATATTCCCTGCCAGGACAAACACACGTTCACCCAATGCCAGCTGTACCAACAGCACAGCTCTGCAGACAGAAATGAGACCAAATGAGGTGAAGCACTGGAGACTTGCAGGGAGAAAAAAAATAAAATGTTCTTTCTGTAACAGAAACAACTTCCTTAGTATTCTTTTAAACCAGAATAAAATAAGAGTGAAAAAAACCCCTGTTTCTAATGACTCTCAACACAGCCATGAGACATAGTCATTTGTGAGGCAATCTTTGTAAAAACATGTACTTTAAAGCATGCTGGAGACAGTCAACCTTTAAAGAGAGAATAGTCCACAACCTGAACACAGCAGAACTGGTGATCTGCCTGTAATAATGACAAACCTTTCTTCGCTGGCTCTTAAAAACCAAAGAAAGCTAATTACAGGGATGACTGATTCTTTGGTTTCCGTGCTTAAATATCTAACTGAAGAATCAGGCTGCTAACCAAGGAACAACTTCAGGTCCATACAAACACTACCAGGTATGGCAGGGTATTATAGAAAGCAAGATTCTTATCATCACCTTCTTAGTTCTTGTGAATTTGCACCAAATTCAACTATACCAGTGGCAGGTGACAAAAAGACCCTGATCAGTTCAAAGAAACCTGTCAAGGACTGGACCTTAAGATATCATTACAAAGTATGAGTAATAATTTTTTGCAGTAGCTACTTTAAATTTTACTGCAAATATTGTCATCATATGTTTTGATATCATTGGCTTCCTTCATTACTGAAATTGTGTGTGTGTGTATATATATATATATATATATATATATATATATAAGTCCAGCCACATATCAATTTGAGTTATCTTGTTAAATATATGCCTCTCAAACCTAATGTAAAACAGAAAAAAAAAACAAAAAAACCACTGGACCAAGAGAAATACATTAATCATACACAACTACAAATCTTCTCTTCCTTAATAGCACAAAGGAGTACAGGGGAGCAGAAATCCTCACACTTGTAGTATATCAACATCTGTAAAACACAAAAAATAAGCACCTGGCAAAAGTACTTGAATACCTCTGAATTAAATAAAATCTTTCTCTTTATTGGCTTTAACAGCAAAAGAGATCAGCCTAATTCAAACTCAGACTTTTTTTTTTTTTTTTTAATAAGAAATGAAAAGATTATTTATTTAAAAAAAAAAAAGCTAAATCAGTTCCATAAGTATTGGAAGCCTTGGATTACCACTCTGCCTGCACTTCTCCACTTGTCCTGGGTTCAATCAGGAAGTTTTCAGTCTCTTGTCTTACTCATTGGATTGCCTGGAGAGCCATGCTGATTTCCTCAGGAGAAGGAGAAGAAACCAGACAACACAAGGCTCTGAACACAAACACCTGTGAGAAAGGCAGAAAGGATGAAATACAAGAAAACAAGTCTCCCACTCTCCGTGTATCTCTCATTATCTCACTTCAGCTATTTTTGCTTTCACATCCAGCCCTGTGACTTCTCCCTGCAGCTTCCCAGTGAACCTCATCCATCCAATTGTGTTTTCCTGCCTTAGGACCAAGCACAACTGGAATAAGGCATCACTTTTGCTTCCTCTTAAGTCAGTACATACTGTATAGATAACAATTCTTTATTAATTTTCAGAAAATAGAGTGGATGGCCTTCAGAACAGACTTACCTTGCCATGAGATCCTGAACTGGGCTCAAGCACAACCACCGCCTCCACTGAATTCACAGCAGTGACAACCAAGGCAAAAGCTTTTTTATTTTTCAGGGGACAACCTTGTGACACCTGAAGTCCAGGGAGTATTTCAGAACTTGTTCTCTCAGACTTTCTCCTCTGCTGTATGAAGCTTTGCATAGAGAAAGTTGACAGAGAAGAAAAAAGTACAGCAATCTGTCTTTTGAGAATGGACAGGGGAAAATTTTGTTTCATATTAGTTGAGTTGCTGCATTTGAGCACAACAGAGTTCTGTGCACTGCACACACCAAAAACTATTCAAAATGGTTTCATTTAGTTATCACTTTACAACAACAAGGCCCCTCACACCTTATGACTGAATTCCAGGGAAAGTCTTACAAAGTAATTCTTACAAAATAAAGAAATACAAAATAATTTCAATGTATGATTGCAGAAATTGTAGTTAGATCTACAGAGCCTGGTGGTCCATGAAAATCAGTGATCCCAAATTGAAACTAGAAAGTATGGACTAAAACTGCACCCTAAACTAACAATGTGCAAATCACAGGACACTACAAATTATTTTCCACTGCTGAAACAAGGCACCCAAGTTTGTGACTCAGAACCACAAACTCATAAAAGAAAGGTAGGTTTTCAATTTGGCACCTTAGAAGTAATTAAAGAGTGTCCTAAAATCTAATATGACATAATAGACACCAACTAAAGAGACTACAAATGTTCTTCTGCAGTAAACTTCTATTTTTAATGATCATCAAGGAATAAAATCCACAGTGTTCTGGTGCTTATGGTGCAGCATCAAATCTCTACTTGGTCTCCAGGTGATGTTAATGAGGAGAATGTATTCTCACACTGGCAAGCTCAATTTGAAGGAAATCCCAGGCTTGCTTTAAAGCAAATCAATTTTTAGTTCTTCCACCGTTCCTTCTTCCTATCAAAATGAAGGGGAAAAAAAAAAACAACACATCCATAGGTGCCAGAGGAGAAAAACCCCACAGGGCAGTCAGCCTCACCTCGATGGACAGAAATGAAAATTAATGGAGAAATACCAATTCAGCAGGAGGCCATCCTAAATAAATAAATAAACCAGGGTCTACAGAAAATGAGTCACCCAGAAAAATCAAATCCCTTGGTGGGAGAACCACTGGGATGGAATCTGGGTAGTGGCTGACTGCAGCCAGCAAGAGGCAAAGAGCCTTGGTTTTATTGGGAATGTGTTTCTAGCTTACAGCAGCCCAAAGGATCTTTGGAAATCTTCAGAGTTGATGTGTAACAGGATAGACAAAGAACAAATTGCTCTGGTGACCCTGTTCACTTCTGGTACAAAAGTTCAAGCTTCCTTAGAGGTTAGTAACAAATGGGATATTCTAGATGTGACATTTTATAGAGAAATATTTTTAGCTTTAAGAAAAACAGCATTGCTTGGAGTGTGTTGATAAAAATAAAAGAAAATCCATCCACATTTTTGTGAGCTAAACCAGCAGCAATGAAATTAAACAAAGTGGTGACCCCAATCAGTTATGTCAGAGCACAGTGCCCAGGGAAAGGATTGTCCCTTTCAGTGCTGATGGACTGACCACACAGGCACACAGACACTCTGACAGGTGACAGATAAAAAGGCTTTGTATGTCATGCATTCCATTTAGGAATATTTTACACACACATGTATAACCTCAGGTGATAAACAAGCTGGCTCACGTTTCCTGCTGGTAACATAAAAGCTTTTCCTATTTAGACAAATTAGGCTGTGCAGAAATTAAGGTTTCAAAAGGATAAGAGAGTCATAGTATGACAGCAGTGCTTTTCCTCGAGGCCACAGCAATCATTCCAAGTCAGGTCACCTAAAGATATGCACCAACTACACACAGAAGAAATTATTTTATTTCTTTCTTCGCTATTGTCACCAAAACACCAGAAAAGGCCAGAGGTACAATCACTTGTGTGCCTCTGCATGGCTGTGCACACCCACACCACCATGTACAGAATCCTAAATGAACTCAATTAAATGCAAAAAAAAAAGAATGTAAAGTAACCAGGCTTGAGTTACATCTTCGAGAACAAAGTAAAACAATCAGGGACTTTCACCACAAGTAGGGAGGTTTAAAGAGGCCTACAGAAAGAGAATACCACCAATATAAAGTACCACATACATTGTCCCTCAGTAAGGTTAGGTTCATGTCCTGCCTCCCGCTCACTGTGACACTGAAAATCTCCAGGGACCAAAGCCCAAATGTGGGCACACAGAGCACTGCTCCCAGCAGCAAACAGTTACCTGAGAGGCTCCCAGGCTCCTGGTGATGGTGGTCTGGACAGGTACATCCCTCAGGCAGTACAGGACTCCATCCTGGAAGGTCCAACTGCAGCAGGAAAGATGCAGAGCTTCCTCATACATCAGCCTAAGACAGTGAAATGCTCCTGCAGAGGAGTTTATTGAGTGCAAATTTCGCTGCTAAATGTGAATGGATTTCTGCAACTGACACGAGACAGAGACAGGAATGGAAAACAGATTTATTTTGGAACAATGGGAGTTAAACTGAGACACCTTTCAGTCTGCACAAGCCACCCACCCATCTCTCAGCCAGGAATATCTGAGGAAGAAAGGAAAAACATCGATTTCCCCCCAGTTCCCAGGCAATGTTATCACACTACACTGACTTAGGGGAAGCTACAGCTTCTCTACACATATCATGTGCGTGGTTGGAAAGCCCTGGAAAACTATTAAGCACAAGGAGAAGGGCATAGATCGACAGAAATTAAATCCTTCCTTGTTTTGGTTTTTTTTTTTTTTTTTTCAAGTTAGCAACTACCTCCTTCACTGGCCAAATAATATTCCTTTAACATCCCATCTGAACAGTTAATATCCAGCTTGGCTACATGTGGTCCATCCTGCCTGAAATCCTCTTGCCCTGGGGAGTCTATTTCCAGAGCAAATAAACTTTTTCTCTTCAGAATTGGATTTCCTTTCTGCAATACAGCTTCTCAGTCTTCACCTCCCAGAGCTTCCCAGACTAATTAAGGGGACAACCTTATTATTTCAAAAGATGAAATGCAGATTTGGGTGTTTAGTTGTTTGCTGTTGAATTTCCCAGGTTCCTCAGAGGGGCTGTGGGTAGCTCTGGTGGGTGGGCTGCTGCATTCAAGGAGAATCTCAGCTCCACGTTCAAAATCTTTTAGGACAATGGTTTTCAGGAGTAGGCACAGCTCCTAGGGAGCCACAGGAGAAAGTCCTGTGGGATTTCCAAGTGTTCAGCAGCCCTTTTCCAGATAGACAGTATCTTGTTTACCTGACAGCAGTGGAGGGAACATCTGTGCTATGCTCTGTGTCTCCAGGTGCCCTTCTCAAGCTGTTGCAGGTGTCCCATTCCGATAATACAGACATTTATTTATGCTTTTTTAACACAGAGAAAAGGGAAAATCTCTACTGAGGCTGCCTGACATGCAGAAAATTTACTTTTCAGTACCCCAATTAGAGCATATTTTAAAGTTTCAGTCCATAACACATCAGACTGACTGCTACAGAAAAGAAAGTCACTTCTATTTAATATATTCCCCAAAGAAGAGATTCAAAGTCAAGGGGTAAATAACAAGGCAAATACAAAAGTAATCAGAAAGGCAGATGGTGCTGCTACCTTTGAGAAATCTGGAGGCCATGGAGAACCTCCCTGGGTATTTTACCATGGATGGAATGGTAAATGTCCCACCAAAGGACAGATTCAGCTCTCTGATGAGATGGATACATATCCCACATGGAAATCTGGGAAATTGTGTGCAGCTTTGTATCTTCCCTCCTGATTTTATAACCTTTTGCAATGAAGAACCTTCCACAATTTTGTTGAAGATTTTATCTCCCACAAAATGTAGATCAAGGAATGCCTTATGCTTAACCATGCAGGGAAAATTATAATGACACGAAAGCAATTGAAATGTTTAAAACATAATTTGCAGATTGTTTTTATAACAAATCTCATGAAAATACAGAAAGCAGGTGGTTCTTGGAGATTAATTACTATAGAAAAAAAAAACCTTCGGCTTTTTTTGTAAGGTATTCAGAGTAAAGTCTCTAATTCTTTCCTTATCTTTGCTCTGTTGCTGGAGGAATGGCCATGCAATTGTTAGAAAAAGAAAAGGATGTTGGGGAAGCACATTTCACACACTGAGCTTTTTTTGTGAATGATTTTTTTCTATACACCAAGAAAACAGCTCACTCGAGTTGAGAGCACTTGATACTACTTGTCCCAAATATCATGACATGGTGTCCAATACCAGAATTTTAAATTGTAAGTAAGGGACTTTTCTCTCATTCCCATTCAGACTTAAAAAATAACAGAAAATCTGTTTCATTGATGAAATGTCCAGAAGATGTGAAACAGAGTGCAGAGGCTTTTTGATGCCTAATCAGGGATAACCTAAACAGGTTCTTTTTGTGAGTTCTCTGAAGTGACAGTAGAAGCACATGTCTGATAAATGCAAGCATGAAACAATGTAATAATAAACAAGAAGACAAAACAGTACATCAGAAGACCCAAAAATATTTACAAGTAGTGACTGTGGTACTGTTGTAATCAAAATTTGGTGGAAGTGGTCTGTGGTCTTGCACCTTGAGCACTGGAATGAGTGGCTAATTCAGAACGACCACCGAAGAAACAGTGACCTAAAACAGAATTAATGTCCCAGACAGAAGGGGTCACAGGCAGGAACAGCTGCTGAAAATCCAAGTGAAAGCCTTCTGCAGCCAGTAGAGGCCAGAGGCCAGGCCTTGGGCACAGCAAAGCATCTGCTTCACAGGGAGACTTAGTTTCAGACACTGAGAGGTGAAGGGATTGGCAGGAAAAGCTTTGGTATAAAAATTAATTTCAAGGCAGCCTTCTGACTGTGTTCCAGGCTGTCAGAGCTGGGCAGGGAGGGCCTGCACAGCTCTCTTTAATACATGAAGTTTCCTGAAGAAAAAGTTAAATAGTGCATATTTGCTTAGAAATTGGGATTAATATACATTACTGATTTACTGCTCTTTGCAGCTTAAGGCAATTGTAATGTCTCTAAAAATTTGAAACAAAATTCTGTGTACTGAATGACTTATACAAATATCGTAATAGAATTAAGTTTCTATGCTACTCAAACATAAAAGACTAAACCAGTTAATATTCCTACTTCTGTCAACAATTTTATTCTTCAAAAGAACCAGTACAAAAGTATTCCCAGTTAAGAAACCTGGTGTCCCAGGATCACCATCCCTCCCAGAGAGAAAATACCCTTTTACTGACCGCAGTCACAGAGTTATGGACACTTTCCACTACCCCAGCAATACATTAATCACAGGTTCCAGCCCTAAATTTCTTGGCCATTTATGAGATGAAAGGCAAAAAGCACAGTTAATGCTGTTGGACATGTTGAGTGCTCAGCTACCTACGTAAATTTCTATCAGAAATAGTGGAAATGGGGAAAGTTAAGAGCAAAGGAGTAGTTGAAGAAGCAAAGCCAGGAAGTGCAATGCATCTGATATTCCCACTCAGACATGACAGGGAGGAAAAAAAGAAAAAAGGACAATTCCAGCACACCAGTACAACCCCATTCTCTCATGTGGAAGAGGGAAGAAAGGTGATAGAATAATGACTGTGCTGGAGGCAAGAGCGACTGGAAAGGTTGGTGAGTGCCACCTGCAGCGACAGGTACTCAGAGATGAAAGCAGCAGCATTTCAGGAAGATTTTGCCTGAGTTAATGATGTCATTTTTAGCTCCTAATAATTATTTAAATTAGGATAATTTTCAATATCTCCAGCAGGTTAACCCTGGAGCAACTGAGATTTCCACTCCTCAGTTTCTTTGCCTCTGCCTTACTGTCCTGTCTCCTGCTTTTCTGTCTCACTTTAGTTTCTCTCCTGTGCCTCGCTTCCCTCCATCGACTTCTACACAATCCAGTCAAAACAACACCACCACAACCTCTGGGCCAGAAGGCAGCACATCAGCTTCCAAACATATTCAACATTTATTGAATTCTAGAAAAGTGCAAGTAGTCAAGTTTGCCCTCATTAGAGGGACCTTAGCCCAGCATCCTCCTGAGCGCTGCAAACATCCTGCAAAGAGCTCCCCAAAGGAACTCTGTTCTGAAACACTCTGTTCTGCAGTAGGAGAGGAAATAGAGAGATTTATGACAGCCATAAACACATCTTTAAAAGGCCATTTCACATGTGACCTGTGACAGTTCAGAGAGACTTGCTATGCCTGTGGTGCTGGGTCCAGGAAAAAATTGATCTAGTTTGTGGATGAAGCAGTAGGTGGCATGTACACAAACAAAAAGAATTGCTAAAGGAAGAGAGTCTGGTAAATTGGGTAAAAGCATGATTGGGTTGTGGGAGTTCATGCCTTAAATAAATGCTGAGACACCCTGGACAAACTGAACGACCCACATCTGGAAACAGATGTGTTTGCTTAACAAAATATCAATGCTGTAAAATGCCTTGAAAATTTATTGATTTTTTTGCAGAAAACATCAAGCAATAATATCCAAATCCTCTGTTTTCCTTTGGATTTCATAATGACAGATGAACTTTCTGTGTGCTTCAGCAAGTGAAAATGGATAAAACACTTTATTTTGCAAACCACATGAATTTATCTCTGCACTCGGTCTGAAGTAATGCCTGTAAAAATAGAGCAAAATATCAAGAGAGTTAAATTTTTTTTAAGAGTACATTTTTTCTGTGGACAATAAATATTGAGACTCATATGAGGTTTCTTTCCTAGACTTAGAAAATTGTTTTTGGTAGCTTCATGGCTGCCAGGTCACAAGGCAGGACAGATGGAAAAATCCACCGTGCTAAGTCCCTGCCCTGCCCAATATCTCAGCAGGATGAAGGACAACAGAAAGGCTGGGAAACAAACCCAATGTTAAACTAAGTGTGGGTTCAAAATGCAACTGCAATAAACAGTGTGGACATGTGCCCCCATACTACAGATTTCTCTTTATTCCGTTTGAAAGGATGACTGATATTTACTTAATTTATACAACTAGTTATGAATTGAAGGCAAAGGATGACTTTTATAGTCATATGTCATAGTTTAATGCCAGTCACCAAGCTCCTCAGAGCCACTCACTCCTTTTCCCAGGAGAGCAGGGCCTCATCCCATGTCACAGGCACTTGGGAAAAAAAACACCTTTAGGTATCACTCAAAACATCCCCCCTTTCTCCTTGTCTCTCCTGAGCACGATGTCACATGGACTGGAGCATCCCTTGGGTCAGTTGGGGTCACCTGTCCTGGCCATGTCCCCTCCCCAGCATGGCCAGACAAGGCAGGAGAGGCCTTGGCCCTGTGTGAGCTCAGCAAGAACAGAAACATCTCTGTGCTGTGAGACCTCTGCTCAGTACAAACTCAAACACAGTCCCACACCAGCCACTGGGAAGAAAAAGAACCCTACCCCAGCCAAAACCAGCACAGGAAAATAGCTGGGAAAAAAGCAACTCCTTCTGGATTCGCTCTCCCTCCAACAGGAACATGGAATGTAACACGTGCTTGTCTTCAGCCATGAGATCCCCTTTACCTCTGCAAACCAGGGAACCCCAGTATGGAAATCCTTCCTCATCTTTCAAGTGGATCCTGCTTCTGTGATCACAGAGAGTTGTAAAGCTCACAGAAATACAAGCCACAGATTCCCAGTGCCTGGATACAACAGAGGATAAGAGCTTTTACACTCTTATGATATCTAACATCACTCTGGCTGGAACTACTGATGCAAAATAACCTCTCAAATGTGCCTAAAGAGTATGGCAGGATTCTGACACACCAGCTCTGTGGCCAGAAGAGTCTCTGCTGCCCAATAAGGGTCAAAAACAGCTCACATACTGCTCAAGCTTATTTAAAGAATGATTACAATGTGCTAAGAATGAATTTGGAAGCCGTGGAATCCCCAGGGCTCAGCTCAACAGCAAGGACCACTCCACAAGGGCTTTCTCCTGGGAGGAGGCAATCCTTGTAGTTGGGACACCTTCGGGATGTTTGGACTCAGGCAGTGGAACTCTGAATAAAGCAACAATTGCTATCATTGAAGAACATTATTTTGCATATAAGCCAACTACAAAAATACTTAAACCTCATCACCTTGTAGAAACTCTTAGAAACCTAGTTGCCATTTCTCTTTAGAATATTTAGGAGAGTATTTCAGATGACTCTGTTTTCTGCTTGCCCAGACACTCACCAATTAGAGAGAACTCCTGGCTTAAATTAAATTTTTCTACCATCACACTGCTAAACTAATCCTCTAAGTATTTTATAAATATGGAAAAACTAAAACAATCAGTTGGCATTGTTTTAGAAAGAAATAAGAAAAGGCATGAGGCTGGTAAACTTTTCCTTGTGGTTTGTTTACTAAACAATATAAAATATAAAGCTCCAAATCTTACCTTTTGTGGTCACTGACCATTGCAATAAACGTGTGTTTTTCTTACATCTTCCATCTGTTTCAGAGACAGCTTCAGTTCTTTCTGTACCCTTCCCATCCCCAAACCTTTAGATTCTATAATTTAGATACTCACTACATTTATTAAAAGTATATTTACTCTTAAAATAGTGTAACAAAATGTTTTGTTATTGTCTGTCAAAAGAAATGCAAGTTAATTATGTTTTTCCCTTCTATTAGTTCCCTACTGATTAGTAAATCAGTTCACTAAAAGTTAATATTCTTAGTGTGGCAAAGATGAGGCCCTAGTTCTAGGGCTTGTCCACAAAATGACTCCATGTTCATAGAATTTTTCAGAAGACTTTATTATTATCAAGAACAGAGAGCAAACTTTTTCTCCCTCCAGCCATGTTAGCT
>JAWWMJ010000243.1:4291979-4302540 GCA_035047045.1 Vireo griseus | reverse complement strand
AAGGATTTCTCCTGGGAAGCTATGAATGTTCCCTTTAGAAATGGAGTTAAATGTTACCATTCAAGACAAGTTAAAAAGGGAATTTCTTTCTCCAGCTTGTTGCTGTGATCTCTCTACAATCCACTAGAGTCAGCACCACATCTTAATAGCAGTTATTGGTAAGAACTTAATATTTCTGTTGCTGTATCTCTACAAGAAAAAACGAATTGTTTAAACCCTTTCTTGTAATAGCTTATAAAGACAATTGGTTTCCATGTCTTTGCATTTCCAAGAGTTTCCAAATCCACTTTTTCAGCAAAAGAAAAAAATACAAGTGCAGGAGAGGAAGTGAGAGAGCAGGTAAAGGCTTCAGAGCTCAGCTGCACTGCAAAATTGAGTTCACCACAGTACAGGTTTTGTTCTCCATATTCTCCAAGGGGGAACTGAAATTTGTGTTTGTCAGTCTCTGAGATCCGTAGCTGTCAAGGAAAGGGAAGGAAATTCACTTACCCAGGGTATGGAAAACAGTTTGTACAGATAGACAAAGCCTGTTTTTCCAGCCAGGGTCTGTCCAGAGCTATCAGCACCTCAGGTTTGACCCAACCCAACCAGTCAAACCTGAGGTGCTCAGGCTGCATTTCAAACCCAGACTGGACAATCTCCATCCTCAGACACAGCCCAGCTCCACAGCTGTGCATCCCCTGCCTCATGTCACCCATGTGCAGCTACACAAACCCTGTCCTGTGCCAAGGCAGGGACAATGGGAACAGGGAGTCACAGCACTGTCTCCCCTCCTGGGAAACTGGGCTCAAACAGCAGCAGCCTCGGGGGGACTGTTCAAGGCTCTCTTTTGCAAGTCACAAAGATGCCTCAAAGAAAAAAAAACAGAGATGCAAGACCTGGACTTACTTACTTTGGAAAAGTATGGGCAGAGCACCCCTGGGACAAACCTTCATGGCTGTGTGTGACCGACCAGGGTTATCAGTCACTCTATTTAAAAAAATCCCATTGTTGTTTTTAACAAAAAAAGCTCCAAAAGATAAAGAAGAGCTCTTTCACGTGCCAGCTCAGATAATAATTCTTTTCAAAATCTGAAATGTCATTTACATCCTGGATAAAAACTTTTAAAGTACTGCATTTAGAACAATCCATTCACTGTAGTACCTTGCAGCTCATGGTATCATCTGCATTTTCTTTATTCAGTAAACTTTGATGAGTTTTCCACAGCCATCCCTCAAATCACAAAAAAACCCTGAGATACAGAGCCCATGTGCAATATGTTCATCAATTGCAAAGACAAAAATTAGCAATAAATATTTATATTTCTGCTGTGGTTTCAGTACAGATCATATTAAATAGCAACAGATACCACATTTGTAAATGTAACAGGAAAGCCACATTAAACTTGCAAACTGGAAAAGCAGTCCCTCAGCTGCAGCCAACCTTTCAGAACATGGGAAGGACTTTTAGGAGACAGATGCAGCAGAGACTTTGACCTCTGTGTCTCTCTGCTGGAAGGAAAGGATGCAATAGCTAAAAAAAAAAATAATTGAAACTTTGGAAATATATGACAAAAAAAAAAAATAAATCCTTCATGGGAAATTGTTTTTCTCTCTGTGGAAAACACAAACTGTTCAGAACACCAGTGATCATATAAGCCTGTCACTGGATAAATTCTCATCTCAGGCAGGATGATGAATTCCTGTCTTGCTCATCTTTCAGCTGCTTCTTGGTAAACAATCCGAGATTCCAGCTCCTG
The DNA here is from genome assembly GCA_035047045.1 of Vireo griseus. Classification (NCBI taxonomy): domain Eukaryota; kingdom Metazoa; phylum Chordata; class Aves; order Passeriformes; family Vireonidae; genus Vireo; species Vireo griseus. Next base: position 4,300,802 of record JAWWMJ010000243.1, on the reverse strand, counting down.
AAGGGCTGGGCAGGAGGAATCAGGGGTGGCTCTTAGATCCCTGCTGAGCCCTCACCCCAGTGGATGTGCCCAGGGCATGTCCCCACCGAAGCTGAGGCATCCCTGCTGTTTTGTCACAGCATTGGCTATCACTGGCTAGTCCCTTGTCACCAACCCAGCCATGTTCCTTGAGGTAATAAATTTATTGTGGCAGGAAAGGAGCAAAGAAACCTTTCAAGCAAATTCTTTCATTTTTTATTAACAGAAGCAGAGACATCTCTACTGCTATATTTAATTAAAACTTCACTTTGCCAGAGCTTCCTTTGCAACTTTCAGACAGAACAATACAACCCCTATTTAATAAAGCTGAAAGAGTGACAGTGCAAAGAAGTGCCTGGGAAAAGAGAGTCTGTTGGCAAAGGAGTGCAAAATAGGAGCAAAAGGGCCATAAAATACACTGAGGTCAAGAGAAATGAAAAGGGAATTTAATATTACCCTATGACAAACAGAGCCTATATTTATTCAAATCTGATTTGAGTCAGTCACTCCTCCTATGACAAGAAAGAGATATATTTAATTTCAGCTTTATAGAGCCCGTGTCTTCTCCCATTCTGTTCTGCTGAGGCAAAGCTCAGCCATCCACAGCTGAGTAGCTCATTGCCTTTCCTTAGATGACGTAGGTTGGGTATCAGGGAAAGGTTCTTCCCCAGAGATTGGGGGCACTGCCCAGGGAATGGGCACGGCCCCAAGGCTGCCAGAGCTCCAGGAGCATTTGGACAGCACTGCCAGGGATGCCCAGGGTGGGATTGTTGGGGTGTCTGAGGAGGGCCAAGGGTTGGACTGGATGATCCCTGTGGGTCCCTTCCAGCTCAGGGTATTCTGTGATTCTGTGATCACAAAAGTTCTCGTGGTAGGGAACAAGGGCACATAACTGACTCCCACATCCTCCTCCCCATCCTGCCAGCAGCAGGACAGCCAATACCTACAGACCACCTGAGCACCTGCCAAGCCACAGACATCATTCTGGTTTCACAAAATCTACCTTGCAATAAGATATTTGTGGGGAATGCAAAAGTGGCCACAACTCTGATAGCCTAAAATACAGCACTGCTGCATTGACAATCAATAGCCCAGCAGAAATCCTGTGCAACAGCCTGGGGAGGAGGGATGCTGCCACTGGCTCTGCATTCCCACGTGGATATCCATGCCTTGGCTGGGAAAGCAGGAATCAACCACGGAGCTGCAGCTTATTCAAGCATTTTGTTTCCTGCTGGACTGCAGTGTGATTGGCCTCCTCCAGCCCTGGAGAGAGAGCGAGCCACACTCGCTGGAGTGACTTGCAAAGGAGCCAAGAAAATCCCACTCTTGGAATGCTTTGCTCCATCAAATCAAAGCCCACTTGAAAAATAAGTGACCAGTCGCTCTGGGAGACTGGGTGGAGGTTCATCACACAATGGGGCAAAATGAAAAGCTGGAGAGGTTGTCTTGGCAACATTGTCTGATTCATATTTAAAGATAAAATCACTCTCTAAAGCCAATGTAAAATGGATGCCAGAGATAAGAAAAAAATGTAGGCACTCATAACATCTTCATAGCAGAAAGCTCTGCCTTCTGTCAGTTGCCTGAATTACTTTGGGACTACTTGTTAGGGTTTCCTTTGTTCATTGTAAAACATTCTTTTTATAGCAACTATTAAGGCAAACAATTAAGATTGGAAAAACAGAGTGTAAGCTCCTCGAAGACACCATGTGAAACAGTGGGGTGCCTTAATATCTGAAGTACCATCCTTCTTTTTGCATATATTAACATAGAAGCAGGCAACCATAACACTGCTGCACAGACATGTTCTCACTATCAGTTGGAGCAGGCAACTTGCACAGGTAGACACCTTATAAAACATAGAGACTGGAAAAGATTTTTCACTTTATTTTTTTATCTGCTCCTTGTATAGTGATTGATTTTAAGGGCCTTAAGTGGTGTGTGATTTCTTCTGCAAGGAATCTCATTAGCCCAGGGTCTGATGAGATGGGCAGGAAAAGCCCTGAAACCCTGACAGGAACCTGTCACAGCACAGGAGAGAGTGGCAATGCCCCAGTGCTCCATGCTGCCTCCCACCCAGGTGCTGCTTTCCAGCAGTAATCTCTTAGGACAGAAATTCCAATTATTAACCATGTCCAATAAATTGCTTTTTTTCCTAAAATGCTCTACCTCTAGTTTAATAAGGGTTCTACCTTAGAAGAATATAGACACTGCCTGATTTTGCATTCCTTCTGTACTTCTGCCAGGAAAATGAAAACAGAGCCAAACTGGAAGGTCCCAGATTATTTCTGTCTCTTTAAAGTAGTTTAACACATAAAAAAGAAGAGAAAAAAAAAAAGTAACAAACTCAACATTTTTCTGCATTTCCTTTCTGTTTTTTTATTTTCATTGCAGAAGCCTAAAATTCCACATGAAATCAATTCCAGCAGGAAATAATTTTTAAAAAAGTTTACAGGGTTTTGCTGCGCCCCTTCAATCTCCCTTCTCAATTACTTCAGGACTCAGTGAAGTTGTTGGGTTCCATCTCCAGGGCTCCTCAGCTGCCCCCCTTTTCTAGCCCACAGCTTGCTCCTGCACTGTAAAGGGCCCAGCACCTCCCTGTCACCTCTGCTCTCCCCTGACCTTCCACCACCTTGCCCACAGCTAATAACGACTGAGTTATTATCACTTTCTCCAGGTCATCAGCTCTAAGTACCTTAAGACACTCCCAACTTCTTGTAACTTGACAACCTCTGCTATTTCTACCTAATTGCCACTTTCTCCATCCACCCATCTCTCTTCTCCACTCTCCTCCTGAACAGCCTCTTGAGGCAACTACTGCTGAAGTTGGAAGAATTGCGGTAAATTGGTGGAGAAGATTGATTTAAACACAGGTGATATCTTCATCATATCTTCCAGTCTGTGAATAATAGACATTCCTTAATTCCCCTCCTAATAACCATTTCTCATTGCAGAGAGGTGATCCCTCACTCCCAGGCTCAGCTGAGCATTACAGAAATGCCATTTTTCTATCAACCACTTAGCACAATTTCAAAGGAAACCTTTAGAGTAATTTCACCATTTTGACTTGAATTTCTTTTTTATTAGCTATCTTACTTTCTTCAGTCCTGGCTTGCAGCACTGCTCTGCTCCCAGATGGCACAATCCTTCCCTTGCCAAGGACAAGTCTGACACGTTTGTGAAGGCAGGATTTTCTGAAGAGGAACAAAAAGGTGGCAGAGCAGGAGGACGCAACAATTACATTTAACTGGCTGGCAATAAACGATGATCCCAAATACCTGCTGGTAATGCAATCTAAGTCTCAGCTACAGCTGAAAAGGGAACAAAGAAAAAATTTTAAAAGGGCAAGCCCTGAAAGCTTTACTTGTGCCTGATGTAAGTGATAAAGTGGAACAGGTAATTATCTATCTCAACATCAGCAAAAATAGGGGATTTGGGGCTGAAACAGTTCAGCGTTGAAGAAGTGAAAAAACTAGGAAGGTTACAAAGAAAGAATCAGCACCAAAGAAAAGTTCCTTGTGAATATATTTCAGAGCTAACAGTGCTGGTTTTAGCAGCAGGAACATGAAGGCTACCTGGGTAGGGACAAAAAACATTGTGGGTTTATTCATCTTCTCTCAGGAATGTAAATAATGCATAAAAAACCACTTACTTACATATTTATGACGTCCTTTACAGAAGGAACAATATTGACCATTAATTTTCCTCTGTAATTGAGCCAGCAGTGTGCTCCCAGCATCAGGGCTGGGCACTTGGTACTCATCCCCAACTCCTGCAGGCAGGACCCAGCCACAGGAAGCAGGACAGGATTCCCTGCTGTGTCTTTTCCTTCTCCTTTACACAAGAGAAGAGTTCTGTGAAAGGTAGGATTTGGGACAGGAGTTCCCCAGGTGTTCAGATTTTTAATGTTACAGACATGTCCCTAACAGGACCCTCAAAAGAGTTTTAGGAGGATTGTGATTGCTCAGCCCAGAGAAGAGAGGAATCCAGGGAGACCTCAGAGCCCCTTCCAGGGCCTAAAGGGACTCCAGGAGATCTGGAGAGGGGCTGGGGACAAGGGATGGAGGGAGAGGACACAGGGAATGGCTTCCCAGTGCCAGAGGGCAGGAATGGATGGGATATTGGGCAGGAATTGTTCCCTGGGAGGGTGGGCAGGCCCTGGCACAGGTGCCCAGAGAAGCTGGGGCTGCCCCTGGATCCCTGGCAGTGCCCAAGGCCAGGCTGGACATTGGGGCTTGGAGTAGCCTGGGACAGTGGGAGGTGTCCCTGCCTTTTGATAGATGGGCTTTAAGGTCTGTGGGGCTGACATTTACTGGGTCTTAGAGAAATCCAGGAGCAAGCCTGAAAAAGCACCTTCTTCCCAAGTTGTAAAACTTCTTACTTTCTAAAGAGAACAGTTCTGTAAACATTTAGTGTTCTCAAGAAGGTTTTTGATAAAGAACATAAACATGAAAAGATGTTTTGAAAAGGAGTGTTTGCTTGGCCAGTTAAAATACTCGATATTTGTTTGTTTTCACACTTTCTACTACACTGTTCTCTTCACAGACAAACAGACACAATCTCACAGCTGACATGGTTGGAGAGAGAGAAAAGCCTTTTGCTCTTTGCTTTTGCACCTTGCTTGCTACGCATGCACGAAATGAAATGGAAAGAATAAAACCTAAGACTTCTGATTCTGAAGATTTGTGAATACGGAGTCTTTTTGTGGATCAGGCCCCTAGATAGGGAGTTCAGTGTCTGTCCCACAAAGCTGCATCCTCAGTTGGGTGCTGTGGTCCAGCTTTGGGGTTCAATGCCATCCCAGCAGAGCTCAGGAAATCATGGAACTTTCATCCCAGTCAGGGTTTTGCAACTTTTTGCGATGAGCAGCTGTTTGCACCTCAGTATGAAAAATACTCAACTCTGACATTTTCCCCTTGAAGAATGGCTGCATTTCTCCATCCTTCCCCCCAGGTGCACTGAGACAGAACAGCAGCTCCTGCCCTGCCCTGGGTGCTGCCTGTGGGAGCAGCTCCACAGGAGTGGATGGCTCAGTTCTCCCCTCCAGCCTTCCTGGGATGCACTGTGGAGCTCAGCTCCAGAGAGGAATCACACTGCATTAGGAGAGAGAAGGGTTCTACAGCGAGCTCAGCTCAGGGCAGCACACAAGGGCATGAACTAAGCATTGGTAACAAAGCACTAATAGGGAAAAGCTGCTAAATTTATATGACAGCAAATGTTTGTGACTTTTGCAGACTCAGAAGTGACAGATTGGAATTGTGTTTTAAAAGACCTAGGCCAAAACACTCTTACATTTATCTGATAAAAGAGTCCATCATGGAAAAATCTGTTTTCCTGACAGAAGCTGCAGTTTTGCCGGGCCATGAGAAAATTTGTCAACCAGCAGCCTCAGAAAACCTTTGAAAACTAATCCCTATTATTGAAGGGCACATTACTCTGCCATCAAAGCCTTCCAAGCCCTTCAAGGATAAAAAAACCCAAACATGCTCTTGTGATCAAGGATCTAAAACTCAATCTAGTGGGCAAGGTTTATGTGCTTTGTCCAAATCATGACTGTAGACAAGCTTCAGCATTCCTCTCCCTAATTTCCCTTCTCCAAACAGAAATATCCTGATTAAGAGCGGACAGGTTAAAGGGAACCCATGCTAAATCCTTCTTTTGAATCCTGCATTAATCACCAACTTTCTCCTTGATTTTGGTGGAGTGGTAACATAAAACAGGTACAAAACAGCACCTGAGTGCTGGACCCTGCTTGGGCTCTCTGACACTGACAGGGTTAGAAAAGGGACCCAGGGGCAGCTCCCAAGTGCCCTCGTCGCTTTTCTATGGCCCATTTGAAACCCCACAGCAATGGGGCATCACAAGGATTAGTAAAAATTTCTGGACTGCATTTATAGCATTTAAAAGGTCTGGAAATTTTCTCTCCAGAAATAAAAATATTTAGCTTGTTCAAAATGAGAATTCAATAAATAAATCAAGCAGTCAAATGATGGACCGAATTCTAAACTTTTTCAGCCAAATTTTATTACAGTACCTTCAAAATTTCTTAATAATGCCAATGTTCTATGTATATGTACAAATTTTCATTATACAGCACATCACTGCCTAAGTTATGTAGTCCCCATTTTTCTGTAAATACCTGGGTGGGGTTTAGAACCTTTTTTTTATGCAGTTGGTCTAGGGAACCATTGCAGGTCCCTTCCACCTCAACAACTGTGTTCTGTTTTAGCTAACTTCTATCTCATGTTCTCTCTTTTCTTCTCCTGAATGACCACTTTTCGGGAATTTTTAAAAGAAATTCCACATTTGAAACAGATTTTGGATGCAGAAATTGCTCTCAGTAATCCCAGAAGGAAATTACTGAAGCCATGACAAACATCAAACACATCTACGCATGTCCCATATTTGTATTCAGTCCACAAACAGGTAAAAAAATTGGTAAGTAAAATCAAACCCACGGCAATATTCGTACCAATGTCTTCAAAGAGGAAAAGGAGACTGATGTTCACCTAATTAACTATATCTTGTGTATCTTCAACCACGAGTGATGCTTTAGTTTCATTGTGTGCTTGCCTGAACAAAGAGTTAATCACCAACATAAGGTATGGAACTCTCAGTTTAAATGTTGTCGAGGCTCCAAGGGTAGCAAGTTATTAAAAGTGAAAATAACTGCAACTGGGCAGGTTAAAACACTGACCACATTCCCAGTGGAACATCCTTCAAAATATCAACTGCCTTTGGAACTGAAAGATGCCAATGTCTATAAAACTTTGCTGTAAATGAATACAAGAGATGAACCAGTAGTTTGTCAATGGTTTTAAAAAATACATAAAACACTGCCCAGAGATATTTTATAAGGAAATGAACAGGATATTTTTTATATACGTCAGCTTTATGATTTTTGGGTGTTTGCTCAGTATAAGTATACAACAAAAAAATAGGATATTTCCACTTTAGCAGATTCATGAAGCCAAAATGTATGAAAATAAACCTCTGAAATTCTAGCACATTTCTGCCTAATAAATATCACTTGTAAAAGATATTTGCCCAAATACTTTTCATTTTGTAGATATTTTTATGAAACCTATTAAACTAAAATATATTATAGATCGCTTAGACTCAATACAACAATTATATCTTGTATATTACCAAAATAACAGGGCGAGAGAAAACTGCCTCAATTTACACCAGGGAAGGTTTAGATTAAATTAGAGGAAAGAAATTTTCTCTGATATCCAAGCTGAGCCTCCCCTGGCCCAGCCTGAGGCCGTTTCCCCTTGTCCTGTCCCTGTTCCCTGGGAGCAGAGCCCGACCCCCCCCGGCTGCCCCCTCCTGTCAGGGAGTTGTGCAGAGCCACAAGGTCCCCCCTGAGCCTCCTTTTCTCCAGGCTGAACTGACATGTGGGATTGCAGCACTGTTGGGTGGGATTGCAGAGCTGTGATGTGCGGGATTGCAGGATTGACATGTGGGATTGCAGGGCAGTGATGCGTGGGATTGCAGGGCTGTGATGCATGGGATTGCAGGGCAGTGATGTGTGGGATTGCAGGACTTTGATGTGCAGGATTGCAAGCACTATAGTTTCAATTTAAACCATTGCTTCAACAAACTCTGCACTGAAGGGCCTTCCTGTAGCAATTCCTGTTTGTGCTATTTGCATAGGAATGTCCATCTGAGAAAGCTTCCTGCACAATGAGGAGAACCAAGGAACAAAACACAACTTTGCAAAGCAATACTGCACAGCTCTGACCACAGACCACATATTTTCCTGATGTGTTACCCAGCTCAGGCCTAGGTGTGTGCTGTGCTCCTGCTGACCTTCTTCAGCTGTTCCCTGTTCCACGCTTCTAGAAAGACATTCGGTAATGTTAAAGTCAGCATTTCCAGCTAATGGACTCCCTCCTGCCTAATCAGCATGGCCCCTGAGCCATATGAACTTTGAAACAGGAGCCATTTACTTCCAAGTGCAGAAGAAGCAGCTCCCTCTCTGGGGACACTGGGCACCATCTTTTTGTTTTCCTATGCTGCAGGCCTCTTTGTCAGTGGCATGGTTGTTTTTGATGGGTTTTTGATTGTGATCTGTATTCCATGTTTCTTGTGTACAACAGATGATCAATAATAGTCTTAATAAAGTAATGGCTTTACGGGTGCAGACTTTTGGCATTAGAGTACATGAACAAAGCAGGAGGAGATGGGAGAGACAAGAAATGCCTTATAGAACAAGGGCCTTGTTCACCTTTGTTCAGGTCTGTTCACAAAAAGCACTCTGGGAAAGGTGTATGGCTGACATGAAGACACAAAATTAGTTCTATAACCAACAAACCTGAGCGTGGACAGCTCATGATCAGAATGCTGGCTGGTCAGGAGGACGTGTGGACAAAAACACAGGTGGTGGCATGCGGCCAGCGTGTGTTTCAGTTCACAAGAATGTTAACAAATACAATTTTAGCCAGAGTATTTTTAGCACAGCATAAAACCTTAGCATTGTAGTCCAGTCTATAAGGCCTTGCACTGTGACAATAAATTGATTCTCTTCAGAACAAGCAAGAGAGTCCATGTCTCATTGCTACAGGTGTGGAAGAGACTGCTCAGATTTTCTTGGACGGAAATATTTTCTCACAAACAGAAAGCAAACCAGGTGGCTCAGCTTTTTATGGCAGCTAAATTCGGAGGCAGTAACATCATCGTTGGCTTTCCGTGCTCAGATGACCCCACTCCTCTCCCAGACAGTCTCTCACCCTGCCTGCATTCTCATCCTTTTCAACTGAAAATGCAGAACAAAGCTGGCAGTTTCTCCTGACTGCTGGA
>JAWWMJ010000243.1:4250270-4265783 GCA_035047045.1 Vireo griseus | reverse complement strand
AAAAAAGATGGAAATCTACTGGAAATAGGTGCAAAATGGAATTTTGCCATTGATTCCAAGACTTACAACAATCTCTTACCAGTAAGTTTGCTCACAAAAACACAAATAAAAAATACTGGCATGTATGTTAAACCCATATCAAAAATGTTTCTACCTAAAAATTTAAATATTAAAATAATCTATCTGTTATAGGACAGATACTTTATTCAAATAACTGCATGGATTAAATCTTGAATTGAAATAAAACTTGGAAGTTACCAAATGTTTAAAAACAAGTTACATAAAAATTTTCAATGCAGTTCACATATCTTCTCTCCAAACACATGCAGTATCGAAGACACAGGAGATCATGCAGTTTTAAAATTACCTACTTCCTAAAGATCTTTCTTCTCCAAGTCAAATAATTAGAGGCTGTCTAAACTTCAGAAAGAAGAAATACTTCTAATCTTACATCGCACTACTTTGTCAGGGTAAAAACTGATAATGTTATGTATTTGTATTCCTTTAGTTGTTTTTCTCAGAACAAAAGGATTTCATCATTCAGTAAGTAGCATCAAAAAGCATATGGGAAGACCTGCAGTATAATACAAGATACACAAGAGCCTGAAGTGGCTGTAAACAATAAAAGGGAGATTGTCTCTGGGGAAGTAGCTAAATAGGCAACTTATGGTGGGCTTCACCCCTTCTGATGTTAGATTAACTCAGTGTGGGGGGTCTACATCTGTATCAGTGTTTTGGAGACACTGTATAGTCATTGTTTTAGGTGATTTGGTTTGTTTTGCTTTGCTTTGCTTTGCTTTGCTTTGCTTTGCTTTGGTTTAAAAACCAAACAAAACAACAAAAAATATATCACCCTTGTAAGTTGATTCAGACTCTTGTCTGGGGTTTTTGCATGAACCAAGAGGAACTGCAGAACCTGGCAGCATTATCACTTAAAGTCACTTAGAAACTGTACCTTTAAATGGTATTACGAAGAAACTAGAAAAGGCTGGTCTATAGAATGCAGGCCCTGCACATCTCCACATTCTATGCAGGTCAAAATTTATACTCAGTCACTGAGTTTGCACTAAAACAGAACCTTCCAAAAAGTTTGTTCCACAGATTTCCTTCCCTACAGTTACAGACTTATGATGGAGCAGGCCTTTTATCAACTGTATGATCTGTATGATGTAGGTTAATTATGAAGTAAGTTAAAACTAAATCCTTTCAATTTCTTTGCATACAAGACACTTTCCCTTTTTGCTCAGCAAACATTTATGAACTATTGGAAGAAAAATCATTATTACAGTAATTAGGAATCATCTATGGATTAAAATCTCTGGAACACCCTGTAATCCTTTTGCAAGCTGAACAAGTTTTCATTGTGTTGCATTCGTATTCTGACTCTTAGATGGGACAAGAAACCCTTAATCTCCTTGTGCCCCAGGGATCCATCCTTGTATCCTGATACTTAGAAGGGGCTCAATCTGCCTAAGCATTTTAAAATGTATTAAGGAATAAATTAATCTGATCCTGAATCCAGACATCTCTTCACTGTTATTTGCAGTCAGCACTGTCAGGATAAATCCACATACATCCTCCACCAAAGAACATCCAGGGACAGTGCTCTTGCCTGTCCCCAGACACAACTACACTGAACTCGTTTAGGGTTCCTTGGATCACCAGTGAGTCCCCTCACAACACACATTTCCCATTCTCTGCTCCAAATGTGCAACTCTTCTTCAGGTCAGTTTTCCCACTGTATGACAAGAGGCAGAGTCTGCTGAGAGAAACTCTGGTGTGGTTCAATAGTTGAAAGCATCTTTTAGAATTTATTTCATGCCATAGACTGTATGGCAATACTGGAAATGCTTCACACATAGAGATGGTGACAGCTTTATTTACACCAACCAATATCCAAGTTTATCCCTGGGACAGTTTCCTCCCTGGGACAGCTGGGGGGCTCTTTTCACAAAGTGTTACCTACAGAGTAGACTTAGAATTTAAGGTTAACTTAAATGGCTAACTCAAATTCAGGTATGGGCCATGAGAAGTCACTGAATAGATGAAGTCAGTACTTAATTCTAGTAGTTTAAGAGCACATCCCAAGAGAGGCCAAATGCAATCCAGCTCCATGGAAGCCTGCCCAAGGACGGAGCAGGCAGGAACTCGGTGAGTCCCTGGATTTCTGCATCTCTTACACTGTGGGAAGGAGCTTTTCATATGCACCCATCCTCTTCAGACTGCTGGACCTTTTGGCTGGAGGTGTGCTCACGTCACAACTCCCTGGAAAAGGGTGAAAAGGGGAAAGACTGGCCTGGTTGTCCCAACAGACCTTACATTACATGAAGAATAAAAGCAGAGGAACTTCAGCTTCTAGCAGGAAATGTGACTACAGCATCACACCTAATAATCACCCTTGTTATTGGAAAACTCTCAAAAGAAGCAGCTTTCCTAGGATTTCTGAGTCAAGTCATTTCCCAATGCCCCTGGACATGATACCAAAGGAGTAAAAACATCTTCTGACCATTTCATTTTGCTCCACTGTCTTTTAAGCATTTAGAGAAGATGCAAACGAAACGACATTTACCTCCTTCCTATGAAGGAGACATATTTGTTCTCAGCTCCCAAAATCGCTGGCAGCAGTAAGATTGACCCAGGAAGTCTGTGCAGCCCTGGCCGTGTGCCTCTCCAGTGGCACCATGCTGCTTCCTGGTTGAACACTGCAAAAAGTGTGTCAGTGAAACAGCTTCAAAAAGAGCCCTCCTAGGCCCCAGTCTCAGAGTCTGATACCCCTGGTGGGTTTTTCTGGCTCTCAGCAGAAGCCATACCTATGTATCTGGGGAGGGAATTTAAGAGCAACAGCAGATCAAAAGAACAGGTCTGAGAAGCTTCCTGGGAAGTGATACAAAAGGGAGAGTAAAACAAACCAAACATTATCAGCCGAATACCTTTCTTTATGTGGTGTAAATGCAGAGCAATCCCCAAACCAACAGGTACCCGTGTGGAGAGGGAGGCTTGAGGACTGCAAAGGAAGCTCCTTGAATAACAAGTGCTTAACTGAAATGATAGGAAATGCCAGAGCACATTAAACAATGTTCAGGTGTATAAAGGACAAGAGGAACCTTATTAAAAACAGACTCGCATGGATGTAAAGAAATGTAATAGTGTAATATGAAAAGTGTAATAACAAGCCATGATCTCTCAGCCTCCTTCTTAGGTTTCCCAGGGACAAACCTCATTTTTTGGTGAGTGACATGTTAATGTAGGAAAATGGTTTTATAAAATACAGAAAATGCACCAAAACAAATGGTTGAGGCGTCTATTACATAAAATGATAGAGTGCTGCTTAATAATTAATTTATTAACTAATAGAAATAGTTGATGGTGGCCCAAGTCACATCTATATTTTTTGCTCATATTCCCGTCAGACATTAACTTTAAGTGTACTACACTTAAAAAAATCCTAACAGCCATTTACTTTTTGCCCTGTCACTAATCTATCCTATTTAACTTAAAAAGGCTTTGGAGAATGCTATAATTTGCCTGTGATTAAGTGGTCAGCCATCTGAACAGAATCCATTAGCAATGTGATGAAATACAAAAGGCTGCAAGTGCTCCTCAGCTGTCACTCTGAACTGTGCAGCAAGACATAAAACAGATCCAGCAGCTACAACACCCTGGCAGGAATGAGAGCTTAATAAGAATACAAACTCTGCACTAGGTATTACAATAAATAGCCCAGACTTACAAAGTATGACAAACACAGAGTGTAAGAAACATGTTCAACATCCACTTCAACCCTCTAATTTGGTGATGTGTGACTTTTGGTATCAAGGAGAATTAATAACTAATACAGTAGTCATATCACACCGGGATTCTATGAAAATTTTCATCATGAATGGAAAGGGCCTCAAAACATAATAACCAAAGAGCAATTAAAGTTACTTGATTAACTTATTTTCCATTTACAACTGCAATTCGTCTCAGAAGCTTAGGGATGTAACACATGTGGTCTTGGAAATTTTATTCCTGGAGGAAGTTGTTAGTTAGGCTGTTGCCTCCGTTTTTGGTTTTGATGGTGAATTTCTCGATAAGAGTTTTCCAGCTGCCTGGTAAATGTGCTAAAACCCTTTGATTCCTCTCCTCTCCATCTCTTGCCTCTGCTCCTTGCCTACTCTCCCTTTTCTCTCTGACACCTCCTGTTTTGTCTCTCAAACAGGCTGAGCATCAGGCCAGGACACAGTAACCACAATGTTCTAGGATTAGGGATAAGGCAGAGGGTACCCAAGTGTCAGCCAGAAAACACCAATTCAGCACTGGATCATGGCCAGGAGGGAAGGCCAGGCTGCACCACAGCACCAGCAGAGTAACCAAGAGAAATACAACAGAACTTCACAGCAGTGAAATGATCCACCAGGTTCTGGTTTATTTAGTGCTTGGATTGGGGTGAAAAAACAGATGCTTCTGATCCTTCTTTACCTTCCAATTTTAATGCTGTCACAGCCACCAGAGTACAACATAAGAGTTGTGTGCAGTAGAACAGACATGTCTCATGTTCCCAGACCAACAGCCAAATGCATTTTCCATGTAAATCTCACATGTCTATCAAAAATAAAAGTCCACATTTCAAATATTTACAGTAACTCTCTTCTCCCTCTGCTTTGTCTATGTACAGGAATTCTCATGAGGCTGTTACACAGCATCAAGGGTTTTTGTACCTGGTATACACTCTTCTGTGTGGCACAAACAACAAACTTCCCTGAACTTCTGCAAGGATTTTAATGCCACCAGATCTATGGAACACCTGCTGTCAAGTTTGATTGGACTCTGCTTCCCTCCTAAAACACACTCTCTGGGTGCCAGGATAGCCAAACTACAGCTAAAGGCACTTCCTTAAAAATCAGGTTTTTTGTAATGGCTGAGGAGGTTCCCTGTTCCATTAACCCCAAATTCAGAGGGACAGTACACCCTGCACCACAGCTGGGCCTCTCCACCAACACAGGAACCAGTACAGCAGTGGTCTGACCAGCATGACACAAGAACATCTAAAGGTTTCTCAATCTCTCAAGACAGACAGATACAGACAAAAAAATACCACACAACACAAGGGTTTGAGCCTTATCCACCTGAAAAGCACAAAATGATTTTCAGTCATGTCTTCCAAAACCAACAATATAGACATTTTATTTCCACCTTTCCTAAAGAGGTACAGTAAGTCCTCACAAATATGCAGATACAAATAAAATAACCCCTTTTGGTTAACCTCAGCATTCAAACTGCTATATCAATAGGAGGTTGGAACTTGCTACACTGGCCATAGATCAGAACTTTTCAAATTTTTGGTGAGAACACTGTGAATTCTATGGCCACTTTTCACAAACCACTCACTATCATCATCAAGTTTTCATGAAAATAACAAGAAATTGTTTTCCCCTGAGACACAACTTTGAATTGCTTTGTACTATCTCAGTGATATCCTCTGGGAATGATTGTCTTTAGTGGTTAGAATAATATAGCAGGGGTGTTCAATATGGGTGCCAAAATGTAGGCAATCAAGTAATCAGCCTTATTTTTCAAAAGGCTATATACCAACAGCTCATTTTGAAGTTACTTCTGAAAAATGTGGCTATTTCAGGTTCATAGCAATGAAAAGAAATGTCAGCTTACTCCCATGGAAACAGAATAAGTCTTTATTTAACTATGTGCATTTTAACATTTTGACTAAACATTGTTATCTGTGGCTGAAGGTTGTTATCCCTTGGCAAAAAAAAAGTACTTAAAGCACTATGAAATTTATTTTCCAGAAGTTTTTCTTTTTTAACAGGCATTTTAAAGAGCATGCAGTCATTATAAAGTGTGTCAACTACTCAATCAATAGTACTGAACAGTGGGCTTTTTAATTTTAATTTATTAAAAGGGCAATTTGCCTCCTCTTTACAGATGAAGTATATGTGTTTTTCATTTTGCTTGTACCAAAATTACTTTCCAGCTCCTTCATGTCTTTACTTCCACAAGTCCTACTGCACTAGCCTCATATCAAGCAAGGACCACAGTTGTCTCTTGACCATTTAAAAGGCACAAGATTCCAGCAGGGTGTGCAACCTGCAATCACCATGGCTGGCACACAGGACCTTGGCAAGAGAACGTTCAGGGAGTGCGTGAAACAGGCTGATAAATTGTCTGCATAATCCCACTTCCATTTAATCTCATCTTCTGCTTTTCCAAACAGATTATCAATGGTCCGATACTGTCCACATCTACTGAGGGGTTTTGTTGAAAGAATGAGGGTTGCAGTACAGTCCAAGAAAACAACAAATATTCAATTAACCCAAAGTGTACAAGACAGAGGATATAAATTATGTATGGCACTTGAACACCTTCACAGCTTCCCCTGGAAGTGCACCAGTCGTTCTCTGGCACTGCAGGACTCCAAGACCTTGTGCCTACATATCCTACTCGTAAGACAGAAAGTAGCCCCTTTGTCTCAGAATCCTGCCAGGACAGGTTATGACACAGAATTGTGTAAAACAATATAATCTGGCAATAAAATACTACCCATCAATTTCCTTCCAGAGACAGAATTCCATGTACTAAGGTATGACCAGAGGAATAAATCTTCAGGGCTGTTTAAGATAAAATAGTTAAAAGTCTTTAGGTATCTCTGCCAGATTCCTTGGTGTCATTAATCCATGGGCAATATAAATTTGAAAATAAGCTTCCTCTGATAATTTTTGCAGTTGTGTGTGCTGCAGATTATGTGAATCATTCAGAGCTTCACAAGCCAAAATGAGAGATAAAGACATAGAGAGTCCAAAAGCACAACATCTGCTGGTGGCCCAGGTGACTCTGCTTCACCTGCCAGCTTTACACCAGACCCAGCAGGGCTTACCCAGCTGGCTCTGATCCTCCAACTGCCCCCTCATCTCAAGGAGATAAGGCTCCCAAAGGCTGTGTGTTTTCCTAGGCTCTCCCCAAGAACAAAGCGGGAAGGAAGATGTGGGAGGAGATGGAAACATTCACCAAGCTTCAGCTTCTTACCCAGCACAGACCTTTGGTGAGGAAGGAGGACAGAGAGGCCACTGGGAATTATCTTCCTTCTTTAATACCTCCTCTGAAAGGTTCTGCCTGACCTGCTTCCAAAGAATTACTCAGGATGAGGGAGAAAAGAAAAAGGCATTGACTGGAAAGGCACCAGTGCAAGATCCCCTGTGTGATTTTAAACTGGGAGCTGGGTTATATGGAAAATAAGGCTCCTTTAGAGAAAGCAGGGCGCTGCCAGAGAAATCCCTAAGACAAGCCTGTCCCCAAGCCTGTTAGGACATGCCATGAAACACTGTCATTCTGAAACATGAGGGAGTTTTCAAGGAGCACAGCAGAAACAGACTTTCTATGGTGGCTAGACTGGCTGTTATTCTCTCTAGCAGCAGAGCCAGACAAATTAACATTGCTAGCGATGTATTCCTCAGAAGAAGCACTTGGCTCAGACTATTTTGCTATTTGAAATACATATGCGCTTCACTAAGTTTTTAATGAACATATTTGGGCCAACTCTTGAGAAAAGCTGTATATTTTTGCCCAGCAATTGCAATTAAAATTCAGCCCACGTGGTTGATGGACGTGCTATCCATTTCTGCTCCTTGACGACTGACAGAGCTCCTGAAGAAACCTATCAGTCAGGCAGACAAAGAGGTTCAGAAAATGGTAGTACCTTCTTTGGTTTCAGCCCAGCCACTGATGTTCAGAATTTATGGCTCGGAGGTTTTCCTTCAGCTCCAATACTAACATAACCCAAGCAGGCATTTGTTGGCTGTTGCCATAGTGACAGCAGGCAGGGAATGTTCCGACAGCACAGTGCTTGGCACAACGTCGCCTCTTTAGCTTGCTAACAAATGTCTGATTAAACATTCATGTTCCCCCAGACATCCAATCCATATGGATGACTGACTTCATAAACACTTGACCCAAATCCTGCTTCGTTACGTGGGTGAGGTAAGAGTGAGATGGTGGGGAAGGACCTGTCACAGCACAGCTTTGCAGGCACGGTTCTTATTTGGAAAGTAAATGAACAGCAGGCATGGAATCAAGCTCTTCTATCTGCATGTACTACTCGAGTGACATGTGTCATAGAGTCTTCATTATATTCACAGCCAGCCACAAAAAGGTGCTGAAATCACCACAGATCGCAGGGAAAATATCTTTGGGAAAGAGTCACAACTTTTTCCTTGACTTTCAGTGGGGTCTCTGTCCCTCACTGATCTCTTGCTCCACAAAAGAAATGAAGATCTTTCTCTGCTGGAGCTGCCAGAACAGGTGCTGCTTCTCCACTCTGAACAATTCGGATTAAGGGATCCTCCTCATCCTCTTCCTGTCTCACATAAATCCTCTCACTGCCCCTCCCAGGAGTACACATCCATCTCCTGCCCCATCCCTGTGCACTGCTGCAGCATTCTGTGGGAGAGGGACGAAACCTTTGGCCAGGGAAGTGGAATGCCAAGTACAAGATGTTGCCCCTCCCTGCCTCCCAGGCTGGAATGAGGATGCCATGCATGTACTTCTGAGGAACACACACTTGTGTGCTGGAAACTGGGACTTCAGCTGGGGCACAGAGAGAACGTGTGGCACTGTGGGAAAGGATCAGAGGCAGCAGCACTGAGAGAGCACAAAACACCTTCTGGAGATACCAAAATTGGTGTCTCATGACTTCAGAGATTGCTGGTGGAGGGGTTTTGGTTGCTTTGTTTTACTTTCAGGATTTCATGTTCATGATGCATTACCCTGTGCTGGGAGGGGCTGCAGAGTCACTCCAAGGACTGAACTGCAGCCTTGATTAAGCCATTGAACATTCTCTCCTGGCATGCAAAAAATGTTCTTTTGGCCCTTTCCACAGTGACAGAAAACATACTTGTTACCACCTTATTTCCTAACCTAGCACAAAAGAAGTTTAAGCCACACACAAGAACAGAAGAATTTGTTTATGGAAAATTTATCCTATGTTCATGTACATTATCAAGGAACAACTAACAGAAGAGAAGATCTATAAGAGATTTCATCTCATCTTGCTTTGAAGACCCCTTCTGTCCTTTCCTGCTAGAAGTCACACTACACTTGGTAGTGACACTGTGACGATATCCAGGGCTGCTAAATCCCAAACCTCTACTCAGCAGCACTCTGGGGGTGTGAAGGTCTATGTGTGACAGCAGAGTGCCAGAACTCTGCTGATGACTTGCTGTGATACACCAGCTGACAGCACCTTCCTGCCTGGTGCTGGGCTCCCACAGCCTCAGCAGCAAGAGGAACATCTGCAAACACAGCTCATGCAAACACTCATGCATGAAGCAGCATCACAAATTAGAGGCTGGGTTTTTTTGGTGGTGATTCTAAGACCAGCATTTAATGAAGTCAACATCTGCGACTCTCGGTCATCTCTCACAGCCCCTGTGAAGCTTCAGAGCAATCTCACTCTCAGTGGGATACAGTTGTCCATTTTGACTTGGGCTTTGCCAGAGCAGACCCAGCATTCAGGCAAAGAGAGTCATCCCACTGCCTCCAGCCCAAGCACAGCTCCCAGGAATTCATGGACACAAGTCATGTCAGCTATAGAATGATTCACAGCAGCAATGCATATTGAAAAACTGTGCCTGTGTGGCAGCCCTACACCTAGAGGACTGTAGGGTAGAACTTTAAAATACATGCTGTTTTTCCCTTCAAATGGAATTATTTTCTAGAGGGATGTAAGCTTTGAAATGTTTAATTATGTAAATATCTGGTGTTACCTGTTAAAAGCCTGAACTTTCCCTCTTCTCTCCAGATTGTTTTTGTAAACACACCAACAGAAGGGCATTGTCTCTTTGTATATGAAACCACACAACTCGACCACTTCTTTTGGAAGAGGTTATAATTGAATTCATTTAGTACCAATTCGTTGAACACTGAATCCTTTACAATCCCTCATCAAGTAAAGCCTCCGTAATTTAAAATAAAAATATGAAGCCAAGTCAGGAACAGAGCATCTCAGAGGCTCAAACTCAAAGAGGCCTCAAGACTCAAACCATGGTCAAGTTCAGCCACCAGAAGCTACACAAATCACAGAATTAATAAGAAGAGCAGCTTTTAGCCATTTGGGAAAGCATAACATGTAGGGATTTTAAAAGCTGAAATTCAGTAACTTCAGTTACTCTAACAAAACACTAAGTCAGATAAAATTATGCTTACAAATCAGTTCTAGACATATTTTAAAAATCTGTATTTTTCTGTTATGTGTGTTTCTGTCTCAGCATGACTTTAAAGATAAGAAAGCACTGAAAAAAATGGTTGACTCTAAGCCCACTCCTTCAATGCATATATATGTCCTGCACATAATTATCCCTGCCAGTTACATATCCAGTTTTTCCAAGTGTCATTTCTGACTGGTCCTTCAGAGGGCTTCCATACCTGTGCTAGCAGGTGACTCTTTCTTCTTTTCTCCCTGAAGGTCAGACACTCCATTTGAAGAATTTGTAATGAAAAGATATTTGAAGAATCCACATTTCTTGGTGCTCCAACATGCTGCTTTCCAGCCTCTTGCTGACAGCTGGTATTAAAATCCTGAGCTTCCTCTCATGTCAGGCAATTGAGAGGCAAGGCAGGCTCAACAACCAGAGCAAGGAGACAGAAGCAGTTCTGAAAGCATTAGAAATCCCAGAAAACTCTCAGGAGATTCTATCAACTGAAAAATAAAAACAAAACAAAACAAAAACCAAAAACAAAAAACAAAAAAGCCCCAAACCACAAAGTTTTCAGACAGGTCTCAGGCTCACTAACACAAATATCTGAAAAATGCTAACAATCTCCTTCCCCATCATCTATCAGCAAACATGGGGCCCAGAGCCAGCAGGGAAATGAGGATGAATTCCATGAGACATAATAATTTGGGAAGTGAAATATGACTTAAATAGTGATGAATACCTATGTCTGCTTCTGTCCTCTTCCTTTCCTGTATTTAGTCACCAATCCCAGTGTGAAGGCCTATTGTTAACTACAATATTATTGTATTGTTAACTACAATATACTACCATTGACTACCTATAGCACAAGCATTCAGGCATTCAGAAAAATACCACATGCAGATATGCTACTGTTTTTCTCCTTCTATTGTTTAACTTTCTTGCTTCTGTTGATACTATGTTCACATGGGTAAAAACGAATTGTTTTTCTTCTCACGAGCTTTTCTCAGAAATAGAAGTTAACCATGTCCAAATTAAGGTTTGTGAAGCCATCAGACCAGCTGTTGGCCTCCACACAGGGGAATGAAAAACACATCAGTGCAGGAATGTCTTTAGTGCACACTTTAACAGCAACAATTTGTAAGCCAATATAATGGCCAATGCTGATAAAGAGTGGCTGATAAGGGGGTCTCCCCACTACTGTCTCCTTCCCAGCATCTCCAGTCACACCCTCCTGCCAAAGGAGCTGCTCCATTTTCCTAGAGATTGCTTTTGTGAACCAAAATAACAAAAAAAGGAACTATGCCAAATATCACCTCAGTCAACTTTCTTAAGTCACTTTCCTTGCCACTGCAAGGAAAAAACACGTTTAGGTGGAGTTCTGGGCTGCCTGTTCAGTGGCAGCTAGTGGTTCCAGTACCCAAAGGAAGCAACACTGTCATACTGCGAGATCAAGTCTTTCTCAACAGGAGTTGTCTTTTCCAGTGCTTTTATCTTCCCTGTTGTTTCGCAGGAAACAGCTTATTCCTACCAGTTCAGACCACTTCCAACAGGGAGACCCCAATAATCCTCCATCTGACCAGCCACTTCGTACCATCTTCATACACAGTAAGGAGGAAACAAGTCTGAAACACAAAAGCCAATTGCTCACTTCCACTGGATGTGTAGCCATCCTCTTACAAAATTTTCAGAAAACATCAGGACCTGCTCTATCTCAAGACTGCAAGAAATGCCATCATGTGAGTTCCTCTTCAGCACACCCAGCTCACAGTGAACACATACAGTGATATCCCTGGGATCTGTAGGGAAAACAGAAACCCCTCCTCTTTGGACATACTCCCACCTCCCAGGTTTCACAGACAGCTTTGACTGCAAGTATGACAGGGATCACTTACTAGATCCTCTTCCTGAAAGTCATTTCTCCATATCTCAAGAAGATGTAAGTCATCCCATAAATCCACTTTCACTCGGCTGCCAAGCCAGGAAGCAGCTCAAAGGTCTGGTCTCTTCTCACCATCTTCTCTCTCTGCAGAAAACCCAGAGGACCAAATGCCTATTTTTCATTCCTGAGCTATTTCACAATTTCTGTCGACCTATTTAACGACTCTCTCAGCACAGCTTTTGTGAAGAGTTAACCTAGAGAGATTGAGAACTTCAGCAAGCAGAGCTTCTGGCCAAGAGGAGGACGGACAGTTTTAGGAACAGAATGCAAACAACTTCAGAGATGGGTGTGTGTGCACAGGTGTTTCTCCCTGTGCATGTGTGTGTGTTTGTGTGTGTGTGCACATCCTGAGCAAGATGGAGAAAGATGTTAACAGCTTCTCCCAAAGCCACCCAACCTCCCCCCTGATGCTCCTATAGCTCAGAGTTTATTTCTGACATAAAATACAAAGGTTCAGGCCTTCCAACCAGATGGCTGACACCATTTGAAATGCTGTAGCTGTTCTGTTTATTTGGATAAACGTTAAATTTCTATCTCTACTATCAGTCATCATGGGAGGTATTTGTGAAGGAATTAAGCAATAGAACAAACTCATAATGGAAACTTTTTTCTGCGTTTGCAACGAAGATCAAGTGTTTAAAGTGCCTTCTGAGTTAGTGGGGTTACACAGATGAGTCTTTCATCCTTCCCTTCCCAAATAGGGCACCTCAGCATCACTGCCTTTCTTCCCTCTGTGCACCCTAAACTTGGGCTCCACCTTTATAGTCTGTGCCTTCTCCTAGACCTTGCCTCCCTAGCCTGGGATCCTGTCCCTGGACCCTCTGAGCTCTCGCTCTCCTGGCTCCCTGCTCTTTCCCCTCCACACCAAGACATGAACAAGAAACTGCTGATACTCACCATGGAAGGCACTGGTTGGCAGCAGGATAAACACATCACCTTCCTAGAGAGGGGTCTGAAATGGGAACAGGGATGGACATTAGGAAAATTGAAGCATAGTTATGTTTACTCAGTGACTGGCACATAAACCTATGAAAATGCATCATGAACACTGATACATCTCCAAGCACAATCCATCTCCACTGCCAAAGAGGACTTTCAGAAACACCTATATTATATCTATTTATATTATCTATCTGTAAATTCATCATGAATTAATCTATCTATAAAATCATAATTATTATTACTAATGGAGATAAATTGCCTTTTAGACCCTCAAAGTAGCTCACTAAAAATAAATTAAACATTAGCATATTTCTTACAATTAGATTCTCATCACATTGCTAATCATAGTCATTCCAGTGAATAGGGTTATTTGAATAATCTTAGTTGCATTTTTGTATTGAAAGAGACACAGGACAAAAGAGATTTTCTGTTAGAACTGGGGAAGCCATCAAAATGTATAATTAAGTATGTCGCAACTGCTCAGTATAAACAAAAGTAAAAATAGAATGATGGGTTCTTACTTGGAAGTGTTGTCAAAATATGATGGTATTTTAATTAAAGACCAAAATCTATCTATGTGAAGAGACAGTTGAAGGAAACAGTGGTATAAAATACTAGGACTACAATAAATAGAAGTTTGCAGTAAATCTTTGACTATAACATTATACAAGGTTTTAAAATAATTCAGCAATCCAATAAATGTGCAGCTGAAAAACTAGTCCAATATTCTCAAGTAATTTTTTCTCCCACAAAGGCATTCTGTCTGGCCATTTAATATCACTTCAGGAGAAACCAATCTTCTGACTTTACAAAAACAAGTTCTTTGCTGCGCCTCAGCCTCAATGAGCAGGACACACAGAAATAGTCTGCACAGAACATGTAATGGACACATCCATGCCCGTGTTCAGGTGCCAGCAGGCAGCACCTGCATACTCAATCCACAGCACCACTGTATTTGTGATGTTCAAATCATCCCAGTGCTGAATTTGTGCCATCCAAATCATTCCAGTGCCTGCAGATGGCCCAGCACGCTTGACTGGGAAGGAGCAAAATCCAATGGCACAAATAAAGCCAGGCAGCAAAACATCCTGGAAGCATAACTTACGTTGTGCATAAATCAAGAGTTCAAAGTTTGGTCTGGTAGGGGAAAATCCACTTTGTGAATCACTGCAGAAGGAAAAATGTTAACAGTGAACTTGGGCTGACCTAAGTTAATGCAGTGCCCTTTGTAACAGTTTAGGTATAGTGTGACATATTTTAAAAAGAAAATGTCCCTTCCTGCCTGTGTGATTCATCAGCAGCATCAGCAGATGCCAGAAAAAGGGACTTCAGGTGTGAAGTGCCAGGTCCTGCCATTGGCAAGGCCTGTTTGGTGTGGGCACTGGCACTGCTCTGGCAGCAGTGCTGCTCACTCAGCTTTGGTGAAACCCCCTCACTGGTATAGCTCATGCTGACCACTTCCACTACTCTTCAAAATGTCGAATGCCAGTAAACAATTAATTATTCTCTAATTACATGGGCAAAAAGGGGTAAGGGAGAGGTAACGTCACCAGTCACCTGTCAAGTTGATTCATTGGTCCAACTTTATTGATGGACAAATCAATGTTTTCCAACCTCCACCAAAATTCCTTCTGCTTCCCACAGGGCAGCCTGTTCCAAGACACACAGTGCCACCTAAGCTGCCTTAGTAAGGAAAGCCATTTCAAACAGGGCCCTACTTCTTTTCTTAGTTTTGCCAAAGGCTTTGAAGCTAGCATATAGAATATATTCTGAAACCCATGGATGGCTCTGAGCAAGGATAGGCTGTGAACACTCTGGGGAATGAGAATGGAATTCAAAATCACAGATGAGAGGAGCACTCTGAAATCAAAGAAACTAAATTCAATGTGAAACAAAACAAAGCAACCAAATCCCCCAAAGTTTCTCATGAGAATAATCTGTTTGGGGGTTATATAAAGAAATAAATTAAGGACTAGATGGTGAATCTCAAAACATGATACAGTAATTATATCACTAAGCAAATGAATGCAAGGTGATGTTGATAAAGACAATGCTCAGGCTGTGATGCACTCACTGAAAAGCTGGATTCTCTTTCCCTTGATCTACTAAGGCTTCAAAAAGCACTACACTGCCATAAAATTACAAACCAACTGGTCCAAAGGAACCATCTAGAATAACAAAATTATTAGGAAGTGTCCTGGGTTGAAGTATATTCTATAACCATCTTCATGAGCTGTTGAAACCAAGTGGAGCAGTGTTCCTTGCCTCCTCCCTCTGTACTATCTCCTGTTAATGGCCCATCAGCGCCTTGCCCATGACTCACAGATAACTCCCGCCTGGACTATCTCCTGTTAATGGCCCCATCAGTGCCTTATCACATGACTCACCATCCCATTGTGAGATGCTCCGCCCAGAGGGTGGAACCAAGCACTCCAACCTGGATAT
>JAWWMJ010000243.1:4113408-4126747 GCA_035047045.1 Vireo griseus | reverse complement strand
CTCTTATGAAATATAAAAGATTTTTAATCTTTTAACAAAAAAATAGGCATATTTGTGTCTGTATCTGCCTGTAAACTATGAGTAAATGAGTCTCTTTCTCCTAGAAAAGACTTGCATATAAACTTCTCCAGTGCAAGCATGAAATCGTTCAAACAATTTGAGAATGTGAGAAACTAAGCCCATTCTTCTTTTTGGGGCTTTATAAATTTAATAAAGGACAATAGGGGATAAGGGTCACTTAAGGCAAAACCAACAGCACTGAGTGCTTGGCTCATAACCAGAGGCACACAAATTTACACAAACTTTCCATTTATATACTTTAACATTATACATATTAATAAACCACAATGCATATGCATAATTTTTCTAAGAACTAATTTACATTTTCTTAGAAGGGATTAACATAGTTCCTCCCCCGATCTGCCTTTTAGAGCATGCGTAATGTGATCGTGGGAGTCTTCGGGGTCTTCTTCGATGAAGGCTCGAGGTCTTCCTCACATCTGAACTTTTCATCTCCTCCCTTGGAGCACGCGCAGTTATGGTGTTCTTAGCTCTTTTTGAATCTAACTGGTTTAAATTCTCCATTTTGTGGCTAATTGACTTTACGTTTGCCAATTTCTCATTATTACATCCTGCTGCTTCCCAGTATAGCTATTCTTGTCTATTTTTGAGATTATTCACCTGGCGAATTTCCGTTTATTTAAGCATTAAGTGATTAGTTAACCATATACTAGCTATTACATTGTATAGAAAGTTATGACACAGATTATATAGGTATGGAAAGTAAGGATTCAGGTTATATTGGTATATAAAGTTATGATTCAGGTTATACAGGTATCTTATAACCCAAGCTATATAAGCACCTTGTAACTTTCACCCCAGTTATAATGCTAATTAGTTAATATCTGCATAGCAAAGTTATTCTTAGCACATTTGCCCATAATATTTCCTAACATATTCTGATACATAGTATTTCTTACATTTTACTACCTGTGAAAGCCAATGCTATAATATCTGTTTATCACAAGAAGAAACTTTGCTGCCATAATCTTCTTCATTTTCTCCAGCCTTGATTGTTGATGCACAGCCCCCAGCATCCTTTTGATGCCTCTCAGAAACCCTGTCATACTCAGCTCCCTGGCCTACAGCAAAAACAACTCCCCAAAACCCAAGCAGTTACCTTCTTTTGCTACCTAAGCCTCTTACTCCTTCCCATCTCACACTTGTAATTAATCTCCTGCATCTCCTTTTGCAGAAATACCATCAGTGTCCTCTACTGTCGAGGCAACTTGTTCTTCTTTTTTGGTGTTATTCTGCCCATGCTCCCTTCTTGCCTGTATTTCCCAACTGTGCTGTATTAGGTACCCCACCTCCTTCTGACCCAGCAACAACATGTCCTATCAGTCTCCTTCACACTAAAACTAGAGCCCCAAAGATCTCACCTTCCTAATTTTGGTGTTGACATTAATCTGGCCCACAACCCTCTAAAAAGAAAGTTTTACAAAGCAGAAATCAATCAGGAGGAAAAGTGAGCGGACAAATATCAACACTTTAGGAAGTGATTAACTTCACTGAAGGCTAATAAAAGAAAGATCCTGCACCCCATAAAACAGAATCCATACCCCGAGGAGTCCTTAGGAGCCTTACCAGGTGTGAATCAGTAATTACCTTGGAGAATAACACCCAAATTGATTTTATTTAAAATATAACCAGAGCAACATCAGATTAGTAAAAGAAGTGTATTACTTCTGCAAAAGATATCAATGAAGTCCTGTGCCTCTTTTTCAGTGTGTGCTTTAGAAAAAAAAAAAAAAGTGTGTGAAACATGGAAAACTTTGGAAATCATCACACTGAAACTTCTGGGAAGCTCAAGCTGTTTGGCTTATTCAAGAACAGTCAAAGAGATGACTTGATTATGTTTTACAACAGCTTAAAACACATTATAACAGATTCCATGGGAAAATAACTTCAGATTAGGTAGCTTTCCAGTCAAAAATAGCAGGAAAAGTTGCAACTGCTGGAGGCTGAAACTACCTACTAGCAGGACAAGCTTTTTCTTAGTGAGAATTAAAAGTAAACACTAGAAAATACACCTTATGGAAGTGGTTTGATTCTTTGGCTTTTAGAGGATTCAAAACAGGATCCAATGTCTATGTTATGAGACAGAGTTTTAACACAGAAGTTATGTGTTTACGTTGGCAGTGGATGCATGAAAATACCTGACCTACTTAAAATCGTTATAGACAGGACCCACCTTTAGCCTACCTGGTGGCAGGGCAAGCAGTAGCACACAAACCTCAGCTTTCCAGCCAGGCAGACATGCACAGATGTACATCTATAGATGTACACCCAGCTGTTTCTTTTTGTCTACAGGCTCCTGAATCCTGGGCTATATTCCCAAACTTTATCTGTGGTAAAGGTGCCCAAAGAACACCCTGTTAGTAACTCCCCTTGGACAGGTGCTTAGTCCCGACAGTTTTCCTGGGGGGCCCCTGGGCAAATCCAAATCAGGTGGACAATATCACAGAACTGTAGACAGTATGGGTTGGAAGGGACCTGAAGGCCCATCCAGTTCCCCCCTCTGCCATGACAGGGACACCTTCCACTGTCACAGGCTGCTCCAAGCCCTGTCCAACCTGGCCTTGGACACTTCCAGGGATCCAGGGGCAGCCACAGCTTCTTGGGCATCGTGTGCCAGGGCCTGCCCACCCTCCGACGGAACAATTCCTTTCCATTATCTCAACTATCCCTGCCCTCTGGCAGTGGGAAGCCATTCCCCCTTGTCCTGACACTCCAGGCCCTTGTCCCCAGTCCCTCTCCAGCTCTCCTGGAGCCCCTTTAGGCCCTGGAAGGGGCTTTAAGGTCTCCCTGGAGCCTTCTCTTCCCCAGGTGAGCCCTCCCAGCTCTCCCAGTCTGGCTCCAGAGCAGAGGGGCTCCAGCCCTGGAGCATCTCCATGACCTCCTCTGGATTCACTCCCACAATTCCATGTCCTCCTGTGCTGGGACCCCTGAGCTGGATGCAGCTCTGCAGGTGGAATCTCACCTGAGGGGAGTAGAGGGGCCTCTCTCAATCTGCTGCCCACGAAGTAGGATCAGTCCAGGATGCAGTTGTCTTTGTGGGCTGCAAGCATATCCATTCATCCTTCCCTATCCTGGACAAGCGCTACATTTTCTTGTGTTTTGTATAAGCCAGTTTTGAAATTCTTTGCATTCTTGATGTCTTCCTATTGCCCATTAGCCTGTATCACTTTGGATTGTATTTTTAAGGGCTGTAGTTTGACCAAATGGTTTTATTTTCATCTTGCTCCTGTAAGGAGATGAGAGAACATCGGCAAATGTCTCTGGGCAGACTTTCCCAAGCTGAGGAAATGCTGTGACATGCAGTAGACTATTACATTAATAGTAATATTAATTCTTTAGGCAATAAAGAAGATATATCTAGTCTGCTAAGCTACATGTATTCCTGTGTCCAGGGGAATCCTACATTTCCAACAGCATGTCCCAGTCCACACTGATTCTGGGGCCCAGGGATTGCTCCTTCCTTCTCCCGGACTGTTCCAGCGTTGGCAGGATGTGAAGCATCGTTCATGGGCAGAATCTCTGCTTGTACAATCCCCCTGAAGAAACGTTCTCCTGGCACATTCCCAGTTTGGATGAATGAAAGATCTCATCATCCTGGAGACGTGCTATGTCTCCTAGCTACTTGCAAACTTTCTCACTAGGCTTGTTACCCAGAATTTTACTGGAACATAGCTCAGCATATGTTCTGCCTGCAATTTTTTTGACCAGAACTGATAATTCAAATAGTTGCTGTCTGTAACATGCCATCTGCACTGTCTTCAGGGTCACACAGCATTTTATCTACTCCCTTAGCAGATAGATGTAATTTACATAAGGAATTTATGTAAGGTCTACATAAGCAGACTCAAATTCATATTCATTGAGCAGACTCAAATTCATTCCACTCTTTGGAGCACTTTTGCTACTGACATTTCACCTAACACAAATTCAGTTTTCCACAAGGTAACCAAATCTAAGGTTACCTTAAACATGGTTTAAGCTAATTATTGGAGCTCAACATTTACACAGGGTAAATGCGCCCAGTGAAACAAAACTGTGCCAATTTACTGCAGCTGAACATCTGCCCATTTATCAAAAAAATGCTAGAGAGATCTTTCCAATGTGTCTAAAACTTGGTGAGAGGGGTAAACTAAGGACTTGGCTGCAAAACCTGACAATGTGTTGCTCTCCACGATCCCTCATTAAAACTGCTGGAGAGCAAACCTCTCTAGCTTTGAGTTTCAAGAACCCTTGAAGAGAAAACCAGCTTCCCAAGTCAGCCAGATAAGGATAATTTTTGTTCATAGGGTGTAATAGGAGATATAATATCATTATTAATGCTATAGAAAGATAAAGGAAAAAATGTCTATTAAGAATGATAGGAGCAATAGAAATGCTCAAGTGTGAAAGATCTCAAGGATGGTCTTTGGCTCAGGGGCTTTACCAGGACACAGATCATTCCCAAACTACTTTTCTCTGGCAATAGGAGCAAACACCCAGATGCTCTTCCAAGTTAAAACATTTTTGTGTGTGTGGAGGTGGGGGGAGGGTGTGTATAAAGGAACTGATGCTTCAGCTTTATTTCAGTTTCAAGTATGATTCATCAACTTGGTATTTTTCCACTTTGCCCTTATCTACTGATGATTCATACCTTTAGAAGACCAGATTACACTCTGGCTACACATTCAGTACCACAAGATCCACAACCTCCTTTAGAATTTCCTAGTTATTTTACCACCGAACATGCTGGTTCTGAACACAAAAGTTCCCATCCAGTATGGATTGACTACAGCACAAAACTCCTTATTTCAGTTGATGCATTGAATAAGACAGCTGAACACATACAAACTTCTTCCAAAAAATATCCCTGCAAATCTTTTTTTAAGGATGTATTTTTTTTTCCTTTTTCCTGAAAAAGAAAAAAAATAGGAGATATATATCACCGGCACCTCTGAAACAAGAAACAGCGTGTCCAAAAAAGTGAAAAACTCTTGTGAGGAACAAAATTTCAAGCAGAAATAATTCTTAACAGTAGGGCTGAACATATTTCCATTGGGTGAATGTTACAAGACCCATGGAGGTCTTGTAAAATGCATAACCAGAAATGCCTGCAGAAGGCAAAAAATTAAGTTCGTATTCTAGAGAAAACTGTGTAGAAATATGAAAAAGCATTGCTCTAAGCTGTAAAACCATCAGCAAGGATGCACTAGGGTTTGATCTTTGCTTCCACTGGGGGAAAAAGGGTGAGGGAGGGTGCTTTGCCTAGGTTTTTAATCCAGTTACAGTATAGAGAGGA
Source organism: Vireo griseus (assembly GCA_035047045.1). Taxonomy (NCBI): domain Eukaryota; kingdom Metazoa; phylum Chordata; class Aves; order Passeriformes; family Vireonidae; genus Vireo; species Vireo griseus. The sequence continues at coordinate 4,121,391 of JAWWMJ010000243.1, read as the reverse complement.
AAAGTGGGCTTCAGGGACTGCTTCCTCCTAGAAGCATTTTAATGAGAAGCAGGTAAATACAATGTCAAAACTTGTAGCTGTAACAGGCAGAGACTTCCTCAAAATGACAGAAATTAGGAGAGTCTGATGTTAAGGGAGTAAAAAGTCTTAGTCTTGCTGCTTTGTGCACATCAGTGGAGTGTCCCAGCCTGACACAGCTGAAGAGCTGGATGCCAGTTGCCAGTTTTAGTTTGAAATTGTATCAGCTGCTGGAGTATCTGGAGACAAACATTTAAACAAAATGATGTCCCAGGTCAGGCAGCAGGGGCTGGTTTCACCATCCTGCCTGAGAATGCCCCACCGCTGCTTGGCTGTGCTCAGCAGACAAACACAGCCTCTCTGCCAAGCCAAGGGGGACACCTGAGGAGGTAAAGCATGAGCTCTGCCCTGAGGCTTGCTCAGGGGCCAGTCTGGCCACACTGCCCACACACAGAGTTAGCCACGACACCCAGAGCAGCCCTGGCATGGAAGGAAGGAGGCTGATGTGCCCTGGACACCACAAGGGTCAGCATTTCATGTGATATTCAAAAGCAAAAAGCAGGACTTTATTCCCAATACATCATGAAAGGGGCCGAGTCAGCCCTCCAGGGATGTGTCTGAACTCTGCCTGTTCGTGGCAGGAGAATCCTCAAAAGCCCCTCAGCAGCTGCAGCCCCAAGCACAAGGCAGAAAGGGCAGACAGAAAGGTGCTGAGAGGGGCTCTGTCAAGGGCAGCCCTGCCAAAAGACAGGTAAAGACTTCTCTAAAGTCTTGACACTACACGGAGTGCTCTGCTCCAGGGCACCCAGGAAAGCTTCAGTGGTGCCTGGGAATGAGAGGCCTGTCAATGCCCCATGTTGCTCCTGGCCAGCAAGAGCAACACTCCTGATACAGTACAGCTGTGCCAGGAAACCCAGAGCCATGGAAATGATAGAAAGGTTGTTTACATATAGCTGTAAAGTATCACTGTGCCCGATGGATAAACTTACCTCTCTGCCCTTTTACCTACTCTGAAGATAAACTGCTAAATAATTTACTATTGTGGAAACAACACATAGCTCAGCAGGAAGAAAACACTTAAAACCAAGAGCATTCCTAGTGATGTAAAACTCTTGTAAAGGACCCTTAGAAGCTACAAGCAAATTTGTTGTCTAAATTAAAATATCATACACATGTAGATGGAAGCAATTTCTGGATTTATCAGGTTTCAAAAACATCAGTTTTACAAGGGAGCACAGAACTACTCTGTTTGCTTACCTTCCCCTGTGTCATGACCTCTTCTAATCTCATGGCAAACAGCTTGAAGGAGTTTACTTTCCTAATGCTCTACTTGTTCTCCCTTCATTCCTAATCCCAAAATTTTAGCAGCCAAACAAGTTTAAACAACTGAATCTACAAGATGAATTTGCTCCACTTCTTCATAGGAAAATTTGTTGCTGTGACAGGACCAGAAGAGATAAAATTTTACTCCTGGTTAAGATCACAACAACACTGTTCCTGTTTGGACTTATTAGGCATCATTTTCATGTATTATACAATATTACTATACCATAGGCTCAAAAGTTTTGTATATGATCAGATATTTCTCCCTTTTTTATTTCCTGGCACAAAATTGTCAGAATTTTTCAGATCTTTAAATAACAGAAGCATTCAGCAGGGGTAAGGTTGTCTGGGAACTGAGAGTTCAGTGCAACATAATGCGGGTAATAATTGGCTTTATGGAGGTGGAAAAACAAGGTTATTGTTAAGGGATTTTAATGTTGGCACATACTTAGCATGCAAATACAAATTCATGCACATTGTTCATTTGTCTGCCTCACCAATTGCTCCATGTTATTAAATCTTTCCTGTTAAACAGACCCTGGCAGGCTTTTGAAAGCACTCCCATCCAAGGAAACTGTTATTAGATGGATATTCTTGAGAAGGTTCCAGCAACATCTCAGCAACATTGGCAGTTCCAGAATACTTATGAGCACGTTAACAAGTCAGTGTTGGGTGCAGCTCCAGGTGCAATTAACATCCTTAGAATAGAAATTGAAATTGTAAAAGGTACCACTGCATTGCTCAAGTGAAACAACAACACATACATCTACTCCTTAAAAAGCCCTTTTTCCTTCAGACAGTCCTTTCCATGGAAGAACTTTGGTGATTAGGAGGCAAGGTGACTTTATAGTAAAGCATCATCATATTTCAGAGCCATGGTCCTTCATATCACAGAGATTATGTTAAATGGAGTTTCTTGAATTCTGTGCCAGCACTGCAGGGACAGTGTCCTGACTCCACTGGCAAGGAATGGCTTTTCCTGCAGCAGGTACATTCAGCACCACGCACAGGGCTGTGTGCACGGGCTGGAAGGAGAAGGGTATGTTTGTGTTTGGGGAAACACTGCAAGGGCAACTTGTCCCTTAGATTTGTGTCAAAAACGAATGCTGAAGGCATGAGTCTCTGTCATGGCTTTCTATAAAAGACACTGGATATAACTCCATAGTCCATACATATGCCATACACCCACAGCTCCAGGATTATTCCTGGTGGGAAGGAAATGTCCCTGTGCAGTGCATGCCCAGAGGGGTAGGGGAGGTCAGAGAGATGGCAGCATTGGGCCTCCTGCCCGAGGAGCAGCGGGAGGTGAGGGCACCGCAGCAGTTCTGTTGGGTAACAGGCTGCAGGAATGAGCAGCTCTCCGTGCCCAGGATGGATGGGACATGAGCAGGGAAGGGCCACAGGTACAGCTGCAAAAGAATGAAGATAGACGCAAGGCAAAAGAAATAAAACACCTACAAACTTTCTTACATTAAGAATAGCAAAAGAATTCCCATTGTCCAAAGGCAGTGGGTGGGAAGGAATAACTGTTTTGATCACTGATTTTTATGTTCTCTTTTTTGACCACCACACTGTGCAGGTTGTTTGTGCATTGCTTGATGGTGGCTTTTCCTCCTCTCTTCCCTTGATTTGAAAGGTCATCTCAGACACTGTGTCCCAACTTTTTCCCTGTTCTCCTTAGATTTAGTTTTGTTACTGCTTTTTAAAACAACATTTAATTATTTGGCTACAAGCCCCAAGTTCATTGACTAGACACCTGGTATTCCTTTCCATACCTATTTTTCTATGAGTCCACAAATTTATTACAGATGTTAAGATTCTAAAAGTCAAATGAAGAAATCAGTTCTCAGTATCTGATGAGAAGGGTTAGTGTAGTTACTGCCTTTGCTCAGCACTGCAGCTGATTTATGACTCTCTATTCAGACTGTGAGATGCTTTATGAAATTAGTTTTATCTTCGTGTTGGCATGCAAACATTCTCACTCGTACACAAAGCATCTCCAAAACACTTTTCGTTAGTTCCTCACAGCCCATTATTTCCTGCATGATTAATGACAGCCACATAAATAGGGTGTTTTTCCCAAAAGAGACGTGCTTTACTTTGCTGTTTTAATATCAAAAGACTATTGGCTTTAAAGCAGCTCTTTATTGCAATCAAACAAAGGTGATATTCAGTATACTTTCACATAATTCTTAAGTGTTATGAATCTGAGGAAGGGCTATATAGGCTATACCAAGCCATCTTTCATAGGAAATGACAAAAAACAAAATACAAGGAAAAAAGGCAAAAGCTGTAATAGACAATGAATGACAGGAGCAGCTTCTTCCTAGGCTATATTCTGTCCATTTGTTGTCTTACACATGTCAAAGAACTAGTGGAAGGAGAAGCAGTTTTGCCCAACCTCCAACAATACTTCTCCAAAGTTGTCCTTTTTAAAGGAAAAAAAAATTAAATATTCAGATTTTATGTATTGCTAGCTCCAGGTATGAATCGAGGACCACGTTTCAAGACCACATCCCCTCTCAGGCAAACCTTCCATGAGTAAGGTCCAGAGAAGTCCCTGGAATGATACTGCTCTGAAGGAAAGAAAAAGCAAACTTTATCTACACCTCTCAAGCTGTTTCGTATTGACCCGGGTAGCTCAGGCAAGAGGACAGATATAAATCCACCACAGCCTTGCAGCTACAGTACCAATTTCAATGTATAGCTCTCTACTAGCAGAGCTAACAAGTGAAAAGGTAACCAGTAACACTTCATGCCATGGATAAAAATAGAAAATAATGGGGGGGAAAAGAAAAAATGGAAAAACACACGAACTGTGGAAATAAATAAACACTTCAGAATTAAAAACATGTAAAAGAGAAGTTTTATAACTAATGTCACCCACTCAAATCCCTAAAACTTGGCTGATACTTTCAGTGAAAGTCATCATCCTAACAAAAAAAAAAGCCCAACATGATTTTTGCCAGGACTTTCTGGTTCATCTATCAGAAATTCTATGTTGTCTTTCTCAAGGGTAACAGAGAAGAAGGAAAAGAAACTGGAAGGAAGACCCTCACTTAAAAATTTGGATCACTTCAAAGAAATCAAAAATACTGCCGTTTCCCTGACACTTCACCAATGTCACTTCACGTGTGGCAGCTGATGCATTCTCCATGCAAGCATTTCCCTTCTTATCCAAATGAATATTTACAGATTAACCATGGCATAGATGCAAATGCGTGAACTTGTTTCCTGCAGCTCAGCCAAGCTCCCTCGGAGCTGATTCACTTGAGCACAGGCAGCCCCTGAACCACTGACACTCACCAGAGACACCTCCCTCCGGAACAGAGAAAGGGCACTGGAGACAAGGCAGGTGAGGAGCTCTGACAACAAAACCAAGTGCCTCTGCTTAAAAAGACTGAAATTCCTTAGGCAAGGCAGCAGCAGCTTCCTTTGCAGGGGTGACAGGGAAAGAAAACGAATTCACAATTAAAAATTAAAATGTCATTCCCCTGGAAGAAGATCAATGGGCCGTACAAATGGAGGAAAGCAGCGGTGCTGCAACTGGGAGCAGTTCGTTTGGAAAGATTCAATTTCTCTCTCTGATGTTTTAACCTTCAGCTAGATAACTCCTCAAGTTTCAGCCCTGGCACCCTCACGAAAGGGGATCATTTCAGCTGGGTCAGCTTTGTGGGCAGGGACTGCTGATGTGCCATGGAGCTTCATCAGCCTCCTGTGTGCTAAGGACTCCATGGACAAAGAAAGGAGAAGTGACATCCACAAGAATTTGGGTAATTTTGGGTTCGTTTTCCATGAAGAATCTCCTACAACCAGTCATATGCTGCAGTTTGAGTACTGCTCCCAATACCATGCTAACAAGCATATACAATTAAAGATTATTTTACTTTTCAGCAAAAGTAAAGGTCAAAGTTGATGATGCATTTGCACAGCATGTTTCATGAAAGGAATACATACAACATACGAGAAAGCAATGCAATCCAAAACATAATTTCCCTATCATCCAGTACATTAAGGAAAACCCTGAGAGCTGCAATAAATGCCATACAATCCATGCTTTTCTTTCCATGCTTTTTTTCTCCTTCTCATTTATCTTACCTTTAAGAATTCTGTTTCTCAGGACCAGAGATTGTCATAGGAGAGAACGTCCTTTCTATGCAAAGACCTGTCATTTCCAGATTTGCTTTGGCATACCCTGGAATATACTCTTGCCACTTTTACCGAAGGAGCAGAACTGGGGTACATTGGCATAACAGAAGAGGGCATCCTGTGAGAGAAGCCTCTTGTGTCTCCCTAACTTGGGGAGTGCCTCTCAGGGTCCCCTCTTCCCAAGGGGGCTCCCACAACTACGTTTTTACCAGTAGAACAATCAGCAAGAAATGCTTTGTTTTTTCTCCATAAGAACACTTTCCTTCATTCCTCTGGGAACAAGTCACTCTGTCAATGGATAAGAGTTATAATTAGTATTTCCTAATTTTATATAGAAGCCCAAAGAAAATGAGAGCAGTGGGTCAGGGTGTGCAGTGTTGAGGGAGTGAAGGCTGCTTTCTTTCTTTTTAAGGACTGGAGGCTCACAAGGATTTTCAGCTGTTTTCCTTTCACATGGTTTACCTTCAGCTTCCTGGTGTGGGTTTGTAAAGGACACAGCTAATTAGGAACACCAGAGACTTCTTGAAATTGCCTCTTGACTTCAGTCAATGAGGAGCTATTATTTACAGGATTTTCTGTTTCTTTTGAGCCACCAAGAACCTTGCTCTAATTTCACTAGTTCTCATCTACAACAAAGCTGCCAGTAATGAGTATCAGGATGGGAAGTAAAAGAAAAAAAGTAACAAATATTGTGCTTATTAACAAGCACGGAAAAAAGAATAAAGCATAGCAGCATGAGTTAGAAATCTGTATTTTATATATAAAATATGTATAAAATATTTTCTTGCTGTTTTTTTCTTCCTGCAGGACAAGGGGGAAAAAAAAAAGACATTTTAAATAGATCGTATAATATATAATACAAATACTATTAACAACTGAACAGAGCCCTGGGTATCGCAGCAGATTTACAGGTGAATGGTAAGACTTATAGAGATAAAATTAGCCCTTCACCTGCAGTGACCAGCAAAAAAAATACTTATCCTTTTATTTTGGAAATTGAGAGAGTTCTGCACTAAGTCCTTGATCTGTCCCACAGGACAAAACATCCTCAGCCTTGACCAACCCATTAATCCAATGCGGAGAAAGGTGGGCTGGAGCCAGGGGGCAGAGCTAGCACCTCCCTGGCTGGAGGAGGAGCTGGCACAGAAGGGAGCTCTGAGAGAGGGCACAGGTTTATAGTAAGGCTTTGGAAAGAGTAGGGTGTAAGGCAACCCAAGAAACAAAGTCGTAAAGCCTGAAGAAAACACATTCTGAATGTGAGCTGAATAACCCGCCCCTGTGCTGGCACCTGCCTTCCGCCTTGCTAATTTGACAGAAAAGCAACATCAACATTGACATTCGCCTGCTTATTTTATCATGTTCTTTCAGGAATTCACTCTTGCTCAGTTTGTAGGAGTTATTAGAGTCCGTGTTATGCAAAATTCTCCTGCCTGGCCTAAAATTGTCATCCTGCACCCTTTCTTACTGCTGGACTTTGCTAGGTTTTATTATTTTTAGCTCAACCATCAGAGTCTGTCATATCCCATTCCCTTTGCCTTTCATGTGCAGACACAGACCCTCAGACACTGGGGGCCCTTTGGGAGAGATCTCTTCTGACGGGAAAAGCTCAAGGCGGAGCACTGAATTTCTCCTTAAAAACACAAACAAGAGAGAAACAGATTCATTTCCTCTGGGTAACGTCAGGCTGCACAGTTTCTTTGACTGTATTTACAACACATGAATGTAAATAACCATGTTCAACACTGTTTTCACTTTGCAAGAGGTGAGCTAAATAAGAGCAGAGAAGCCTTAATTTGGGGACTCTCGGGGGTTTTAGGAGTTCCCCAGTTTTCTTTTCCTCTTAAAGATTTCTTCGTACTTAGTTACTAAGGAACAAATTGCTGGGTACTGAAGAGAGACAAAAGACCTGGCCACAGGGGGAGCAGTCCAGCTGGCTGCCCTTTTTGCCTGGGGCAGAGTTGCTGTGAGATTTAACTGGCAAAAAGGGGCTGGGTACGGGCCTTGGCTCTCTTGTTCTCCTCGCATTCGGAGGAGAGAGAGGCTGCCCTCGTGGTGGAGGGGACTCGTCGCCATTGCAGGCTCCTGCCTTCTGCTGCCTCCTTCTCCTGTGAGTGGAGCTTGCTCTCTGGAATGGCTGTTGTACTGGGACCTTGTTTTAACCCCCTGCCTCACCAAAAAGGGACTTTTCTCACCATCTGCTTGGGTGCCTCCGGAGACCCCGGGATCCCAAGCTCGCCTTTCCCTGCCCCTCTGGGATCCAGGCCATGGCTGCCCTGCCCCTGCTGCCCCTCTGCCACTGCTGCTCGAGCCTTTGCTACACTGTAGTGCCGCACTCCTGCCTGGGGAGACATCCCAGGGCTCCCGCTGCAGCTCCAGAGCTTGACACATCTCATCTCCAGCCCGGGATGTGGGTCCGTCCCTGCTGTTCCAGCCTGCTGTTCCCGAGGGTCCTGCCCCAGGGGTTTGTGCAGCAGCTTCTCGGCGCCATCACCG
>JAWWMJ010000243.1:4098525-4112495 GCA_035047045.1 Vireo griseus | reverse complement strand
AAATTATTCTGTACTTCCAGCAGTAAATTCTTCCTCCACAGTTAATTGCTCAAAGTAAAAGAGTGCACATGTTCAACCAGAGATCAGAGATGCTTCAGAGAGACTGACTTCCTACTGGATTACTGCTCCAGAACTCTTCTTCATCTGCAATTCCATTCCACTGGCAGCATTCTCCCGGTGCACAATGCTATTAAAAATAATGGTTTAGAGCATCAATAATATATTAAAGACATCCTCCTCAACATGGCTGTGGTGACAGCATAATAAAATCCATCATTCTTTGAACATTTGCAGCCATACATCTTACAGTTAATGATGTGGTACAACTCCATCATCAAGAAATGAGGGAAACAGAAGTTGAAAGCAAAGAGGAAAGCAAAGAGAAAAGATTGAAACTGAGCCTCGGAAAAGTGCAAAGGATTCTGAAGTGTAGGGCTGCTTAACTCCATACCTGAGCAGGGAGCAGGCTGCCTAACAGGATTTCCAGGTTAGGGTGTCATGGGAGACACCCTAACAAGAAGTTTGGCCTCAGTCTTCACTTTCAAATCTGTTTGGCAGTTTAACAGTATCTAAGGATCTTCATCGTGGAGGGCACAGGAATTACCGCCCTAAACTCCCTAAGTTCCACCATCCAAAAATGAACCAGTAAGACTGAGTCACATTGGCTTCCTAAATTGTCAATGGAGAGGGACAGGAGCCTCCAGATAGCCACCTATTTCTGTGTGGTGGAATTATTGACTGGAATATTACACTCTCTGCTACAAAGAGATTACTCAGTATCACCAGAGAACGATTATTGTGTTATTTTATGACTAATAAACACACACTTCCCATCTATGCACACAAACTGAAAACTTCAACTGAGGTTTCAAAGCCTACAGTTCCTTCACTTCACTTTGGAAGTGAACTACAGTTCCACACACAAAATGAGTATTCTCCTAGATCTGTTCATTAAGTTATGATGGCACAGAGTAAATGCCTATTCTGACTAAGCCTACATGACACCTTTTAAATTTCTCCTCTGGTAATATTTAATGTCATTATTACTAAATAAATTGACAGAATTTCAGCTTCTCTTCAGCCTGCTGTCCTTAAACTCCTCTGTACTCCAGCTTCCCCTTCCAAAGGCTGATCTGAGGAGCAGCCTGAAACATTTTCTGTGTCTCCTCCTGAGAGCACTGTATGTGTGTGTGTCTTCTCCTGGACCACTGTGTGTGTGTTTGTGTGTCCCCTCATGGAGCACTCCGTGTGTGTGTGTGTGTGTGTGTGTGTGTGTGTGTGTATCCCCTTATGGAGCACTCTGTGGTGTTTGTGTGTGTATGTGTGTGTCCCCTCATGGAGCACTGGGTTCATCAGCCACACAACAGGACCAATGGACTCACTGACATGCTGCAAGGAAGGAATTAGAGTATGGAAACAGGCAGTGGGCATCACCCATGCCAAGAGAAGGGAAAGTCCTTTTCCTCCTAACAGAGCCAAGAATAAAACAAATCAAAGGACTAGCCTAATTCAACACCAATTGTCACAAGGTTCAGCAAGTCATATAATTTCTGTTTTAATTCTTTTTCTATTCTGATTCCAAAGTTTCCATTCAAGTAGCAATAAACAAAACTTTTAAGATATATTTATTTTTAACAGATAAGAAAACCTGATCTTCATTGACTTCTACAGTCTGACAGTCATCAGGTGCCTCTGATTTTGGCCTCACAAGAGTAAGGAATTCCATCTTAGAAAGCAACTTTCCCTCTATTTAGAAAATCCCCTCTATTTAGAAAATTCAAATTAAGAAAACTCTACCTTTAGGTCACCTAAAATTGCAAATTATTTTTTGAATTTTTTCATAAAAGGAGCATCATGCAAATAAATACTAGGTGGAACTAGTCGCAATCAACAATAAGGCTATATTAAGATACTCAAAAGACCTTTTTAAAATGACTAAACATTGTTAATTATTCATGTCTGCATATCTGAAATGTTTTGTCTCTGGAACTGGTGGAGATTTGATTGACACTAGATTCACACATATGCAAGAATGAGGAAATCTAAAATATTCCTACAGTGAAAGCATTAATGGAATAAGGAACTATGCCTAAACAGTCCTTTACTGATATTAAAAGGAAACATAAGCCTGGTCCACTTATAATCCTCAGGTAAAACAGGATTTTGCTATTCCAAAGAGACCATTTCCTCTTTTTTTCAAGCTGTATCAATGTCACAAATTCCTTGCACCTTAGACATTACTATTTTAATTGTTAGGGTTTCATGTCAGTTTTCCATTCATAGATGTCAGTATTCCAAAAGCAACAGAGACTGCAGTGCATACATTTAGTTTTCCACCAGAGTAAGGATCTGATAGCACTGTTTAGTGCTTCTCTTTAGTGACTTCACATTTACTCCAACTAATTTAACTTGGATTTCCAGGGTTGTGTTTAAGTACCAGAAATCATCTCAGACAGACTGTATGATGAGGATTAGCACTGCAGCACCTCAGAGAGCATTTCCTTTGGAAGAAGACAGAGGCAAGAGAGAAATACTGGTTTAAAACATTAATAAGTAATAAGCATGGTACCAGAGTTTTCAATTTGCTATCTTTCTTAGGTTCAAAGAATGAAACATGAGATTGCTCTTTAGTTCTTCCAGTTTTTTGTAAGAGCAGATTTGTGAGCTGTGTAGTCTTATCCAAGCACCTGATGTTCAGCTATATGTGACTTACAGTGGTAAAAGGAGCCATTAGTTTCAAATACAGTTTGTTTTTCCTGAGAGTTTCAGCTGAAAACTCTGACAATATAAGAGATAACTGCATGATGATGACTTGGTAGCTCCAATATATCTTTTCTATAGTACAGTATCAAACAATATGTTAAAATTCAAGAGTGTATTCAGACCCATCCTCATTTCAAAGCAGATCACACAAAATTTTGTCAGCATAAGGGCACAGAGAAGATGTAGCTCAGCCACTTTTTCTAGAAAAATAACACAATTTCCTTTTCTCTTTTTGTTGTCTGTAACAGCAGGAGTTGTGCTATAAAGCAGAAAAATACAACTCTGTCTCTGGATTCCTGGAAAAGCTGAAAGTGCTGAGCCAATCCATGCACAGCCATCATGATGAAGCTCCCCAGGGACACTCCATACACGTGTGCTCAGACAATCCCAGAGCATGGGCTGCTGTCACCTCCAGAAAATATAAAGCAAGGCCATATCCTCATGCTCCAAGTTCACACACTAGTTTTAATAGAGAAACAAAAAAGGAACAGTAAGAAACTTGCCAAGGGAGAAATTCTGGAAGAACGGTCAATAAAACCAATAGCAAAAGTAGTTTGCAAACATGACTGGCTTAAATGACTACCAAAAAAAAAAAAAAAATCATTATAGGACCTACTCGTATAAAACAACTAACTTGGGATGCAGGTGGATCACTGTTTACAAATGTGGACACTGATTTTGGCTGTGGGTATTGTTTATGCAAATGTTAGTAAAACATGCTAGAACTTACAGCATGCTGTGCAGCCACAAGATCCTTTCCCTCCAACAATATCCTAACCTGTAGCATTTGCTAGGATCTAAAGAGTCAGAATAAATACAAACAGATACATTTCCTGAAATGAATCTTATTACATCTGTACTGCGGGGGTGTGGCAGAAATCAGACACAAGAGGGCTGCCAAGCAGAAAGCTGCCTGGCTGGCCAGGTGTTAACTGAATTCTTTTTTGAAATACCTCACTCTTTGTAGGGCTGCCAAATGTACTCAAATTCTCATAGGAACAGGATTTCTTTGAAAGATTCCAGTTGTTCTGGAGAAGAACTTCTCTCTTCCAGAGTTTGTTTTTCTGGTCTCAGGATGGTATGAGATTGTGAATAATAAGAGGAGGAAGTGAGAAATAAATGTGATATTTCAAAGTCAGGTTTGATTTGATTTTTCTCCATGTATTTACACAGCAATTTTCATGAGTAAAACTTCATTTAACTTACTAATAGGGTTAGTATATCACAAGATATTCCCTTGCAATATCAAGTTACAAATGAGTCCTTCCATTACTTCCATGTTCTACTTATGACTGTGTATTCAAAGCATCTGTGGTGTCCTACATCAAAACAGAGGCAAAATTGCATCTGACACAACCCAGCAATTTTTGAAAGAAAGGCACAATATAATATCCAATATCCCAAAGCAATGGGTAGAATCAGTGTTGTAGCTTAATGCATAATTTAAAAGTATCTCATCTTCTAAATTTTGCTACTTTGCAAAGAAACAAATTCAATTTACTTTCTGCTTTAAAATAATTATTAAATCACTAATTAACAACTTAAAAATGTCTACTGACTTGCTGAGAAATGTCATAATCTCCATAATAATCTACTCATAATATTCTGTCTTTCCTCAAGATCCACACCTACTCCCATCTTACTGCTATTTCTCTGGGCTGTCAATTCGTTCAGTCACATGTCCCTGCATAACATTTTTATCCTTTTCCTATCAAGAAGGGTGCTGCAAGGAAAAAGCAGGAAGTTGTAAGAAAAGCCATGCTCCCTTTAAAACAATGCAGCTTTAGACAGCTGAAGAACAAGCACAATAAAATAAACAGTTATGATGTAAATTTGCTGGGAGCCCTTACATTTTCTGAGCACTGCATGTACACAACCATGTCAAATGAAGAGTAATCCTATGATTTTTGGGATCACCTGAGCCTCCAGTCTGTTCCTGCAGTCTTTCTCTCCAGTTGACTGGAAGACTGCCTTGGGTGAAAACCTCTTTTTATCTCCACAGAACATGGAAAGCTTGGGAACAGAAAAAACACCTGGTAAGGACAAAGTCAGAAGAAGGAAAGAAGGTGATGATTGTGTGCTCCTCAGGCCACATCACCACAGGTCCTGTGCCAGGTGTGCTCCAGTGTCCCCAGTTGCCCACACACAGAGCTTTCAGCAAGGAGAAAAACCCTACCTGCACTTGGGGCCTCAAGCAATCACCACACATTTTTCAGTGAGCAGAAAGAAAAATATCTGGCACACATCACTGGCAGTGACTTTCAGCCTGGCCTGGCCTGATCCTATACCTGTGGAGAGGAGCTGCAGCAGCTTGGCATTGCCTGCTGGGCATCGATAGGGATGTTTGTCAGCAGGTGGAATTCTAAGTGAATGTTGAGAGGAGGGGGAGAAAATCCCCAAGGTTTTTTAGAAGCTTGTGAAGCTCCAAGAATCTGGATAATTTTGAGAGGAATAAAAATTTTTCCTTCAGGGCTATTTTTATTAAATCTAAGGGAAAAAATAATGTAAAAGTACCTGGTGATAAGAAAAATGTTGGTTCAGTTCTGCAAGATACACAGAAGTCATCCCATCTTACCTCGGGCAAAGGAATTTTAAGGAGAAGGTGATGGAAATTATTCCCAGCTCACCATACTGTGACCATGCTCAAGGATGCCTGTTTGTTTCAGGGATGTCATAGTCTTAGGATGTCATTATTCTTCTAAAACTGTAGCTCTTTTTCCACATTTGCTGCCAGCCTGAATGCTTCCCCAGCCCCTGGTTTGTTAGGTCACTTCTGTTAATGCAGGTCTCTCATTTACAAGGCTAATGCTATACCTGGGGGCATTAAGTATGCCAATCAAACAGGAAAAACTGCCTGAAAAATATCAGTGAGTTTTAAATGGGATTCTTTCCCTTTGCTTGAATAGCATTTTCTGAGAATCCTTTTCCACAAGGACACACAGAGCTGTGCATCATCACAATAATTATACCAGAAAAAGTGCACGATGAACACAGAAACACAGTGGATGCTCTCTGGAACAATACAGCAAAGCAGATTTTTTTTCCCTGCACAAAAAGAAAACATTTCTGTCAAAATGGCATTAAAAGAAAAGTGTTGTGGGGCTTTCACATCAGGGATGACTGCAGTGCTGAAAGACAGCAACTGGTAATTGGGGGAGTTCTGATGAGGAAAACCATGAAGGAAATCTGACATAAAATTTGAAAGCGGATTTGAAAGGATGTTTATTTCTGTCACAATTTCCCTTCCCAAACAATCAAAGGTTTTCAAAAAGCTGTTATCAAAAAGTTCTCTACAGATAGCTGCTTAGCCATTAAAAACACACCTATTCCCTATTTCCTGATGGACAGAGCTTCTCTGGCACCCCACTGGGCCCATCCACCTCGGGCTCTTTCCAAACCCACTGTCTGATTTCTCCTGGTGGCAGGCACTTTTACCCCACATTCAAGTGGCTCTGTTGTTCTGGACTTTCTACTTAAAACTTGTCTTTCAAGCTGCAAGAGCCAATGAACCCAAACTCACTCTTCCATTGGTAATCTGCTGCTGATGGGAGCTTGCTGTGAACCACTCCTTTCCTTTTGGGCCATTTGTTTTCACTTCCTCAGGGTGAAAGGAATAAGCAATTTCAGAACTAGGTCACTGTGAAATGTCTCTAATTTATCACAATGTAGGTCTAAATTCCACCTGGATTTTCTCCTTAGCTGCCCAAACTGGCAATTTCAGACACACAAGGACCAGAGTTTACCTCTGATACAGAGAGAGAAAATCAGTGGGGGCTCTCTGTCTTCACATTTCATGATTGCTTAAATCCAATATGAAGTTGTTTTTAGTGGGAAACAAAATGATTTAGTGTTTCAAAAGGCAAGAACTTGCCTGGAGAGAATTTGTAGCCATTTGTCTCTTCCTCCTTCCATTTGTGTTACCATGTGATCCTCATTCCTTTGTCTTCCTGGACCATCTTCCATATGCAGCATGCAGAACCTTAAGCATTATAAATCCTGGAAACTATTTCAGAATTTTGTACATTTCTAAATATTTTGACCTAAATTACACATAAGATGCATAGCAAAAGCTCTCTTTCCTCACCTGGAGCCTGCATTTGCCCAGATGAATATGCTGCAATCATAGCTGCTCTTTGAGGTTTGAAATGTTTGAATTTTCATCCCTTTAACACAGAAGTATACCCACCCTTATAGTTCAAAATAAATTGTTTAACTATTCACCCATGTTGTCTATTTTGGTCTTTCCCTCCAAATTCTCATTTCTCCGCTACTTGCAAATCTTCTGTGCCCTTGTAAACTGGCATTTACATTAAAGTAATAAAGGACCAGTTCAACAAAATATTTTAGACAGCATTATGAATGAGGTAATAATTTTTTCCCTAAAAAAATCAAAAAACATCACTTTCTCAAAGTCCAATTTCCCTTTTTTAAAAAAGATTTTCTCTGTAAGAGGAGCCAAGAACTCAACTGTGCCTTTTGTTATTACTTTATAAGAGGTTGTTTGGATTTCCAAGCACCTTTTTAGTTTGTTAATAGCTGTTTGGGCATAGGGCTTTATTGATTTATAAAGTCACAGCCATTTTTCCTGTCTCTGATGTTTACAACAGCAAGCTGGAAAACAACGCTGGCTTTGCAAAAACAGCACAAGTTTAGAGCAGCTGAGGTAAGAGATTCTCTGGGAAGGGACAAGTGAAAAGAAGGAAACCAGTTTCAAGGGGAAAACAACTGCACAGGTTAGGGAACACATGAAGATGCTTCAGTCAATATTTATCTCTCACATCAATAAAACTTGATGTTCATTTCAGTGAAATCAATATCTGCTTAATTTAAGTGTTATTGTTCCTTGGCTCCATCTCCTTTTCCCTGTTTCCAAGAACTCTTCTCAGTACTTAAGATTTCAAGCTTGGTCATCCAACCTGATCTTTGCCTTTCCAGAATCTTCACCATGGGCACAAAAGAAAACAAAACAAACAAAGAAACAAAAAGTTATTCCCTTCACTGAGCACTGGAGACAAGGAGATTTTTTTCCATAAATCTCAATCTGTATCTAAGCCAGGAGAAAAGTAAGAGGGCCTCAGGAAGTAGTTGTACAGCCAAAAGTAGGGGCAGGAGGGTTACCAAAAGTGTTGGCATCCTTGCTAGCATCTCACAGGTGCTGAAAAAAGCTGCTTTGTCTGTTAATGTTCTTCTTAATACCTGGCTTCTTGTGTGGGGACTGTCCTTATGAGATTGACTTTATAAGTTGGCAGAGTGTTGTCAGAGGTATCTGCACCCAGACTGAATGCTAAAGATCCTGATCTCCATCACACCTATTAAGGATCCAGCATCAAGCACTGGAAACTCTGGCTGCTTTTTCAGGTCACGAATGCTGTACTGCCCTGCAAGGAAATTTCAGCTGAATCCTTAAAGGGCTCTGCAGCAGCACAGCACTTGGCAAGCACATGGAGATTACTCTTTCTGCTGGAATTTGAGCTTCAATTACCAACACTTGATAAACCAATTCCTCTTTTCTCCTCCCCTCCACAGCTGGACCTGGAAGTTTTGCTAACTCCTCACAACAGAAAGCTCATTTTATCCTTTAACCTTCATCTCTCCTTTTTCTTTGCACAAAATTGGAGGAAACTAAAATTTCAGGTTTGCTAAACCCGAGGTTGTTTTGGCTGCCAAGCTGCATCAAGAGGAAAGAAAGAAAGTGCTTTCATTTGACTTTATCACAGAACTCATAATAACATTATTGTACATGCAAAAACCTCCATGCTTGTTTATCTGCAACAACAGAATGATACATGCAAATATACATATGAAAGGCCCAAATATCTCAAGCTCTGATAGTTCAGTCAAGAATATTATCCCCAAAATGCAAACTGAATTATTTACTCACCTCAACTGTACTAATGCCTCTTGGTAATTTTCTGTTTTCCTATAACAAGCCTTGCCAGGTTCACACTTTGGTTTTCAGGGAAATAATCTGAGAAGGAAAGATGTGCTTTCTAAATAATTTTCAGCCTTGATAATGAGAAGCCTCATACCACCTAGAATTATTTACTATTTGTTATGTTCTGAATCTTCTACACAATTAAATTCTAAATCTAATTCAAACCCTTTATTATTTTATCATCATATCCACTGCCAAAATAAAAGTTAGGACTAACTTGGCTGGTATCCAAACCATGGCCTAAAATAATTGTTCCCTGTGGGGTATCTCAGAAATGTACTGTCTTGTAACTAAAGGTTTGGTTTGATTTTTGCTTTCAAGTTCCTGATTTCATCTGTATTTCCTGCCCTCCCCTTACCCATTTTTATTTTCCCCTATTTGGCAATACCTCCCACTCATAGTAAGTCATCTGTGTGCTACCAATACTTAGCTTTTAGAGCATTCTGGGAACATATTATTAGGACTTTACCTTATAGCAGATCAAATCATTGTTCATGTGCCAGAATAAATAACAACCTGTATACTGTTGAGAAATCAATTGCATCTGGATTTTTCATGTAGATATTTCACCTCTTCATTTACATTCTCATTACCTTCTGTTGTGAACCCTTGCACCAGCCATTCTGGGGATGGATTTGAATAAAATTTACTCAGATAATTAGGAGATCCCTGGAACAGCGGGGGTATCTTAAAATAATCATTACAGAAAAGTACATTTGCAATTTTAAGTGGCATGGAAATAAAACTTATAACCCAAACTTTAATCTTTTGCTGACCAAATATGACCCATTCAGCCATGCTCCAAACTCTACCACTTGTGCTTGCCAAGGACACCACCAGCCCCTCATGGGGGGCAATGTTCTGTGCTAAGGCCATGTCCCCACACACTCCCTGCTCTTCCCAGTGCGACATCCCCAGCCCCACAGCATCCCCCCTTTTGGGAACACATCAGGAAAGGAGAGGGGCAGGAGTGTCCCAGAACAGACAAGACCAACACTGAGAAAAAGCCCTGCCCAGTGTATGGAGAGCATCCCCCCTGCCCCATGCTGAAAACACACAGAGGGGAGGTGACTCATTCCATCAGACCGAAGCTGCCTCAGCCTTGGCACACGTGCAGTCTGTGCCCTTTGGATTTCTGAGACACCCATGTAAGGCTGGAATTCATGACACAGGCATCCCAGGACACCCACACTCCCTGGAGCATCCGGAATAACACCAGACCTTACCCACCATCACTCCCTCGAGGTGTGATTTGTCCATGTGGGAGGACTGCTTACCCCTGCCAGGAGAGATGAGAAGTTCCTGAAGAAGTTTCTAAACAATTCAGTGCCTGGGGCAGGAACCCTGGTCTGCCCTGGGAGCAGGAGAGGCACTGCAGCCTTCACCAGGGTTTGGGGATGATGATGAGCACCATGCTTGGCAGTTTTTCTCTCAGCTGATGGTGATCCCAGTTGTACACAAGAGTGCATTAAATGAGAGGAGCCTCCCCCTGGGCAAGGGCAATGGCCTGGCTCCTCCAGCACCTCCAGAGAGGAACAAACCCCATATCCAGGCTGCATAAACCACTGCCTGGGTATGCCTGACCCATTTCTCCATCTCTAAAGGAAGCCAATAGAACAACCTTGGCACTAGAGGCTTGACTTTTAGTTAGCTACTGTGAGGAGAGCCAAATCTGGGACAGGCTGTCAAAATGGAAAGCAATTCATTATTCATGCACCAAGAAGGTGATGCCAGGGTTGCAAAGCATGAAGTTTACACAGCACGGAGCTGGACTGCTTCCAGGACAGTATTTCATCTTGTTTTGCTCTGGCTCCCAGTGTTATTCTTCTGCCTTCCACCCACATCCTTCCTAGTAGAACCATTTAATTGGATGATTGGCAGATTATGGCTCCACAGGACATAATGAGAAGGTATCAGCTTTGCTGCCAAAAAGGATGTCCCCTCCTTCCCAATCTCTCCTCCTGCCTGCTTGCTGCTGCCTTCTGCTGGCTCCAGCTCAGAGCAAAGCCCTGCCTGGATGCACTAACATGATGGAAAACAGCAATCAGGCAAAAGAGGAAAAAAAGGCAAATAACTTACTGGTATGTCATTGAAATGGCTCATGGCAGGGTGAAGGAAGCCTAAGGCCAGTGCAACACAGGAGACAACAGCCAGAGGGAAGAGGGAGGCACAGGGCAAGGTCACAGCTCCCCTCTCTCCCTGGGAACAAGGCTTCAGGTGAGCTCTGCTGCCTTTGCTGTCACCCACCCAAACTGCCCAACCAGCCAGCCCCTAATTAGCAGCCTGTCTGATCACTGTGTAGTTGATAGGTCTGGCAGGGAAGAAGGCCAAGAGCAGCAATGTCCTGGCTGCACCACGCCAGGAGTCTGTCACTGGGGAGCCGAGGCTCACGGCCCTGCTCCTGCTATGCAAACAAGCTCTTAAAAAATTCCTGGCCAACACTCACCATCAATCCGCTCACAGCTCCTTCTGCACAGGGATGTGTCATTAAACCCTCAGACAAGAGGCATTCAAGCCTTGGCTCAAGGTGACCTGGGAAATTGTAAGAGGTCAGAAACTGAGTTCATCTCCTTTGGGTACTAAAGCAGCAGCTTAGTGAAAAACATCTTTTCTCTTTAGAAGGCTGTTGTGAACAACTCTGCATTCATGTTTTTCTCAGTGTGGGACTGGGCTTTCTTCAGGAAATGTGAATAGATATGGGACTGATCTGACACAGTCCAAAACTTTTTCTGTAGATTTCTCATGTAATTATTTTCCTTTCCTTAACTTTCTATTCTTTCCTCCCCTGCAGTGTTTGTGAAGTTTTTTTTTTCCTCACTCAATTAATGATCCCTTTTACTTCTTGTGTTCTTTTTATTTCTCCCTGCTGAACATGAGGAGGTTTGTAGCTATATGCTACAACATTATTTGTTAACGACAAACTATCCCTCACCAATTACTTTGCTGGGATTTTACTACCTTGTCATTATTTTATCTCCAACAATCTGCTGCAAGTTTTGGCTGGAAAGAGAAGAAACAAAACTATAGCTATGCCCTGGGACATAGAGCATAGAGCATAGAAGTGCAGAGCTATTCCCAACCAACCCACTGTCATTTCTTCCCACAGCATTTTACCTCCAGTCATCACTCAAGGAGATCACTGGGAGAGCATTAGCAGGCAAATTTCAGCCCTGGAGATTGAGATATGCGACTTTAGGTTGCATTATTTTAAGTAACACTTGCCAAGGGCACTGAAAAGCATGTCAACTTAATTATGAAAGACGAGTCATTGATATAACTCATAACAAATAAATCAGTGAAGCGAGCACAGCATTCAGAAGAGCAGTATTTATCACTGCATAAAAACACACCATTATTTAGTACGATGACAACATGAATTTTGGAAGGCCACTGAGAACATCCCGTCCTGGTGTTTCCATCACTCACTGTCTCAATCATTCCCTCCTGCTATTCCCGCTTCTCTCTCATGCCAGGGTACCCAGTTTTTGTACCACATGACATCCTGAGCACCAGCATCACTCTGCAGAACAGGGTCTTTCAGGATGCACTGACCTGCACGCTCACCCTCGCCTCTTCTGAAGCTTTGAACACAGGAAGCATCTTTACCACAGCAACATTTTGAGATTATATTCCTGAAGTTCCCTCTGTTGTCCTGTGTCCTATTGGTAGGACACTAGCCCATTTGCTGGGTGGCCTGAGGCTAAACCCACTTCCAAAGCCCACTCTCGACTCCAAGAAACCACCTAACCCCTGAGCTGTATTCTCCTTTCTCTCCTTACACCCATTTCCCCCTCTAGCACTCCATCCCACTGCAGATGCCTTCATCAAACCTGCACTTAGAGGTCTACCTACCAACAAGAAGCATGAAGACATGAACTTCAACAGCAGATCTCCTAGAAAGATGTTAAATGTTGTGAATGTCCCTCAATGAATGCAAAAGATGAAAACAATGAAAATTCTCTGGTTTCTGCACACTAATTGCTCAGTACCTATACAGAGCAGCCAGCCTTCATTGTGCTTCAGTGCTGAAATTGCCCTTCCCTGCTCACTGAACTGCTGGGGGCTGCTGCCTTCATCTGGTAAAAATACCTTAATCATGCTGCCACCAAAGTCCCCTGCCCCAGACACAGCTGAGCTACTCCTGCAAATTGTTCCAGCAATTAGGATGTAAACACTTCAGTCAATGGAGGGATTCCCTTTGGATTTACATAGCCAATGACAATTTCCATCTTCATAAGAGGAAAACATTGGAAGTATAAATATTTTTGTTTTCACACATAGAGGGAAGGGACAGAAAAGAAGCCTCAGTTGTCCCCTGCAAGGACTCCAAGTTCTAGACTGATGGTCTGTCTTTCACATATTAAATACACTGCCTGTTCCCATGCTTTGTCCATATGGAGCCAGGCTGCAATAGGTGCAGCTCCCTCCACCACAGTGCTCACAAAAGCACACTGATTTCAGCTGCCAAGCAGAGGAGAAAGGAGTACCATCATCTCCTTGTCTAAACATAGATGATGCACCACAAGCTTTGAGAAAAAGCCCAGGATAACTGAGTGAAATGGCTTTTTTAGACCCTAGCATATATTCTATCCCTTGATTCTTTTCAATCCCTTAACATCTCCAAATGAAATCAGTCAGTCAATTTACTATACTTAGGTTTTTTATTTAGTGTTGTAAAATTAATCAAGGTTCAGATTAACTCAAAATAATACATAAACATCAGCAGAACTGACAAGAGGTCTTAATCCCACCTTTACTTGATTTACATCCGTAATTTCTGGGGAAAAACTGTTGTTTACAGTGCAACACTGAAACCCTGTTGCAAGTTATCGAGGGATTTCCTGGGCAAGGGTGAGAGTGAGGGAGGAAAGAATAGGTTTCAGGGGGGCTGTTTTGGTGCCTATAAAACAAATGCATGGTTACTTACTTCCCTCTAGCTCGGTTAGGGTTTTTTCTGTAACAGAATAGATTTGGAAGTTATTTACTGTAGTTTCTTTCATGTTCAGGGCAATCACAATCAGCAGACAAGCCTTTTCTTCACCATCAAACTGGGCAGGCAAATGCAGCATGCAGTAAGAGTTAATACAGCCTGGCCCAAATCCATCTTATCCAAACAAGTGTTGTTGGCTCAGAGAGGACGTGGGCAGTACCCAGAGTGTTTAATGAAACGCCAGGTGCAGGAGGCTAAAAGGATTGCTCTCTGACGTGTCTGTTTCAGGAAAACAGCTCACACCTTGTGTAAAGGCCAGTCCCTGCTGCCCCTCTCAGTGCC
>JAWWMJ010000243.1:4044383-4061502 GCA_035047045.1 Vireo griseus | reverse complement strand
ACCACAGGTGAAAAAACAGCAATTGAGAGCTGATATATCATAGAATTCTTTTTTATATGTGTCCAGTTGACAAAAGGAAAAACATCTCCTGAATATCTGTGACTCCTTGAGTGTCTTTGGGATCCCTGGCTTCCTTAGGTTTCTTGTCATTTTTACTAAAAACTTGTCATTTTTTAGTAATTACATTACATTTACATTTTTACTAAAAACTTGTCATTTTTAGTAAAAACAATGCTGGGAGCAAGTGGTTCAGAACTACTCTATTAAATAAACTCTTCATGCTGGAATAAAATCCCATCTCATACATAGCACAAAGTTGTTTAACCATCTGAGTTCTATGACCAGAAAAGCAAAAAAAAAGGCCTTTCTGAAACCAAAACATTTGAAGAATAGAGAAATGCTGTTATTACACATGAAAAACATGCTGCACTCGAAAGAGATTTTCCTGTCCTGAAACAGCACGAGCTCAATCACCAGACAGATCAAAAGCAGCCATTCACTCAAAGTAATGGGCTGCTTCTATAAAATTGTCACATATCAGTGGTTTTGCCATTCCCACACCTCCACTCTTGAACACTCAGCAGTGACTTGATGATCCACCAGGACAGCTGAAGAACAGATTATTTTTTGTACATAAAATATGCAACCATGGCCACAGATATTCAGTGCACACAAAAGTGATTAAAAAATCTTTTATTTGGTCAACAGCAAATTCTTGGGATATAAGTGGTGCCTACAGCTTTATGTAATCTTCCACATACAGTGTTGCCTTTACTCACAAATGAAGTCGTGTATTGGTAGACGAAAGATTGGTCATTCTCCAGTGTTTCATTTTTATGAACCTCAAAAAGGTTCCCAGTCGAGCTTCTTATCAATCAGCTGCAGAAACCTTACAGCTTCATTTTAAAACTCTGGGTTGTCCTGTGCCTAAAACTTTCTTGCAACAAACCAAGGTTACTGTTCATTTTAAGCACCAGCAATCAACAGGCCATGAATAGAAACCAAAGTACATGGGGGTTGAAATAATTATCCACAAAGCAGAGGTTCTTTAATTATGCACAAAGCAAAAGAAAGGTTCTTTGTACAGCTGGAGATAAAAGTTGGTGAAGAAGACTGGGGGGAGAACATTCAGCTGTTTTCTTCCGTGCTGTGTGCAGCTATTCGAGTGAATAGAGAGGTGTCCAAAGACAGCACATTAACCATTGCAATGGGCACAAACCAGTGAGGGAGAGAGGAAAAGTTACACAAGGTGGTTAGATACTGCCACAGTGCTGCTGACCACAGAAAGAACACACATTTTTACTTTATCATTTCTATTTTATTATGCCATTTAAGAGAAAAAAAGGGGAAAAAAAAAAAAGCATGGTGGAGGTGAAAAACTTGTGAACAGTTTCTTTGCAAAGGAAATAGAAGTTGTTAGCCAGTGACAGATGTCCAGTCCAAATACCTGCCCCAGAACTGCTGCAACACCATCCTAATGGAAAATTAGTCTTCTAGAATGTCATGCAATTTTGTATGTCATTATCTCCAAGAGAAAACATATTTAATAAATTCACAAGTTCTTGTCCCCTCAATGTTGATAGGAAATCTCAGCCTGCAAGGGCCACATCTGAAAGCTGTTGCTGCTTTGTCCTGAACAGAATTATTGAGGCACTTGGCTGCCAACCATCGATAGATGGAACAATTCTAATTTGGTAGATTTTTTCCTGGTTTAGCAGAGATTATTGAAAAAGCTCAGCTCTCTTAGCCTGCATTTGAAATTGCAACCCAGGGTCATTCTTCTCTAAATTTAGGAGTCTCGGCTGTCTGGGTTTTGAATTACAGACTGTCCAAATACTCATTATGCTGCCAGCCTTGCAGAAGCACCAGGAGCTCAGTGTCCATGAAGTTGGGCATGGGCCATTTGTCACATATTACACATACAGACATCACTCCCCTGAAGGAAGCACCTGTGTGGAAAACTGGTGGTACTTCTACTCCTGCTCTTGTCCTTCAGTGCCTCACTCTTCTACCCTCTCACCACATTACAAAATTAAATACAAATTTCAAACCATAGCTGACAACTTTCTGAAGTTTCTGTCATCTCTCTTGTTCAAGAATTTGTCTTCCAGTTCAATAATATTTTTTCACTTGTTTGTAGGAAGCTTGACTTCATTTGTTCCTAAAGACTCCAGTCTTCCTTACTGTATGGAACTAATCATTGTGGTATTGAATGCCTTTCTTTTTTCAGCAAAAACAGAACACTCCTTTGCTTAATGAAGTCCATTAGGTCTTTGATTTATAAAAAAATAATAAACAAAAGAAACTGAAAAAACCCTACATTCTCCATTCCAGGTCGTAGGGCATGTAAAAACTGACACAAAAGTGGTTTTATGCCTAACTTCTGCCCAAGAAATGTTCATACTGTTACCTCTGATGCAGATTGAACTATGAAAAGCTAATGCCACCACAGTGCAAGTGGAAGGACAGGGCAGGATGAAACTCTGCAGCAGCCCCACAGCTGCAGGTGTACAAACTGTACTAGAGAGTACCTCTATGGAGGAAAAGCAACAAAGATTTAAGCTTTTTTTTGTCTGCCTCTAGATGCTCGCAGAACTCCCACAATAACACCTATTTTCCTTTAGTTTTTAGACCTTGTGGCTTTCATTTTTGCAGTTTTAGAAGTCCAAGTTTAACAACTTACAGAACTATTAACATGCTATGCAAGTGAGCATTCAAAATGAACAGGACTGACAGAAATTACAAGCTCTGCTGTCAGGTGTTCATTGTTGTCCTTTTTAAGTGCTCTCATCAGAATTAACATTTCCCTGATACCCTGTAGTTAGCTCTGCCTGGTTTGGATGCCAGCAAATGCAAGAGAAACATCAGAGGAGCTAGAAATTCAGGATGTGGCAGCTCAGCACTGTCTATTAGTCATCTTCCTCCAATGTGGGCACTGCAGAAAAACCTTCACTCACTCAAGGTTTTCATGTGTTGGTGTGGTTTAATCACGTGTGCTCCCATCTCCATACTGTGCTGGAAGAACTGGCTCAGGGATATGAATAACCACCTCTTTTATAGTATTTTTCAGACTAGAAGCCAGTCAAAGCTGTAATATACAAGTCAGTTGTCAAGGCAATTGACAGCATGTACAAGTAACTCTTAGCAAATCACCATATCCTCAACTCCTCTTGAAATACACTCAGTGCTGTCAAAATTACCTATTAGTCAAGGCCAGGGAACACCTCTTCCAATTTCACTTGTATCTGCAGCAAATGTAAGCACATAGCAGTAAAATGAGCTGCTCTCTTGAGACTTGTGACCTGCAGAAAATCTTTGAGCAATTTTCTCACTAGAGACCAGACATCTGGGGACAAACACAGAATTAAAAAGTAAATTTAATTAAGGTCAAGTAAGAATCTGCACATGAAGAAAGATGAAGAAGTTGAGACATAGTTGTAGCTTTATGAGGAAAAGCTTTGTGAAAAGGAGTTTAACTAAGAAAACAGTTAAAATTTTGAACCAGAAGAGAGCAATGGCATGACTGTGGGCTCCTTTCTTACAGAAATTAGATGTTCCTTAAACCTTGGAACCAGACAGCAGTTCTGCATAGTTTGTGACTTGTATCACCATAAAACTGAGCTTATTGGGACTGAATGTCTTCTGGCAAAGAGCAAATGCAGAACTTTTCATTTCTCTCTAGCCTGTACAATAGAGGTACTTTTTCCTCTTAAACCTGGGACTCAATCAAAAGAAATAGTGCCTGCAGGAAAGTGAGGAGCTGCAAAAAGTGGATTTCAGGCAGGCAGCTATTCCCATCACATCAGGCTCCACAGGGGCTGCTCCCAGAACTGCAGCGTCAACACAAAAGGACAATGATATCATAAATTTAATTAAGAAGGCCTATGTGCTTCTTATGTGTGTTCTTTGATAGCATCTCACTTGTTCCAAAGGGATGAACGTGGTCACTTGCCTCTCACAAAGAGCAGGAGTAACCTGTGAACAAACTAAGTGTCTGCAAACACAGATCATCTCCTTAGTTGGCTTCCTGCCAAGCTGCCCACTGCTTTTCCTTCTCTAACAGGAGACACCTCAAGGGGCTACAAATGCAATACATGAAAGAAGAATGCAGTATAATAAAAATATTTTCTGTAAAATTCTCATGATGAAGGACTACCTACGTTCCTGTGTCTTGGTAAGTTTAGACTCTCTGGTTTACACTGTGGTGTCATTTCAATCACTTAGCAGTGCAGCTTCCCAATAAATGCATTCAATGGGAAGTCTAGGAAAAGCAACTGTGCTTCCATGTACAGTGACAACAACCACTGCTGAGGGCATGACAGGTACCACCACAACTGCAGAGAAGGGAGGAGTCAGAACAGTGTGGGTTTTATCTACTTCTGTAGTGTGCATTCAGAGGAAGCTGCACCATTTTTTGTGATTTCACAATAAAGACAGGCAACTTCTCAAATTTTTTTCTGTTTTTCACAAAGCTGGCAGAGAAAACAAAAATTAATCTTTTTCTAGAAAATACTGAGAGGGTTACTATGGTCTAAAATGTATTTCAGTATTAAGAAAAGGTAATTGAAGAAAACGTCACCAATCATGATAATTAAGGGAGATTCAAATGTGAACACTAGGTCCTACAGCATTTTACTTCAAGGAAACACAGAAATCCCAATGATGCAAGTCCAACTTCCATTTTAACTTTGCTACAGGTATAATTTCATTTTATCTCCTTTAATTTAGAAAATAAGGAAAACAATTTCTGGGGATTACTATCATGGATGAGAACATGGATATTACTGGCCTGCCCAGAAGTAAACTAAAAGGCAACTATATCCCAATTAACGAGATTTGGCTTTAATAAATAGCATCCTCTGAGCTCCAATTACGCTATTAAATCTCCCATAATAAAAAAAGGATATAAAAAACCCAATAGTATTTTTGTTCTGACTCAATACAAAATTAACTCTCCAGGATGGACTCCCCAGTAGTTTATAATTTCATCTTCTCAGGATTCTTCTTTTACCTTTCCAAACAAAACACAGCATATTTGATCTCTTCATGTTTTAGCTGAGCAATTTGGGCTCTTTGCTAAGGGCTAAAAAAGCTGAGACCCCAATGTTCCAACTTTCCATGGAGCAGCTGTAACCTCCCATCAGTAAAAAGCTGTGACTGACCAGGGACACAGACAGCATCACCACATAGATCAGTGGCCTGGCTGGGGTTAGTCAACAACAGAAGCATTATGTGTGGCTTCAAGTGCAGTTAGGAGTTAGAGGAGCAGATCACAGGGCAGCTATGCATTTCCACAGGCTCACAGAATAGCTGGGGCTGGAAGGGACCTCTGGAGATCATCCAGTCCCACCCCCCTGCCAAGGCAGGGTCATCCAGAGCAGGTGACACAGGAATACATCCAGGTGGGTTGGGAATGTTTTGAATTTTGCACATGTTAGCAACTTAAAGAGCATTTGTAAACAGTGAAGAGTTTTGCTCTTTGATGAATGAATTGGGAATGAAGCAGATCTCTAAAGGAAATCAATTTTATTCAATATCAGAGCAAAAAATCCCTGCAAATATTTAGAAAATAAGTTATTGAAAGCTGCTCAGTTTACTTCTACAGTTGCTGCCTGGAGCCCTCCTTTCATCCTGTTTTTCACTGTTCTCAGGACTCAGATGAATAAAGCAAAATGAGAACTCCTGGATGCTACTTCAGATGTCTTGGGGTGATAGGAATCATACCCAGAATCTGCCTCATTCTTATGACATCTGGTGAGATGCTGCCACCTTCTTACAAGAAAAAGCAGTGATTTCATCCTGAGGCTGCAAGAGCAGAAGTCATTAGTTTCAGAGCACCCTATACAAATAACCCAGAAAAAATATATTTAAGATGCAGAAATCAGAATGAAGATTACCTTCCATAAAAAACACCCCTTTTCCCTCACTACAAATTATATCTTTGTGCACAAAAAGAGAAATAGGCAGAGATACTGGCTGTTATTTATTTTTGAACTTTAAAATAGCATGGCATTAAAAATACAAAATTATTTCGCTCTCATTAAAATTAGGACAATGTTTTTTCTTGCAAGAGAGACTTCCAAATCCATGTGAAAAAAAAAGTAAATTTCTGCCACACTTTTTTGTACCATATGTGAAATACATTTTAGAAGTTTAAGTTTTTGCACTTTGTCCTGTAAAGCCATCAAATTTTCATAGGCCATTAGCTGTCACAAATGAAAACTGTACAAAACTAGAAACAGATTCTTTTCTTCAACTAAAGTGAGTTAAGGCCCTCCTAATCCTTCCAGATCTAGAAAGACTTGGTGAATTTCTAGTACTCTATAGATAGAAAGCCATTCTGCTGGAACAGCTGGATGCCTCTGGGTTTCCTTTAGCAGAAGAGCCCACTCTTCAAAGCCTGGGGACAGGAGGAGTGCAGCTTAGGCTGCATCACTTGTTGAGTTATCCAAAGATCTCGCCAAGGTCTTCAGCAAAGAAGAAAAAAAAAAAAACAAAAACCTAGCACCTCAATGTCACTAAAAAAAATCAAAGGGAAGAGCACATAAAATGACTTCCACATGTCTTAATACAACATATCAATCTGCAAAATGCCACACATCTCTTCACACTTCACCCTTACATCATCTCTCTTAAAGCCTATGTTCAATTGCTTTCCAAATTTATTTTCTCCCAGCTTTCATTTGTCCTGAATGTAACCGATGGTGTATCCAGCAATTCTGTTCAGACACCACAAATAAAAAGCTTATTTCCACAAGAATGTCAGCTTCTGAGACTTGTAAGTCTAGTTTGACTTGAAAAATCTTGCAAAAGCTGTCTCTGTTGTTCAGAAATGTTAACACTAACTTGGATTGTGCTTGTGTGTGCTTTCACACATCACTGAAAGATTAAGAGGGAGTAACCTCATTAATTTGATTCAGCTAAGGAAGCACCAGGTACTCACTCCACTCTTGCCTCTAGCAATAGGAAGAAAGCTGACAAAAATGTTCATATCAAGAACTCTGACATTGTTGTGGTATGTTTCACCAATATTTAACATTTTCTCTCTGAAACACAAATTACTGTTCTGTGCTGACTAACCACAGACTCGAAAGTTCTTTCATATGGATAGAAAATAACTGTTCCCTTAATTTCCTTTAACACAGAAGCTCCCAGCCCTACTGTAAACTGAAAAGGTCACAAGACTGACCTGTATATTTTTATCTCTCCAAGTCTCAATTTTCTTCCATATTATTTATTCTTTGAGATATGAGCAAAACAGCTCCCAGTTTTGAGGGCAAAAAGCCACTGCCACCTCCAAAACTTCCTTCCAGCACATAGGGGTGAGCATCTGGGGCTGTCCTGTTCCTACCTCTGCAAACCATTCCTCCTGCAGACCACTTACCATGGCCTTGGGAGCAGACAAACCCCTGGCTTGGGAAACTGCCAATGCTCATTTTCTGATGAGCCACCCTCAAAACTCCTTTGAGTACAGCATGGGTAGCAAATGTGTTGATGTTTCTGTACCAGTCAGGCAGTCTGAACAGCAAGGTGTCACAGAAACACAACATAAAACATTTCTCTCCCTCATTTCTGTCCCACAAGTCCTTCCAAGAACCTCCATGCCAGGAAGGGATGATCCTGAACAGCCTCTCAGGGCACATAAGATACACTGAGCCAATTTAATTAGCAAGCTCTGAGCACTGCCAGATATCCCTCAAGACAAGTTAACCTCCTAGTCACATGAGGTACCAAGAGACAGTATTTGAAAATTATACTTAAAATCAAGTCCCTAAATGCCAAAATCCAATTCATTTGGGTACTAAGCAGAAAGTATGAAAAAAAAACCCAAAACCACCACCACAAAAACCCCACTAACTACATCAAACTCAGTAATACCTATTTTAGCTTTTTTTGAGTTCCTTGCATTTCATAATCTCCCCTGTCAACTCTGATTCTCATGCATTTAAAAAACCTCAGATGACATTTTAAAGGAATGAAGCTGTTCTGCAGCTGCTGGGCCTTCACCTTCCAGATACCGCGGGCAGATGAGCATTGGGGGCCACACACCACAGCTGATTTTGAAAGCTTCTACAGTGGGAATCACCACCCAAACAGGAAGCTGAAGAATGCTGGGAGAAAATCATATTACATGTGGAGCTCTCCAGGAGAGCCTCAGAAGGTAATGGCTTCAAAAATTCTATGGAAAAGAAAGATGTTTCCTCATGAATACGATGCAGGACTTGAACAGCCAGACATCTGTCACTTTGATATGTGCATGGTCTCCAGAGCTGTCTAGCTGACAAAACCACATCCATTAAAATACATCCTAAATAAAAAGAGACACAATAGTGCATTATTCTTAAGGCTGCTATGTGCCAGACAGATTTGCAATAGGGATTTGATCCAGTCCCAGGCATGCCTGTGACTCACCATTAGAAATCAGAACAATGGGGATCAGGCTACTGTATCATAAGAATTCAGAAAACCATTGGATCGTTTCACATTCTCCTGCATATACTGTATTATCAGAATTTCTTCTGAATAATGTAATTTAGTTTCCCATTTACAGATAATTGGAATGTGTTGTGTCTCAATGCAATGTCCAGTCAAATGAAACACTGAAGAGCATGATTAAAAATTAAAGCATCTAATAAGTTTTCCTGTCACTGCTCATGGCTATACTCTGCATTCACTCTTTTCTAATTCACTGTCTTTATACATGCAACTTGAAAATAGCTCAGGCAATGCTAATTCATAGTTGTTACTGGGCATAGCATGCGCAACAGTGACAGAAGTAACAATGAAAGCAATTTATTAATAAATATTACGAAAAATTATTTGAATGACACTGTCACAACCCCATACTGTTCTTCTCCAAAGCAGCATGTCTCTCAGAAAATAAATAAGCACAGCTCAAACGTTATTTAAGCAATTCCAGTGAGATTGCATCTGGCTTTATTTATCCAAAGCACACTTCTTCTCTCCCCATGAGCCTGAAAGACTGCATTTCACTCTTCTGTCTAAAAAAATGGTCCAAGGATAAAGACATGCAATTCCTCGCCTCCACAGCACAGGCCAGGGAACTAATTCCTAACTCTGATTCCACATATGCTTCGGCCATAAAGTATTCTTACCTAGTTTGTTCCACCAGTCATGGAACATTTGTGGTATCAGACTGTCTTCTGGGTCTGTCTTTTATTAAAAACCCACTGAGGCATATGAAACATTGATGTGTACAGCATATGCTAAACCAGGGCAACATGAGAAGAGGCAATGCTGCCAACTTTAAAAAATAAATGAAATCATGAGAAACAAATCACATGCTACCAATTACTCCTTTCATTTTTCTTCTTAAAGAGAAAATATTACTTATGAGCAACATAGTTTTAGTTTTAACTATGGTCAAAACAGACTCGATCCCAAGTACAGCATTTCATTCACTGACACAGGAGATTTCTATAGGAGAGCTACATAAAGCAGTTCCAAGGCTCAGAGCACACCTGGAGGTTCAGATAAAAGAAATGCAAAGGAATGATGTGAGATGTTCCCACACTACAGGTGTGCCTGAATGCTGTTTATTTTATAGCCCTGTGGCTCACCTGCAGCAGATAAAGAAAGATGAGGATTAGGCAAAGAACAGTGAACCTGAGGATCATCATCTCCTGGGACATTCATGAGCCCTACCGCCTCTCAGTCCTTCTATATTCTTATTTTGAGATCATTCCCTCATCACCTTAAGAGAAATTATGCCCTCTAAGCAACCACTTAATACCATTAAAGCAGTAATAGCTTAATCACTAAATGATAGCCATGCTTTTGTCACAAGCTCTGTCAAGCCCTGGCTGCACTGACCCAACAAGCCTCAGAACCCATCACCTCAATACACAGCAGAGACCTGCACAAACCTGTGTCCCAAAGTAATGCAGGAAATGTTTCATCACCAAGACAGCCAAAACTTTGCCACACTCTCATTATTTTTCCACAAAGGACTCAGAGAGCCCTTGAGTTAGTTTTCTTAATGGCTTGGATTGCTATAACTCCTCCAGAGCAGGAATGCATTGTCCAAACACCACACCTACACACTTAAAATTATTTAAAGCAATAAGCTAAATTAAAGCACTATTTTTATTGGACATGAGGTTATGATCAAGATCTGATAACGGACTGACTTACAATGTACCTCCATTTCTCAGCCTTGCCATGCTTTGCAATACCTGATGACTTCTTTCTGAAATTCTGAAGAAAAAGCAGTTTCATTGTGATTGAAGGAAGAAATTTGGTAATGTTGAAATCTTCCTGTGACTGACTTGAGTGTGGGTATGCAAAAAAGAACCACATGTTTTCAAGTTCTGGAACAATGTTAAATGGCAATTAACAAGTCAGTATTGAGGTGATGCCCATCATCACTCTAATTAGGTTAAAAATAATGTAACATATTTTCCCCCTTCTGTAAAAAGAACTCAAGTGAGCTTCTTCACAAGTGTTTTCTTTCCAGAAACAGTGGTAAAGCAAGATTTTCTTGTCAGTAGCACTCATAATAACTTTCCTACAGTAGCATAAACCATGGACAATTGCCAAAATTACTATTAACACTTCCATGGAGCAGCAAGGAAAGACATAATGCTGATGTTAGTGGAGTCAAGAAATGAAAATATAGTGCTAAAGAGTCACTTCTACAAAATGTACAGCTAAGGAAATACTGATATTTGAGTACAGTTATTTAGAGTTTTCCAAAACAAAGCATTCAATAAACCACTGTGTAGTATAAACACTGCATTCAAAGGTAGAATGAATTTCAAGTTAGGTCTCAGATATATTGGCCAGACCCTGGGGTAGAGGGGAGAGTAAGTGATAGCATCCACTCCCAACAGGAAGAGTAGGAATTTGTACAAGCTCTTGTGACTGAAACCCTGTTGCTGCTACTGGTGTTTATAAAGCTCCTAGAAATAAGATAAAGATGAAAAGCCAAATTAAAGCCAGTAAACTGGGTTCATTCAGACTCTCATAAAATCACCATGAGTTGCTATATAATCTCTCTATTTTGAAATCCTCTGTATCAACTAATGTTCTGAAGCAGACCACAAATGCCTCTTACTATTTACTCGCTCATATTTTACTATGGTCCCAATGGCTTACAGTCACACAAAGGCGAGGTTTGCAGGTAGATAATACTCTCTATATTATTATTTATATTATTATATAAAGTGATATAATTTGAAGGACCACAGTGGCTTTTTGACACAGAAGACCTTTGTAAACTGTCGCTGCTGCAGCCATGACACACACAGACTGTGCCTTGAACAATGTGCAAAAAAGCCTTTATTAAACAAAGCAGCTTCTCTTTATAGACTCCTGGGTGTTACCATTCGTGTTACATAGCCATTGGCTACTAAATTATTGCAGTAGATATATTGGCTATTGTTAACTACAATATACTACCATTGGCTACCTACAGCATAAGCATTCAGGCATTCAGAAAAATACCAGGTGCAGATATGTTGTTGTTTTTCTCCTTCTATTGTTTAGCTTTCTTGCTTCAGTTGATACTACATTTTCATAGGTAAAAACTAATTGTTTTTCTTCTCCCAGGCTTTTCTCACTGTCCTTCTCCAGCCAGACTATCAGGCCTAAGCCAGGATTTTACAAATGCCTTCATTTTATAAGGTTTTAGCTATATGCAATAGTAAACCAGGGACATGAACACTGCTTTTGTATCCTGTTCATGCATTACTTAACTGTAAAATATCTGCACTTCTAGAGAGTTCACAGATGTCCAGTCTATGATGCAAGTCTGGTATTCTGATTCCTAAGAAGGTCTGTACTCACTTTCAGTAATCAATATGGCCCAGCATTGCCAAATGCTCTTCAGCACCAATTTCTCATCTTCAAATCTCTCAAGCCTGCCCAAGTAACAGCTTTCTCTGGACCTAGGATCACTGCCATACACCCCGAGTGGTACTGGGCATCTGATGCTGAATTCCATAGATTTGTGTTCAGGACTGGAAGCAAACTGACAATCCTCTTCTCCTCGCAATGGCACTGTGCATCCTGCTCAGCAGAATGCATATCTTTCCACTTCCAAATTAGAAAAACCAGGAATTTGTGGTCCAAGCAAAAAAATTTAGCCAAGAAATACCAAGCCTTTTTTGTGGAGCTCTGAGGGTAAAACAAACACCCAGAGGAGCAGGAAAAGTTCCCAAGCTTTTCCTGACTCCAACAGGTTGCTATTTTAAAGAGAAACTCAGTAAGACAGTAGCAGTGTGAGTCAGTGTCTTGGAGTGACTTGTCCTCTCAAACCGGGACAGTCAGTAAGATGTAGGAAATAATAGTCAGTATAAAAAGACAAGAGTTTAAAAAGACAGCTTTCACTGACACTTTCTGCACATTTTTAAACTACCCAGCTGAGAGGAACTCAGTAGGATGCAGAGAGGGGTTTTTTTTGTATATGTCAAATGTCTTGAGCAAGATATCGAGTCTTGGCCTCTACACCATAGGCCTCTACAGCCAATAATTACTATAAAACCTGTTATTAAAAAGCATTAGTAGACTCATGTTTTAAAATATCCAAGATGCAATACAGGTAAAGTGTCAGGTTGGCCTATAATGCAAAGAAATACTGAACAAGTTTGGCAATAAAATTCTTCTACATTTTTAAGCTCATTTAATGCACCTGACAACTGGTGAAAAAATGGGTTAGACAGATGTGCTGCTCATTCCAGTATTCAGCATACTCAGCAAATTTCTTGGGAAAATTGCTGGAAATACTTAGGTAAGAAAAAATAGGTGACCTAAGCGTCCATGTTGTTGCTTTAACGATAGCAGATATTTAAATTTTGTACTGTTTACCTTTATCATTGTAACATAGGACTTTGAAACAAGGTGAAATTGAAATAGCATTTCTGAGGAAAGATAAATTGCAGATGAAACCTACAATGTTATATGGGGAGGGGAGCACTCAATACATCCTTAATGATCGCTGGAAATACCAGGGAATGAAAGAAGAAATGTTCAAAGTATATACAGTATATACAGATATACCTTTGCATAGGGTATCTTCTTACTCCTTTGACAAATCATTCTGAATCCAGTGTCTGTGTACAATCAAGCTGGACAGCCTGCTCTCCAGTTGCATAATCAGAATTCAGAGATAAGGCAGATAAAAATTAATGGCCTCAACAAACACTGCATCACTTGATGGGGGGAGGGGGAGGTTGTATGTAAACCTACAGGGATTTTTTTTCTTTTTTACTTTTTTAGGAAAAGTATGGGAAATATGGGGTGAGAAAATACAAATTAGGTACACTGACTCATAAATTAGTATCAGTGCCCCAGATAGTAAAAAATATACAAGGGTGTCTGCTGCACATCTGTACATAGTATGTATTTCTATGAAGGGATAAAATTATCACCATTTTTTCTATGTCAAATCCTGATAGGAAATGCATGTCTCATTTCAACGTGTGCTGGTTTTAGAAGTTCAAGGTTTTTCTTTTGACAAATATACTCTGAAATGTCAGGACATGAGGCAGAATTAACCCAGCACAGAACTAATAAATACATTCTGGACTCTGTTTGAACAGTCTTGATGAGCTACACATAGAGTCCACTCATTTCATAAGCCCTTTGGTAACTTCTGGAAGGAAATGGCATTGAATTACAATTGCACGAAGAAGATACCACTGATGGCAACAACAACGATTTTTTTTGCCTGCTGTAAACATGCAAAACATAATCAATTAAATATTCCAGGCCTGCTATTTATTTACAAGGGAATAGGGAGATTAGTTTGAAATAACAGACAATAACCAACTGCTTTCTATGCTAAAAATGAAAGCGGGAAAAAAAGTGAAAGTGAAGGACAAAGAGTGAAGGTCATGTTTTGTATTGCAGCTAACAAGAAAGGTTCAGTTCTTTTATTATGAATGGAGAGGATTTAAAAATAAATATTACAAGCAGTATAAAATACAATCCTCCAACAGACACCAAAATTATTTCTGTGTGTTCCCAGCAAATCTTTTTGACTGTTAAAAAGAAGGAAGGTTCCTGATGACTTTGAAAGAGTGATTAATACCAGGCACAGCAGAAAAACTTTTTTTTCTCTCCCCAAAAGAAGGAATTTTTCAAGGCACAGAACCCATTGTTCTACCACTGAATACTGAATAACAGTGCAGCTGTCTTTTAGAAACATCATCATCAACCTGGTTTGGCTTTCAGGTCACATACAGCACTTGGTTACGCAAAACACGCAAGAATATTGTGGAGATCCATCTCAAATTACACAAAATCCTTCAATTCACATAGATGAGAAAGTCAGGTTTTGCACGAGGCCATAAAAGGTTGTATTGCAAGAATGCAGTTGTTTTGTCCGGAAATATGAGGAAGAAGGTCTTTTTTAGCAACTTGGCTTGAACTCTCCCCCCTCCCCCCAGTCTGCTCAAATTCACACAGATCTATATGTGCTCAAAAATAACTCATTCTAGGAAGCTAGTGTGGGGACATATTGTTTCACTATTTAACCATACTGCTGATATGTGGAAAGTTTAGTGGAGAAAATGGAAAAGTGAGACCGTGGAAGAGGGAGGTCACCATTTCCAGCTAAAGCTGCCGAGATCTTTCACACCCATATTCCTGGCATATGTCCATACTCCTTTCTCTCCCCCACATGAAGAATCGTTGCCTCTGCTATTGGTTACCACACCCTGTGAGACCTTCTGCTACATCTGCTCGTGAAAATGCTCCTTGAGCCCAGATCTTGGCAAAGGGACACAAAGAAATCCATCCCTGAGAACTGTTTATATACAGCCAGGTCAGGCCTGGGGTGCAGCCACCTGAGGAGCTGAGGGAAGCTGAACCTCAGAGGAGTGAAGGTGGATGGGCAGCTGTAAGCAGCAGTGGAGCTGTGGTCCCTCTGTCAGTGAAAGGAGCTCAGCTTGTCCTTACGGCTGTTCCTTCTGGAACCTTTTGCTGGGTACTTTGAGGAGGCATTAATTTAGTTTCCCCATGAGCAGTTCAAAATATGATTGAAATGTGTTTCTGAAAGATAAAAGGATAGTTACGGGTGATTTTTCAGCCTCTGCCTTCTGCAAGTCCAGTTCAAGGTGCTGTTTCGATTCACAATAAACATGTCAAAAACAGGGTATTATTTTTGCCTGATCTCTAGAATAAAGCACCTTAAACCAGTGAAATACTTACAATAATCTAAAACTTCTGAGAGTCAGGCAAGGTCTCTTCAGCTTGAGGTAAATTAACATAACCTATCTGGCTTGCCAACATAGCAAAATAATACTGCAGCTATTATTTAAAGATGTTGCTAGTGTTCTACAGAAATATATAATACCTGTGTTTTATTCTTTACTCAAAAGCTCATAATCTTGCTAGCTTTTAGGTATTCTTAGTGTAAGAGAATTACTGACTATAGTGCTGTAAATTAAAAAAAAATCATTTAAATAAGGATATTACAAAATACCTTTTCCCTGAAAGGAAGCAGCAACCAGAAGAGCAATTGGATCTTGGCAATCATCAGTTTGTATTACAACCTGTAGTAACTGTATTTTCCTACATTTCATCCCAAGTGTTAGTATAGCTAGTGCCTGCAGGCAGCTTTGGGATACAGTAGCCCTTGGAATTGAGAAGAACACACAAGCTTGGGACAGGAACTGAACACTGCATCAAACTGAAATATTTAAGCACACAAAGTAGTTGGCATAAACCATTCAAAGGTGAACAACATTCTACTGAAGCTGTTAGCACTGTCACTGCAGCTAATTTATTTGTGGTATTTACAGATCACAAACAGCCCTTTTATTACCTCCCATCCTTAATATAAAGAAAACAAACCCAAACCTCACTGGTAGCATAACTAATGTAATTCGCTCACTACCATTCTTCTTTCTGCACATCAACTATATCTAAAATGGAAGACAATTTTTCTCAGAACTCATCCTAACCCTTTCTCTGTTCAAGTTCATATATTGACTGATTTAATCTAATTGTATTGTGGCACCTCACAAGGTAGTAAAGCAGAACATGGGGAACATTTTCACTACAAATATAATTCAAAAGATGGTAGCCCTGTAATTAGCTTGCTATTTGTCTGAGGAAACAAAACACTTGCCTATAACACAGAAAGACATCCTTGTCTTCCATAATTCCCAGGCTGGCATACTGCAGAGGAACCTGCTAGAGCCTAGAAAGGGAGAGATTACAAAGATAGCCAAGATCATTTACACGAAAAATCCACCAACATAGCAAAGGTATGGGGAA
Source organism: Vireo griseus (assembly GCA_035047045.1). NCBI lineage: Eukaryota > Metazoa > Chordata > Aves > Passeriformes > Vireonidae > Vireo > Vireo griseus. The sequence continues at coordinate 4,045,257 of JAWWMJ010000243.1, read as the reverse complement.
AGGCCTTTACTAGGAGGAAGTCACCTGCCAACCATATAGCTGCAAGGAAATCTAAGAAATTGATTGTTCCCTTGGCACCACTGTGATGCATTGGCCTGTTCTTTCTGTTAGCAAGATCCTGAGTCTCTAGGGGTTCCCCAATTCCCTAAAGGCTTCCCACAGACATGGCCAAGCAAGCCTAAATCATACTGTTATACTGCACTGCAGTATAGGGATGTTGTTGTGGATTAGTTTTGATATATTCCTCTTGGCCATTCACTCCTGAGATGTCAGTTTCGATGAGGCAGAGATTCCCTGTTTTCTCCTGAAAAAACTACTGGAGATTTGCTGCTGTGCTTCTTCCTGCTATCAGCCATTCCACAGAACCATTTTTCCTAAATGTTTTAGAACTCTGTAATTAAATATTCACCGGCATTTGCTTTGAAACTGTATGTATTCTTTCAGCTGTCTAATTAATGCCATGTATAGTACTGTCTTGGGGATGTTTTTATTATCTCATACCATTTTTGGTTTTGTTTTGTGTCTGGGGTGGTCACTGCTCCCCCTGCCTCTCGCCCCCACCCCAGCTCTGGCAGTATTGCAATGGCTGAGAGCCAGCCCAGGATTTCCTGCGAGAGTTGCAGGGAGGGATGCTGGTCTCTTCTGGTGGAGCAACTGGCTCAAGGGCCACGCAGAGTGGTGTCTCTGACCAGAGATATTGCTGCCTTGTGGGTTTTGCCTGTCTCCTTTTGTTTCTTTTCCTTCAGCTCTGTGACTGGGCTTACTGTCTTGCTTCTCTACTTCCCTGCTGCTTGGGAGCCTGTCTTGGAGTGACTTTTGTCTTGGAGTTTATCCTTTGATGGTTTATCCTATATTGTCTGCCCATGCCCAGAAA
>JAWWMJ010000243.1:4032312-4044283 GCA_035047045.1 Vireo griseus | reverse complement strand
GAGATGTGTCTGTCCTTCCCTCAACTTGAGGTGTCTTTTAAGTCTTTCGATGGTGTGTCATTCGTTGTCTGAAGATAATTTTATTCCATAAAAATGATCCCATGATGCAAATCAACAGGTGATTGACTGCATTAACACTCCAATTCAACAAGTACAAGGGCTGACTCGGGACTTGTTTCTTACGCACTGGCTCTGGGCTTCCCCACAGCACAGCAGCAGAAAAAGCAAGCTGGAACGCCCAGTCACAGTGCCGAAACAAAAAAAAAACCCACAACACACAACAAAAACCAAAAAGGAACAAGCAAAACCCACAGAAAGCAATAGAATCCCTGGTCAGAGATACAAGCCGCATGGTGAGTCCAACGCCCTGCCCAGAAAAGGAAGGGGCTGGCCCTCACCCCACTCCCGAGTCTCTCTGGAACCCCTAGCCTGGATCTGCCTCATCCCAGAGTCAGGGAGGATGGGGAGGGGGCAAGGGGAGGGCGCAGTGGCCATCCCAGAACAAGGCAAAACAAAACAGAACCAAACCCCCCAAAACTATATGGGATAATAAACCATCCTCAAGACATGGTTCCATGTTGCAATTCATGGCTGGTTCTAGCCAGTGCAGCAAAAGAAAGACTTCATATTCATCAGAAGGCAAAGATCTTCTTTATTTCATGCAAAGCAAGCAAGGCAAAATGATCAGTTACATTCTGTCTCTTGAGAATGTAACTTCTTCTCATGAACAAGGCCGAGAGCTGGAGAATTTCTCCCTGACCAACTTGTCAGCGTCCACAATTCTTCCTTTTTGTTTAAGACCAAAAAGGTAGTATTTGGAATCCTCTGCGGGGCCCTTGCAGAAAGGAGAACAAACACTAAAGTGGACAGAGAAATTTTTCAGCAACCCCATGGGCTTATCTACTTTAGTTACATTCTACATCAGTTACATTCTACATCAGTTACATATTTTAATTCTAGACAGCCTTAAGGGCTTTTAACAATCTGACTCCATAACAAAGGCATACCTAAAGTAAAAAGACACACTTGAAGTGAAAAAATAGGAAGTTTGAAGTTAACAATAGGAAATTTAAAGTTCATTTTCTGTTTGTGGAAAGGCCATCCGATTCACGGTCAGACCCTTCGTCAGCATCTGAACACTGCCTGTTGGCTCAATTCTGCAATCGCCTGTCGGCTTCTGGTGCTGCAATTGCCTATTGGCTTCTTTCTGCAGTCAGTTCTGCATCTGGTGCTGCACATCAGGACAAATGCATCTTGCAAGTAACCATCACACCCCTGTATCTGTGGAGACACATGCATACCCACGACCCCAGGCAATAGCCCACACAGGCCTGCTTAGGGCAGGCATGTCTTGCCTGCCAAATGCAACCAAAGAAAGAGATTCAGGATGACAGGATTGTTTGAATTTTTGTGGCGCTGTGAGAAGATTGGTTACATACAAAACTTTTCCCAATTGACTCTGCGTGGTTTCTCCACACATTCTCGCTTTCTTTATTTCCAAAGGAATGCTGAATACGAAATTTGAGTGTCACGTCTCGCAGTTGTAAAAGCTGCCACATTTTCTGTGAGATGTAGACAGGGTCATTGCCAGTTTTCACAGAGGAAGGAATGCCTAAAATTGCAAAACCCAATCTCCAATGGGAAATGACATCACAATTCCTTTCTCCATAGTGAGCAAATGCACACATAGCAAAGGAGAAAGTATCAATTGAAACATGGCACATACTCGAGTTGGCCAAATTCGGTGAGATGAGTGACATCTGTTTGCCAAAGCTGCAAATCTTCCAGGCCTCTGGGGTTCATCCCTGCTGGAAAAGATGCAGTGAGTCTGTGACCGTCAGCACAAGCTGACAATGCCACGAGCCTCAGTTGGCTTCAAGTGAAGTTTCTTTTCAGAGTATGTGTATTTTTTGTCAGGCTGAGGTGCTACCCATGAAGGAGGAGGCAACTTGTCAGCTCTGGCATTACCTCCTGACATGAAATCTGGTAAATCAATGTTGCTTCGAGTGTGTAAACTCAAATCAGAGTTGCCCACTACAGAGTAGTGTAATTTTATTTACCCAGTGGAAAGTTGTGCAAATGCTTCTTGTTTCCTTTTGTACAGCTACAGGCTCACTAATTCTGCACTGACAGTTCTTCACCATTCCTTCCAAATTTTTTCTGCTGTGTTCTATTCACACATCACCTTGACTGCTCTGGGTTTGATACTCCCACAGGCAGCACCATAAACGAGTGGTGCAGCACTCCCCAGCCAGCTGTGGAAGGACAAAAGCAGCATTTCCCTAGGCTCTGACTCCTGTGCCAGAACAGGGCAGCTGCTGGGTAATATCCAGATTTAAGAGAATAATAATGACTATAATAACAAGAATGACCATCACAGGCCTTCCCTGATACCATGTCTCAGGCTAAGGATCAAACAGCTGTGGGACTGAGCTGTGTCAAAAGGAAAAGTCCCTAAATTCCAGCTGGAGTCATAGGGGTTATGGCCTAGGCACAGTACAGAACAAATCCACAAACTACTCAGCTTTGTGCAGAGCACCTACACACATTATACAAGAGCTGCTACAAGCCCATGTGAAGCACATTTTCATCACATTATGACACCACCCTTGTAATATCTCCACTTCCATAAAGAAGAGTTAAACTTTATGGTTCAAGGGTAAAGTAAGTGCTAGTCTAACGTTTGCAGTAAGATATATTAGCTAGGTCTTTTTTACGTTTCCTGATCTTATTAAGTTTTATTACCAGGCCATGATAAGGTCTGCAAACCAGTAATTTTGGTGATCTACAATAAGTAATGAAATGACAAGAAAATCATGTTAAAACAATATTAAAAGGGATAGTCATTCTTAACTGCAGAGTGTTGGAAGCTGCAAGTAAAACTCCCATTAGCAGTAAATACAGAAGATTGAAAAAAAAAATCTTACATATTTGCCAAAATAGATTCAGTGAGATTTCCACTCATTAAGGAGAACCATAGGACTCCAAGTTATTTTTTCCTCTTTACTTTTCTGAGCTTACCTGCTGGTTCTTGCTTTATGTATTCTAATGCCATGAAGAAATATTTTATTATAAATTTCACTTGCCATGTATATAAACCTGTGTACACTTTAAATTGCAGTGGAGAGTTTCTTCGCTGACAGAGGAGTATTTAGGCATATTTAGGGATCTGTGCCAGATCATTAAGAAGACTGCTTTACCAGGCTGACTGATGAGTAGTTTTAGAAGCTGAACAGAAGTTCCTCAACTGAAGAAATCCTGAGGTGCACAGAGATTTCACTGTTTTAAACACAATAAGAGGAAACCACCATGTCCAGGCAGGGGGGTGAAAGGTGAAATGTGTGTGTCCTTCCAGGTGGGAAGGACTGATCCAGGGCGTCTTCCACTGTCTCACAGTGATTCACAGGGTCCTTAATTGCAATTCAGGACTTGTTATTGCATTTCCATGGAAAGTCCTGAGCACAGCAGCGTTGGGGTGAGCAGCACCCACCTGTTCATTCCCAGAGAAGGGAAGGGCCTGGGAGTGCTCGTGTCCCTTCCCATGCCAGGCTGCCCTTGAGGTGACCCCACAGGGGCCTTGGCAAGGGCTGGGCACAGCCAGGCACAGAACCAGCAGTGGAATCCAGGGATATTCATTCACTTGAAGACAATGAATCCCCTTTGCTCTCTCTGCATTGAAATTATCATAGTTTTGACATCACATGAAATAAGAAAAATTTGCCATATCTAAGTCCCTCATTCCAAGAATTTTCCCAATTCCTTCATTCTCCTCAGTCAATTTTGAAAACATTGTTTAGCAGCAGACTGAAACAATGATTTTCCAGCATGCCTCTGCTTTCCTTTCTTTTAATGTACAGCCACATTTAGCACATATATTTAGCTTCTCTTCATAAAGAGTGAACTTCATCCCTGCTGGAAGCCAGAACAGCTGCACAAATTAAATTCCAATTTTAAGTGAGACTGCTGAGGCTTTGCCTCCATGCTCTCCTCCCAAAGACCAACGACATTCCTACTAAATGAATTTCCTGATAAATTCCCCATCAGCAACAATCATTTCAGATTGGACTCCTGACAAGGATTTTTACTGACAACAGAAGATGAGAAAAAAAGTCCCTTAAGCATCATAACAAGCCATCTGTCACTTTTCTCTCTTTTAGACAATTAGTTATCATGTAACACTCTCATTTTCAGCATTTCATTCTACTGAAATATTCTGACAGTTCTTCTATTTTATTCATGGGCAAACAAGGGTAATATTTTCTGAAGACAAAAACTAAATTCACTGTTTAATTTTCTATATATTCATTGACACATGTCTTTCTGTTTAATACCTAAGACTTGTGTAATACCTAGAGCCAAAAATCCCCTGATAAGCTGAAGTGTTCTGAGGCCTCAGAATGAATAATGTGAGAATGAGTTTTGTTTTGTTTTGTTTTCAAACTACTTTTTAAAAATTCAAAGGATGGATTTCATTAAAATGCAAAGTCTTTTCCTAAATTCCTCCTAGTCTTTATTGCCAGCCTACCTCATGCATATCAGTTCTTAAAAAATTACCACCCCTTCCGTAGCAACATTTCAGGGAAATATATTTTGTCAATTAATTAGTAAGGGTGGCACACAGGCAAATTTCTGGAAAGTAAATTTATGACCTACAAACATGAATTTTCAGATTTTCCTCTGAGTTTGCCAGCTTTGTCTGTACCTATGCACAAACAAAGCCATAGTTACAGAAGCCACCAAAGCCTGCACAAACACAGCCCTAGTTTACAAATGTTACATTTTTTATGAAATCACTTGCAATTTTCCCAGGATCAGTAGAAATCCTCTTTTACAGACAATATGGAGCAGTGCTTGAGTATGTCTCTACCTAGGAGTCCAGGAATCAGGTATTCTTTGTGCTACATGAAACACTTTAATAAATGTAAACATTCCTCACACAATCAACTCCACAATTAGAGCACAAGATACAGTTGAAAGGGAAAGAACAGGGCTTGTGCCATTAGCAAACTTCAAAAATCACTTTTGCTCCCAGGTAAATCACATCCCTTTGGTTGCTCCCTAGTTCTTTGCAGTTGTGCAATTTTCCTCAAGAAAACTGATGCATAAAACTGCAACCCTGCGTAAGCAGAGCAAGGCTGGGGAAAGCCCTCAGCAATACTGCCCCAAGTAACACAATCAAGATCTCTTCCTCTCCTGACATCAGCTCCACTGTGCCCTATAGCAGTGTGCTCTGCCCTGCTGTGTGGTCTAACAGCTCCAACAAAGCAGTGGAGGGCTGAGAGGGGCATCGTGCTGGTTTTTTGATCAAAGCATACTAAAGAGGAATTAAATAAAGATATGAACATGACAGACACTGCATCCCACTGTAATCTCTTAAATGAAGAAGAGGGTGTCAGTCACTTTAATCTTAGAGCATCTTCCCTACACATCTGAGTTCACATCAACTTTGCTGATCATTTCCTACAGAAACAAATTCCACTACAAGACACACAATTCCACCAACGTCGTTTAAATCCACAAAATATTTATGCCTTTAAAAAAGCAAATTTCTGTCTTGTTTGAATGCAGCAGTGTTATTACCATCATGGAAGCCTATGGCAAAAAGCAGCACTGGGCTTGCCAGGGAGGAAGAGTAATCATATCTGCTACACAGTCCCAAGGCAGAGCTTCATCAGTACCCCCAGCATGCAAACATCCTCAGTCACCAAAGAACAGCAGCAGCACTTCTATCTACTGCCTCTCAGAGCCAAGGTGATAAATCAAGGATGCTTCAACAGGATGGGAAAATGTGGAAAAAAGGAGTCTGTCATCTGTGAGGAAAAGTTTGAAAACAAATTTTAGATTAAATGTATATGATTTATACAGATAAAAGCAGAAATAAAGCAGAAAAAAAGACCTCACCTGCTATCCTCTATTAACTCACACCATTATGTTTTACTTGTTCTGTGTTGGGTTAATCAGTACCAAGGTTAACTACAGCTTCTGGAATTGGTAGTTTTAGCTGGAGAGAAAACATCCTCAGTTTTGAAATCAGAAGGTCAAACCAGCAAGAAAAGTAAATGGGCATCAAGAAATCAACACACCTGTAAATCCTCCTCAGTATAATCACATATTCTCCCCTCAGTCAATTAATCAAACTCATTTCTGCTATCCTTCATTTCCCTGTTTTTTTGGGGTTTTTTTTTGTGTGTAGAATATTTTGATAGGAGGAGCTCTCACCTTTTCATACTGCAAGAGAATTCCACACTCACAAAGTATTGGGAGTGAGGAGGAGTATTGGCTGAGGAGGAAAAAAAGGAAAAATACTGGGAATGAAAGGTCATCTTGAGGAACCAGAAAGCCTGGAACTAGCATGAATCAAACCACTTTGAAAGAACAGCAGGCTTGGGCTGCAGTTCTGGCTGCTCCACAACAGGAGCTATAGAGAAGACATTTCAAGGGCTGCTCTCAAACAGGCTGGCCCTTAGTGGGTCATACAGCAACTGGGAGGTGCCATCTCACTTAGCGCAAAGGGAACAAACTTCAGGAAGGAGCAGCTCTGTGCAAGGTTCTTCACTGAAAAATATGAATTTAAAAGGAGTTAAGTACTCACTCTTTGCAATGTGACTTTGCAGATGAAACAAACAGTGGAAAGAAGCATAGCAAGTTATAAAATAAAAAGCCTCTTTTTGTGCTATTGACAAAAAGCAAGTTTTGTTGGACTGCCATACACAATAGATCACTTAAAACTCACTGACCTTCATTAAAAGGCCTAATGAGTTCACTACATTCTCTTCGTGCTGCAATCAAGTTTAGAAGCTTCTGTGTAACAATGAGTGTAGCTTGGTTAGAAAAGCACAGCTGTTAGAGAAGAACAGAATGTGTCGGAACTGAAGCAATGGAACTCTAAAAATACCCATCCATTTCTCACTATTGTTTCCCTGGGAAAACACTCCAAGCTGAATGCTACTTGTGCCATTTCAATTTTTGTACTTCTGCATTAAAAAAAAAAAAACAACAAGGAAAAAAAACCACCAAAAATCTTGGCACACCCTCCCCTTCACATACAGACACTACTTGTGACTTCTGTTCTTATTTGTCAGGAAGGCTGTTCTTCATGTTTACACAGAATTTACATAGTGCCAATTTGTAGATAACATCCTGACACAACTGGCAGATCATCTGACAGGACAAAGATCTTTCTTTGTATCCAGCTGCACTAAGATGTGGTGTGGTAAGGCAACACTGATCTTGTTTCCACTCCATTTATCTTAGGTAGTTTGTAATTCGTACAGGCTTCTAAAGCTCCTTTAATGAAAGGAGGAACTCAGCACACAAAGGAAAACCTGTACAACACAGCTAAGATCTGAGTGAAAATAGAGGAAACCCTGCCACAGAACATCTGCTGCTTTTAAAAAAATATTTTCAGTAAAAAAGCTCAAGTTTTCTGGTCTGGAATTTAGATAGCTTTTTATGTCTGTGCTTTCTAAATAAATGCTCTTCAAGAGATGGTTTGTGAACATGACCATGCACAACAGCAAGCTGTTCCTGGGGGTAGATTACCACAGAAGAATCGGGTCCATCTTGTGCCTGCACTTTATCAGCTTTGAAATCCTTTAATGGAGCACCAGTTCCCAAGACACAGAGCTGCCTGCCTCACATCATATGCAAGATGCTGACAATTTCTCCACACCATAGGTTCAGTTCAGCAGAACATGGCAAAGACCCAATAACTAAAGCTTAAGCAAACTGAAAAACACTCAGAAAAGCTCAAAGCCTTCAGAGAACAGAGCCATCAATCACTTCAATGTATTGTAATGTTTTGCAGACAGCATAATTTTGGAGGACTTCTAAGACTCTAACATGCAACAGATTCTTTGGTCTTCCAGAAGGGCTACAAAGTCAAGTTAAGGAAACTTAGATGAATCACAAATAAATCATACAAACTGATGCTCACAAAACACTAACAAATACCAGTTATTCCCATTTCATCATGGTTCTGGTCACTAAACCAACATGAGTTTAGAACTTAGTAAGAAGCCATGATTCACACAGCTGCAGCCCCTCTGCAGTATGGACCAGAGCAGCATGGATTCAGAAGCTAAATTGCACAGCTGTCATGGAAGCCTGTGACAAATACCCTTTAGTTTCTGAAAAGCTGAGGTGACACCCTTACAAATGTTTCTTTCCAGAGGACTGGAAAACTCAGGAGTGGGAGCTTCAGCTGCAGCTCTGCCACACAAGAGTTGATCTCATTCAGACCTTCAGAAACTTTCATTACAGTCTGCAAAAGAAATTTGCTTGTTGAAGCTTTCAAAATGTCAGGAGCAATGACTGTCAATGATTGAAAACACGGACATCACCAAGTACATGCAAAGCCAACTTTTTATTGCACAAAGCACATCTTATATACTGTTCCAAAGCTAGCAGTTCAACAACCACAAACTTCAGCTTCTAGCATTACATCTTTAGCATCTCAAGCAGTCACTGATTACAACTTTTTTGCTTAATCTCCTGTTAACTATCCTACTTTTGCCTCTCCTTCTCCTCTTTATTTGTCTCCTGCTCTTTTGTTTTACCTACTGCTAGACCTGGGGTGCACCTGTCTCCCCCAGAGCCCCAAAACAACAAAAGCCATCCTCCCTGGCTACATTTTGCACTCCCACAACGACTGTACATGTATTTCTTTAATTTCAGGTGGCTGGGATTATTGCATCGTTTAGCATTAGTCAGAATGAATTATTCAGTCAAGCTGTATATTTGCATTGAACTTTTCGACCCTAATAATATATTGCAGGAAGCTTTGTATATTTTAAAAGAGACTACATCTTTTAAAAATGAAAAAAAAAACACTCCACCCCCCGCCAAAAAAAAGCTATCCTGCTCCTGCCTTTCACAAAATTAGTATCTGCACAGTTTTCTGCATGTGATTTAAGATAAATGTTTCAGTATTTCAGTTAGAAGAACATCCCAATATGACACCAACCTTCCCTTTGTTTTCCGTTTGTTTTAATTCAAGCCAAATGACTTTTAAGGGTCATTTATTGGACTCCTGTGATTCCCTGACTCAGAAAACATGGGAAGAAGGAGGGCTAAGAGAATTTATCTTCACTAGCTGTAATTAGAAAACAAAGAGGGAAAAAAATGCAAACAAGTTCAGCTCTAAGCAAAGAGTTTTTCCTTGGTATGCAAAAGTTTAATATAACAGATGAAGAAATTCAGTTCAAGGCATATTTTGTTTCCTTTGTATTTTAGCATCAGCTGCTTGAAAGGAAAGATACTTAAGCTCTCTCCTGCATGAATGATTCTGTAGTATAAATAAGACAACCTCTTTGCATTATCAATCACAGTATAAAATATCTGATATTCAAACCCACAGGGCTCACAATTTAGCATTTTAAATAATAGTTCTGCCTCAAAGACTCACAACAAGCCCTTCCACTCTGCTTTTGATGTCTTTCACAGTTGATGAAGGTTGTGGGTGACATCTCAAAAAAAAAAAAATTCCCTCCTGCTGCAATGGGGTGCCTGCAACCTTCTCTGGTAGACAGCTTGGTCTGTGGGAAGAATCAGAAGGCGATATTTTTGATGGATGTTCATGGATGTTCTTTATTTCTCCCAGCCCCCTCATGGCTGGGGGCCTGGACCAGACTGGCTACTCCTGGGCAAACCCCAGAGTTCCCCAGGCAGGGGGACAGGGACAGCCAATGGTGTACAGAGCTTGGATACGGGGCGGGGGGGTGCCCCAACATCTCGCCCTTTTGTTTTTATTAAAAATGACAAAAACAATTTCAAAAGAACACAAGCCACCCTCTGAGCCCCAAAAGTCTAAACAGAGCACTTCTGGAGCATTCCACAGCTGGTAGGAGAGAGATGGATGCCTTTTGAACACACTTCGTGGGGAAACTGAGGTAGGAGAGGTCTTCTTCATTTGTACCTGTTAGAACTTCAAACAAAGGTAGGTAATTCCTTCTTTTTCTTTTTTTTTATCCCCCACTCGGCATTGGAGGGGAATTTTGGGGAAACAAATTGGGAAAAACAAGGTTTGGAGAGGGGAACCATGGATGGGAAAACGAAAACTGGGGATAATATGGCATAGGGTAATAGGGGAAAGTAGGCTGAGGGTAGGGAGATTGTTGGTGTGGATATTGTTTACAGTAACTGTGATTTTGTGCATAATCACTGCCTCTGACTGGCACACCGTTAGGCCCAGTCACGTGGGCTGCCTGCAAGCCCTTCTTTCTGAATCGCCCCAAAGAGGCGAGGAGACACTTCAGAGAGAGTCAGAGATGTGGGTATTTGCTTTATTTGGCCCCAGGTATGTGGGATCGCTCCTCCAAAACACACACCGGTGCTCCCTACAACACAGTATTATGGGTTAAATTATGAATATTCACCACATTCTTTGAGACAGGCGTGGTTATGCAAATTATTTCTCGGAAGTCAGTAATATCATTAGCATATGGGTCACGCATGCCCTGTGTGTCCTGGTGGACGCACTGAGAAAGGCTCCTCTTCTTCCTCGGGGGTCTTTCTTGTTATAAATTGTTCAGCCAATAAACTTCACCCAGAGCCAATTTGGGTGTATGAATTTAGAATTTATTAAGCAAGCACAAGCAAGCACAAGCAAGCATAAGCAAGCACAAACAAGCAAAGCATCAGTGCTGGGCAGCCTAGGCGAGTCTCCGCTCTGCCTAGGGCACGCAAAGAAGTCCTGTACACCTGGGGTTTTTATACCCTTTATTTGCTGGTCTTAGGTGGCACCTCCTGTATTGTTTACGTGTGCACAACCTGTTGCTGGGGAGGGTCGTCGGAGCTCTCTGGTGGTCGCAAGGATGAAGGCCTGACGTCTTCCTCTTCACAGCTGAACTTTTTGGCGACTTTTCTCATCCACATCCTTCACCCAAAGCCATGCATCTTTCCTTGTATAGTTAATTGGCTTACAGTGCGCTTTATACAGGATATTGTGGTTTTAATTAACATATTTCTTATATCTTGTTGCTCTATTAATAGTGTTGGTTAACAAAACAGTGTGTACTTATTACAATTAACAAACAGCTTGTATCTATCACAATTCATCTTCAGCAGTTTAATTAGCAAATACAGCCTGTATCTATCACATTTCTGATGAAGATAAGTAGTCTTCCTCCCAGTGTAGTTTTCACCTTTCTCCCTGGGGCATGCGTAGTCCCTTGAGGGATGATTCAGTGGTCTCTGAGACGATCTTTGTCCCCTCTATCTTGACAAGATTAGGGTGAATTCAGTCTCTTAGGTTTTGTAATTAACATCTGTCTGAACTAACATTTGCTGTCTCCCAATAGTTAACTGTGCTTACAAGAGTTAGCTATTGACTGCCCTTTCCTCATTTCCCAAAACGATATTAAATTCTACAATCTCCCCTTTCCTCATGCTGTGGATATGCTTATTGGGGTTATTTTTTACAACTGCAGTTCTAGGGACAAACACATCTTCTCCTGTGTCATTTCGTATTATAAAACCACAATATTGCTTTACACTATACCATTTGACAGTCCCCAAAACCTTCATTGTTGTTATAAATGAAGTATTAATTCATACCCAAGTATGGTTTATACGTTACATTAAGTTGTGTTGTTAGTTAAGGAAAATCCAGGACTGTAAAAGAAACCACGAACAGAGGAGAATTTCACAACACCACGCCGCAGCAGAAGGAGAAGGCTTCATTTACACTTGAAGACATATGTTGGAACCAGGAGCGGAGATTACATCAGGGAGGGTATCGGAGACGCCTAGAGTGATAACGACCGGACGGTGAGAAGATAACACCTAATCACCACAATTATCGAGTTCCCGGACTCCTAAAATTAGAAGCAAGATATCCATCAGGGCGGAATGGAATCCCGGACTTACTAACAAACTATTCATGGAAGGAAGGGTGTAGAAATGATGCGGCCCTATTTTGAGGGCCTGGTCTACAAATCACTCCAAGTTCATAGATTGATGATCAGAAGGC
>JAWWMJ010000243.1:4008020-4028624 GCA_035047045.1 Vireo griseus | reverse complement strand
TTAGGTTTAGTGGGATATTGTAGACAGTGGATTGAAAGTTATAGTGAAAAGGTAAAATTTTTATATGAGAAATTAACCACTGATAGGATCATGTGGACAGACCAAGATGAAGGGAAATTTAAGGAACTAAAGGAAGCACTCATATCTGCTCCAGTTTCAAAATTGACATTTAAAACAACTGAACAGGTACAGAATAACAGAAGTGATAGAAAAAACTCATGAACTTTTAGAGCAACTAAACTTATACAAAAACAATGAGACAGTTAAACATACTTTTAAAACAACATTTGAGGAAAACATCAACTACCCCACAGGATTCCCAGTGACTCTTTAGTCCTTGCATCACTCGAAACTCTGTGTGATGGCTTGCTTGGATGTTCTGTTTTATGGTGCAACAGGTTGGAGGAGCATCTAGGTAAGAGTCACGGGTGACAGAAAAATGGTTGAGAGGGTCCACTTTGAGAACTGTTGGCACCAGACTGGTGTTGTCAGGGTAGAAGGTGAGAAAGGGGTGGTCAATAGCTAACTCATGTAAGCACAGTTAACTACTGGGAGACAGAAAATGTTAATTCAGACAGCAGATGTTAATTACAAAACCTAAGAAGCTGAATTCACCCTAATCTTGTCAAGATAGAGGGGACAAGAACCATCTCAGAGACCACTGAAACATCCCTCAAAGGACTTCACATGCCCCAGGGAGAAAGGTGAAAAGTGCATGGTGAGGAAGACTACTTATCTTCATCAGAAAGACCCCAAGGAAGAAGAGGAGCCTTCCTCAGTGCGACCACCAGGACACACAGGGCATGCGAGATCCGTATGCTAATGATATTAATGACTTACGAGAAATAATTTGTATAACCACACCTGTCCCAAGGAATGTGATGAATATTCATAATTTAACCCATAATACTGTGTTGTAAGGAGCACCGGTGTGTGTTTTGGAGGAGCGATCCCCACACACCCGGCACACTGAATAAAGCAAATACCCACTGCTCTGACTCTGTCTCTGGAGTGTCTCCTGGCCTGATTTGGGGCGATTCAATACTCTGCAGCTCCTGCTACAGCTGAGGAGTTTCTGCTGCACTTCATTTGCTATTCTGGGTTCGCCTGCCTCTGCCGTTCTAGTCACTGCTCCGAGGTTCCTGCTGCAGCCCATTCCACCATATGGAAGGGCACCGGGACCAGCTGCCCCCCATGAGTTTGTGAAGGAAGCTCCTTTCCTACCTCGCCCGCCAGCACGTCCGCCATTACCACGTGATGAGGCGTCTGCGCTCGCGCCACAGCGCCCCCTGCAGGCGCGGGGAACCATCACATCGCACCCCCCGGCCGGGAGCCACCAGCGCCCCCTGCTGGCCGTGAGCGGAACTGCACCGAAGGGGAAAGGGCCTGTGGCCCACAGAGGCCACACTGGGATTCTGCTTCTGTTTGTTGTCATTGCTGTTGATGTTGTTTGTTTGCCTTGCTATACATATACATACTAGAAAAGAACTGTTATTCCTTTTCCCATGTCTGTCTGGTAGCCCCTTAATTTCAACGCTATAATAATTCAGAAGGAAGGGGGTCATATTCTCCATTCCAAGAGAAGTTCCCACCTTCCTTGGCAGAGACCTGTCTTTCAAACCAAAACAATTAGGCTTTACTGCATTCTTACTTAGAAATTCTTACATTATTTATAACATCTGCTGTCACAAAAACTATCCAAATAGGAATCCTACAGAAAACACCTGATTTTTACATTTCTGACAAAACTGCCTGGCTGGGAGCTCCTAGCATCACTGTTCCAGGTCCTAAGGATGAGTCAGGAGCCAAAAGCATCGGTGGTTTGCTCCTTTGCTTCATAGTCTGTTTTCCTTCCAAAGTAGCCAAGAATTACCCTGCTCTCTCAGGCCTTCACAGGGGACCTGGCTCACTGTGAGATCAAAAAGTTGATCCAAAAGATGTACCGAGAAACAGATGTTACCAACACATGGGGAGGGCTCTCAGAGGTGCATCTGCTGAGCATCCCTCCAACCAGATAAATCTGCAAGGTCCAGGTAAATTAGTCCAGCATTTTCCAGTAACTTTTGAAAGTAACCTGGCCTTTTTTAACCCATCTGGAGTATCAACGCAGTGAGAATAAAAAGAACAAACTCAGGCCCTGTTTCCAGAGGCAAGGGATAGGAAAAAAACCTACTCTAAGTAAAGGAGGACAGATGAAAGAATCAAGTTCTTTTTTTCCTCCTAAGCAGCCCCCCAGGATTCTCAGCAGTTACTTTGAAAGTCCAAAGCTGTGCCATGAGAGCACTACACTGCTGGATTTTTTTCCTTCCTTGTGAAGTGTCAAATCCCTGTCGAGAGCTACTCCACCAAGAGGAGGACTGTACTGCCTGGCTCCCTCACCCACCTTTTCAGAGCCAGAGACAACCCTACTGAGTACAAGGCTAATTATTAATGCAAGTTGAATGGCCTCTGAGTACTGCCCATCAGGCAGTCAGATGCATTAGAGCTGGACAGACAGACAGCCACTCACAAGAACTCCAGTAGAGAATACAGAGGTACAATAGGAGTTACTTATGCAGACATGTTACAGAAGCATTTTCTTTCTGTAGATCACTGTTATGAGATAAAACTAAGACATGCCAATGGATGACAAGTGGTTGTGGCAAATGACAAATAAGAATTAAAAAAAAAAAAAAAAGAAGAAGAAAAAGAAAGAAAAAGTCTTTTAAAAAGCAAGAAATGGGAAAACAGGAAAAGAAAGTAGATTGGTCTGAGGCCTTACACAGTACAGCAAAACCAGAAAGGTTTCCTTCTCATTGCACAAGCATCATTTCACTGGTACCAAACCCACCAGTCCAATCCAAACAACAAGCTGTTTGTTCCTAATTCTGTAGCTAATGTCTACTGGTTCTGGCAGGTGACCTTCCAGGATTATATCCCACTGCTCAAAGTTCAATGATGCTCAAAGGTCGCTACACGATTGTCTTGGTTTGAAAGACAGGTGTCTGCTAAGGAAGGCAGGAGCCTCCCTTGGAATGGAAGATGCAACCCCCTTCCCTCCAAATTATTATAATTTTGAAATCAAGGGGCTTTCAGACAAAAGATAGGGAAAATAGGAATAATAGTTCTTTACTAATATATATATAAAAATATATAAAACAAGGCAGAAAAAAATTTAAAAGAAAAAAAACTGGTTTAAACTGACAGAGTTAGATACGGCCTGACACCCTGTTAGTCAGGGCAGCAGTAGCATTCCAATAAGAAGGTGGCTGCAGTCCTCCTGAAGTGATGGATGTGGTTCTGTTGAATCCTGTAGATAAATACAGGTGATCCTGTAGAAAAGTCTGGTCTTCCTCAGAAGATCCAGTGGTAGGTATGTAGCTCTTGTCCTCTGGAAATCCAGTGGGAAGGGCTGCTCATGATCTTCAAAATCTCAGTTTATATCCAGGATGGAATGCTTTGGTTCCACCCTCTGGGTGGAGCATCTCACAGTGGGATGGTGAGTTCTGATATAAGGCATTGATGGGCCACTAACAGGAGATAGTCCAGGAGCGAGTTATCTATAAGTCATGCAGCAAGGTATTGATGGGCCCATTAACAGGAGATAATCCAGAGGGAGAAGGCAGGGAGCACTGCCCCACCTGGTTTCAACAGCTCATTGAAGATGGTGATAGAATACATGCTTTTGGGCACATCTTGTATTGCAATCCGGGACATGGATTGCAAGGCTAATTTTCTAAATTGTACTTAGATCACTGATGCATCTCATTTCCTTAACAAAAAGGGAGAGATTTTTTTCCTATAATAAAGTCATAATTTGGTAGATTGATCAGTATTATTTGGGCATGACCTGGCACACTTACTGCAGTGGAAAAGAAGGGAAAACAAATAATGAAAAAGGAAAAACTGCTCCCAAAACTATTAAAGACTATTAAGAACAAAGCCTGAAAGGTAGATGCTGAGATGAGAGGGAGTTATTGAATTCTTATCTTCTGGCTGCAAGAAGGGAAAAAACAAAGGCAGCTATGGAAATAGAACAAGAACACAGTAGCTCTCATCTTCCAGAATTACAGGCTAATAGCACGACCACAGCTAGCCAGAGGGTACCATTAAAACTAGCAAGCTCACACTAAAAAGATTAGTTTTTAATTTACTCTCCAGACTTTTTAATATTCTCTAGAAGCTTTTTTTTTTTTTTTTTAAATTTCTGAATTTCAGGGTTTTTTTACAGAATTCTGGTACTGCAAGATGCAGTGCAGCCTGTGCCCCAACCAGCTGCAGTGCACGGTGGATTTTGCATTGTGCTAAACCCTCTCCCATAGTTTACTTTGGGAATTGAATTCTGTATACAAGCAGCATCCTGTTTAGGAATTCCCTTATGATGAAGCAACAGCAGAAGCACGTCAGTAGCACATCATTATTTGAACAGAGCTGTTGCTCCTACCTAGATCACCTGATAAGAGGAAAACGTGTTCAAGAATAGCAAGCCCCACATTCAACCTGCAGAAGAGGAGGCTCGAGTTTTTAATTGCAGCCTTCCAGTGGCAAAGAGGTTTCAAGAGAGTTGGAGAGGAACTGTTCACAAGAGCATGGAGTGACAGAACCAGGGGGAATGGCTTTAAATTAAGAGACTAAGTTTAAATTGGATATTAGGGAGAAATTCTTCCCTGTGAGGACGGTGAGGCCCTGGCACACGTTGCCATGAGAAGCTGTGGCTGCCCCATCCCTAGAAGTGTGCAAGGCCAAGTTGGTCGGGGCTTGGAACAAGCTGGTCTAGTGGAAAGTGTCCCTGCCTATGGCAGGGGCTGGGACTGGATGGTCTCTAAGCTCCCTTCCAACCCAAACCATTCTGTGATTTTATGTTTTCCTGCAATAAATTCACCCAAGAATTTCCCATACAGTTATTGTGATATTTGATACAGGGTCTTCAACAGTTTTATTTCAGTACCACTGGAAACAGTTATTAAAGTTTGACTTCAAGTGGCAAATGATCTTAAAACCATATCCTATCTCAAAAATATTTCTCTCTGGAAAAATACATACTCAACAATCATTAGTACTGACTTCAGACCTACAGATGAAGGTCAACAGATTTTGTACTGTGAACATTTACTCCACTCACACTGAGATGGAACTCGCACTGTTGAAACATAATGAATGCTTATGACCTAAGTAATCCCTGCCCTTCTCTTAGG
The DNA here is from genome assembly GCA_035047045.1 of Vireo griseus. Lineage (NCBI taxonomy): Eukaryota > Metazoa > Chordata > Aves > Passeriformes > Vireonidae > Vireo > Vireo griseus. The sequence continues at coordinate 4,023,450 of JAWWMJ010000243.1, read as the reverse complement.
AGAAGGGAAGTCACTTTTTTATGACTCACCCTGAATACTTTTTCTGTGAAAAGATACAGCATTTCCACCACTTCATTCTTTCTACTTATTTACATTCTGATCAGAGAAAAAAGATGAAAAACACTTATTAAATCACAGATGGGGGACACAACAACAGACTGGAACTGTGTCCCTATTCACAGAAAGAGTTGCTTTGCTTGTGAAAAAGAATCTATCTAGTGCTTCTCAGGAATACGTTTTAGTCTAGCTTTTTATCATTTGCAGCTTTGCCACTTGCCATTTTTTTATCTCCTAGGCTTCTCCCTTTTTTATCTCACACTCAATGGCTCTATCATTGTTTTCTTAACAAGGACAGTGTATACACAGAAATCACTCCAGCAGCTTCAGAACCACCCTGAATTCATTTTAGTCAGGAAAGATCCTACCACCAAACCATCTGTACCGAAAGGTGTACTTAGACCTAGCATTTCATTCAGCTCCAAGAATTCTTGGATGCCTGCTCTAACTTTTTCAAAAGCCCAGATTCTCTGGCGAACACTGGACCTTTGATCCTGGCTACCAGTGTCCAGAACATCACCTTCATTTCCACCTCTGGTGCCGCTGCTCCATAAATAAGATTCCTCCCATCTTGGCATGCTGAGTTCTCTGGCGAAGTTAAAAGGCTAAGCAAAGACCTTTCTGGAATACTGGAAGCCAGCATTATCTAAAGCAAATTCAGTATTTCTTGTTATCATATCATCAGCCAAAGAGATTTCCTGCATTAGATTGTTTTCAAAAAACATAGGAAGTTTTTCATCAAATACTGTTTTCCCTCTCTCTCTTTTAAAAAGTAAGATCTGTAGTATTAGTATACAGTAAATGTTAAGTTCTGTTTGTTTCTAAGCCTACAGCAGCAACACCTTCAGCCAGAGCAGTGCCTGTCACCACCCTCAGCACCTCAAACAAGCTGAGCTCCCTTTGGGCAGTTTTGCTGTAGGGACACAGTGAATGAGACAAGATGATCATCAAAAAACATGAGAAAACAAACAGTCCTACAAAAAATATAACCTACAGAAACCTTGGGACATGCACTGCTAAATATCTCAAGAGCCATTATACCAGCTGACACTTCTGTACAAACAAATCCTTCTAAGGCATTCAAAGCAGCTCCAACAAATTTTACAACAGCAACTGAGAGGTAACCGAAGCAGTGAACACACACCTGTGCAAAGTACCTTCCCAACTCCAACTCTGTTCTGCCCACTCTGCTTACTCTGTGTATCTGTTGTGCAGGCAGCTCCAGCATGGAATTTGCGAGTACTGAGTCAGCTTGGCCACATCTTCTAAGTCCTACATACCATTTATACTTCATAACTAAGTTCTCTATTTCTCCTTTGCCTTCAGGTACTCAACTCAACTACAGTCTTCTTATGCCTTGTTAATTAGGTATCTTAACCTCACATAAGGACATTGATGGGAGTCCAGCAGACTAAAAGTTGTTGGTACAAACACAGACCTATTATTCAGTGGGTGGTAACAAACCATTTTCCTGCAACCATGGAGGCAAGGGCACTTGTACTTACCATGTCAGACAGTCTGTTCATATAAAAGATGATGGGGGAAAAAAGTGAAATCTAAACTCAGATCTCCTGCACATCCCAGAGATCTCACAGCTCTTTTCCACTGAGCTAAGACACCTGCTCCAATTCTCTGCATTCCTTCCACCCTAATAAATAACCCTTAAAATAGAAAGCCATGGCTGATAGAAATGCAACAAATTTAAAAAAGGATATTTATTGCAAACTAGCCATTACCCAGCACGAAACCCAAATTCAAGTGATTGCTCCAAATCACAGGCATGAGTTTCACTCTTCCACATCCTTGGCACATGTGAAGATAAAAACAAAGAAAAAACCAAAATTTTCCTGACTCATTCTACCCATAAGGACAGGATACAAGTCTCTGTTCATGTGTCCTGGAGTGATCCAGAATGTTATGTTGTATTCCACAGCTATTGCCCCCCATCCAAAAACTGTTCCTTGTCTCTTTCAGACCCTGCAGGGACCTTGGGGCTGAGGGGAGGGGAGGGTGATGCTACTGTGGGCATTTTTAAAATCACTCCGCCCAGACAGCTTCCTGCTTTTCACTGTGTGTTGTTTGCTTCACGGGCTGCTTGGTCTTTGCTCAGGCAAAGGTTCTTCTTTTCCCTCCTTTTTGGGGTCCTCTTTTCGTTTTGGGTTTTTTTTCCTTGTTTCAGTGAGACTACAGTCAGCAGGTTTGAACTGCCTTGTGGTGAGTTCCAGGGGTGGCCCTGCTCCAGCGAGCCAGCCCAGACCGATCAGCCCCACTACAGGAGAGAAGATGGGAGCAAAGCTCTCTTTCTTTGGTGGCAGCTTGGGGTTAGCACCTGTAGCCACTGGTAGAAACTGCATTTCTTACTTAGAAACTGTTTCAAAGTGAATTTTGCAAACTCTGCCAGCAGCAAAAAAAATGCAAGCAAGGTCCTGGGGACAGGACACTCTGTGCCAGTGCAAACAGACCAGTCTCATTCCCATCCCATGTTCCCACGGGATTGAAAATTAGCACTTTATTTATTTATTTATTATCTAGCAGTTATTTACTCCCCCCCCCACCTGTTGGCATTCTGTTTGTTAATAAACTGTTATTTTTTTTCACTTAAATCTACCTGTAGTTTGTTCCTTATTGGTGGAAAGGGATTAGCTGGAATCAAGGAGAGGTTAATCATTTCAGAGTGCTCATCTCTTTAAATTATCTCAAACCAAGACATGCAAAGTCTCTTGCTTTCCATTTGCAAGACATTATTCCCAGGATATACACTGATAAGGAAGTACTGTTGTACAGACACATCTAGAGAAAGGAAGAAAAAATAAGGTAGAGCTTTCCAGTACTACTGTAGGGAATGGATTAGCAGGGAAAAGACTAAGATTTCAAATATTTAGTCTCTCTGGAGTTCTAACTTCAAACCGAAGCCAGGCACAAATCAATCTTTCATCTTAAAAGTGGAGAAATTGCATCTCCTGCTGTTTGTCAATGTGGAATTCTCATCTACACTATACAGAGTGAAGCCTGTTCCATTCCCTGTGGACATTAAAGAACTTTAGTCCAGTGACTATGAGATACATGTGGCTCAGCCCATTTCCTGCCTCTGCTGACAAGTTTTACCAGCACAGGAAAGACAAAGGGTTTGTGCACAACTAAAAGTGTATTTTGCCTGCCCTTAAGATCGCTGTAAATCAGACTGCAGGGCTGTGTAGGGAAGCCTACTGTGTTACCACTCATGGCAAGTGGTAAGAGAAGCATTTGTCACCAGTAATATGCACCTGGTATGTTGTAGAAATACCATGGAATTCACTTAAAATAGAACCGAGAACATTAAATTCTGCTGTGCTCCAACTTCATTATTCAGTGCGCTACTAAACATTCTGCACCAGGCAAAGTTTCTAGATTGATTTAAGGTACAACCACAAGGAATAATCAAGTTATGAGGGTGTAAAATATGGAGAATGACAGCAATGCCTGCACTGAGAGGGAAAATAATTACTTCCTCAAGGCCAAACTAAGGTGGGAAGTGCAGGTTTAAGTTCATCCACACAAACATCCAACCAGCCTTGAGGCATGGAGTCACATAACTCTCAATATTTACCTCAAAAGCCTGTACCCCTCATCAAGATGAAAGAATGTTTATTATCAGTTAGCTTTTATTACATGCAAATATTATGGTCATCTTTTTAAAAATCACCTGGAATTCACTTGTATCACTAAGTAGCCCTAAGAGCTCTTCAATCGAGGAGCAGCAAGTACTCGTGTAGGACAGCAACCAAACTCAAAGTCCTACAGCAGAGAAATACACGTTCTTTAAAAACACAAAACTAAACATTTTGAGTTACCTCCCTCTTTTTTATCCTCAGTTATCCCCCCACCCCCAAAGTATTAAACCCTTATGATCAGCAATTTGCCAGTAATCATAAACTGATAAGATGAGCAAATTATTTTATCTGATGAGCAGAAAATAAAAGCTATGTTTTGACATGCGTAGAGAGCCCTCTACCCGAGGCCCACTGCATCCTACTGCAACATCTTCGGCGGTCTGCTGCTGCAGTCAAGAGGACTGAGGAGTTTCCTCTTTGGTGGCAGGCTGCTATGAGATGGTGTGATGTGTCCACAGAGGCAAAAAAGGCAGGAGGGGTCTTTCACTTGGGTACCAGCAGCTTTATTAGCAACGGTAGGTCCAGAGGTGAAAAGCAAATCTCGGGGCTGTGCAAGGATTCTTCTACAGGGGGATGGAGAGCTCAGGAAACCAATGGGGAGAGGGTAAAGGGGTGGTTCTGGATAAGAATGACAAGGTAACAGCCAACCGGGGAATAACAGGGGAGAGATTAGGGAACAGGATCTAATGGCACACGGAGTCAGGGAGAACTTTCTGGAGGGAGAGGTGTGCCTTGGGGGGATTAACAGGGACTCTTCACCCAAAGGGCAGAGGAATGGGTGGAGTGGGACAAGGAGTCTCCGCCTGGGAGGCAGGGGAAGGGACTTGGCCAACTTAGGGGGAGGAACAGATCTCAGTGGAAGGGGTAACCACAGAAACTGGGGTACAAGGTTACAACTTAGAAGCAGACTTAAACAGAACTTGACAAAACAGATCAAGAAAACCTTATAGATTGTCTAACCATTCCCCAGCTTGCTCCAAGTTAGGGTACTGCAACAATGTTTGATTTTCCCTAAAATCCACCTGGATGCTTTGGAATAATCCTAGAAAGACCATGATTTCACTGTACTACATAGAAGCTTAATTTCAGAGTTAGAGTGGTAAAATTAAGACATCAGCTCTTCTGGATTATCACATAAGGAAGTCTGATTTGAAATACATTTCTTTAAAGTAATGTTCTTTTGCATTTCATAATGTCTTATCAAAGTATAAATAGATTGTGAGAATAGTCATACACCCCAAATTAAGTATTTAGCTGCATGAAATGAATGCTAGAATCCACAGAGCAGCTTTTCCTTTCTCCCTGCCAATAAATCTGACTGAGGTGCAATTGAAAACTTACTATATATGTTACAAATCTTACTATCTAGAAGAAAGCTTAAATCCTGGTGTATTGAAGAAGAAATTTCTCTGAGGGAGAAAGATTATTTTCAGCTGATGCTTTTCTGACCATTTGCATGACTGAGTTATTGTTGTTATACACAGTTCCCAATGAAAACAAATAACTGCTTTACAAAAGCCCTCGGAAAAGGTCAGGCTTATAACTGATAGCACACAAAGACTGTCATCATCTCTCCTGTGATACTTATTAGTTCCAATTGCAGGTAATAAATATGGAATTCAGTTCTCTACCTTCTCCATTCACAAGATTCAAGGAGCATTTCGAGGGAATTTCTGGGAGATGAAAGACATGGAATAAGCATGTTCAGTCATTATGAAAAAAGTGGCAAGGTAAAGGAGGAGAGGGAGGATGGCAGCAGGAAGCCTGCAGCTCCAACATCAGCCTGTGGGAAGGAGAACAGTGAAAGAAGCTCAACTTCTATCCTTCCTTCGAAGTTGTTAGAAAGTAGAAACAAATGAACTCAGTATTTTGGCTTGAAGATAATAATGTATCATTTAGTATATAGAGGATATGCAGCCTGGAGCTTCCTCAAAGTCTCATTAGCCCACAAATCCTTGCCGGAAGGTCTGAGCAGAATGGAATCTCAAATAAAGTTGCTGCTTCTTCAGGGAATCTGTCAGATGAACACTGTTAGCTATTTCAGCATCAGTTTAAGAAGGCATAACAGAAAAGAAGTTCTACCATGCAAGCAGTACCACCAAGCTAAGACCATATGTCCTGGTGTGATGACACTTGTTTAGGCAGCCTTGGTCAAGTGAAACTGGGAGCAAACTAAAAGTATTCAAAACCCAAGTACTATTCTCAGTCAGCCTGAAAACTGTACAAGTTGGTAGCAGGCAGTAGTGGCAGCATGTCCAAGCAGTAGGGACAAAGTTATGGCCCCTGAGTGCTTGCCAACATCTGGCAGAGATGCTAAGGGAACACATGCTTCCCATTACTCCAGCAGAGGACACCTTAGAGAGCATCCTGCTCCCAGAACTATCAAGCATGAGCACAAAGCACTTATAATCAAGGCTGTCAAGGCAGAGGGGGAAAAACAAGTTTTCCTAACACCTCTCTTCAGCTGCTGTATTTAAATGCATTCCAACTGATTGCAGACTACAGCAGCATTTGAAACATCATTTCTTCTTTTTTTCTACACACCTTATGCCTATTTTTTTCCTACATGTGTAAGAATCTGAATCAGATAAAATGCAGAACACTAACTTCAGCATTAACAGCCAAATACATGCCTGTTCCTCTGACATCCATTTGTGATTGAATTTATTGAGAAATTATGATGATTTGGTAGAATCAATTCTAGGACTTGAACATAAGGAAACAAGCTCGTAACAGCTGAGCAAAGGACTTCCCTTCTTAGCTACCTCTACTGCTACTTCCAGCAGCCAGCATTCCCAGGAATGCTGATGGAAGGCATACCAATGTGTGGAACAGGTATCACCCACACCTCCTGCATCGGATCAGAAAAAATAAAGAGAATCAAATCTACAGAGACACGAAGACACAGATGCCTAAGCACCTCACCTCACAGATGCACAGACTACACATCTATACCCAAAACACAGGAAATATTACAACTACACACAGGAGACAAGCCAGAGTTAACAAGCATTCCAATGCTCCCGAGACACACAGTGATCAAAGTCTTGACTTGGTTCTACACCCCACAGCTTAGATGTATCTTCACAGTTGGCTGAAAAGAATAAAGTAACTGTAAAGATGCATTTTATACCATTTTAATTTACAAAGTACTCAATGCTTCAACAGAGTACATTTCATTAACAATTTTCAAGCATCTGACAAAAAGAATCCTTGCTAAAATTAGAGCTGCCAAATGGCAACATAGGACTCTGTGATAGGGAGGAGAATGTAAATGTGGGAGGTAGGATGGCATTGAAGAACAGATGTGAAACTTGACCAAAAATTTGAAATAAATGAAGCCTCATACAGGTGCAAAGTCCTGGTGGATAACGATTTTTTCTCCTTGTAATTACTGTTTGGCAACTGCCAGTCAGTTATGCAGTGCCTGGTTTAGCAGGTGCGGTTTCAGTTTTCAATAGTGTTACTTTACAAGCCCATACATATCATACACTGGAAAACAATTGTGTAGCAGGCCAGGTGGTGGGGGGGTAGGATGCTACCTTCCAACAGCGTCTACAACAGAAGTCACTCTGCAGGGCCAAGACATATGGACACACACTCACACCAGATAGCTTCAAAGATGGTCAACAGCAAAGAGGCAAGAAGGGTCTCTGTAAGGGCTCCACAGAGATGTGTATTCCAGCCGTGTGTGGACAGCGTTCCAGGGACAAAGATGAGCATCAGGGGAGGTCCAGGTTTAAGTACAGGGGGAGGGAGAGGTATAGAGAGCATCTGGACGCTCATCAGAGGGTGCAGGGGCAGTACACAGGCGGGGTTAGGGTATGGGAGCCAGCAGGGGAACAGGGAGTGGCTGAGGGACAAGGGCCGAAGGACCAACTGGGGGAACAGAACTGGGGTACATTAACATAACAGAACTGGGTATCCTGGGAGAAGCCTTTCTTTCTCACCCTGACCTAGGGACTGTTTCTTCTACTAGGGTCCATCTCTCCAGGGTATCCTTGGGGATTCTTGTGTGGCAGGCTCACTGGCCTCCACAAACTGTATTTCTTCAAATAGTCTCTTTCCCTCAAGACATCAGTTCTGCATTAGTTACACCTAAATTCTTTATTCCTTCACTGCAGGTACACTATAACCACCCCTTTCCAAATTCTACAGTTCTTGTCAGCTAATGGCCCAAACTTTCCTTATATTAAATTACCTCGACAAAAGAAAGAATCCAAAGAGCTCTATGCAGCAACAGGAAAGCACAAGCACAAGCAGTTCAGCAAACCACTGGAACAACCTACAGCCTTCAGAGCTTACAGAAATTTCAGCCACATCTGTAGATTCAAGCTGAAAATAAAGCATATTTAAATCTCTTTAGCTGTCTCCCTGATTATTCACGGACTATCTGGCCTCAGATCTGTTTACCATGGTTAAAAAAGTACACTAAGATAAAGCTCTTCAAACCCATACTGATCCTCCACTTTCATGTCTCTGTTCTGGAAGCTGTACTTTCCTGGCTGTGATCTACCACCTACTTTCAGAACTGCTATCACCTATGTCACAAAGATAAGAAAGTTTCTAAAAGAGCATTGTTGTTGTGTTATGGAGCACCACAGTTAATAACTATTTGCTGTCAGGCTCTTTAAGTCACTCATTTTACCAGAGCTGCTTTGCATTCCATACCTTCCTGCATGCTAATTTTGAACATAAATTCTTTTCAGCTGTATCTCATTACTATATAAAATAAGCAGTTCACTACTCCATCTCAATTACTCAAGTTCATCCTCCTCTTCTATTATCTTTGGTGACAAATTGACAGAGAACTTGAATTTTGCTGGCTTTTATTGTGCCAACAGTACAAGAAGGAGAAATCAAGAATGGGCCATCGAAGAGTCCTGAGAGACTGCAAGAGCCACAAGCCCCTGAAGTTCTGCAGAGTTCTTGTCTATTTCTTTTAGACTCCTTGAAAAAATCTCATCAACACCCTTGTTTTAAGACACACTGTAATTGTACTTAAAGTAGCAATTCTCCACTAGATTTTTATTTACAGCAGTTTCAGTTATGCCTATGACATATCTGCTTCAAATGCTAGGAAGGCTACCTAAAAATAAAAAATGTTGCTTGTATTATATATGCAAAAAACATACAGTGACATCTGAGGATCTGTTTTTCCCTAATGTTCAGCAAATGTACTATGGATGCTTTTACTTTTTACAGGTCTTTTCAGTTAAGGAATCTTTTTGGAAGCCCATAGGTTTGTTTCTATAATGCTTGCAAGAAACAGGTTACTGACAAAGGTCTTTCAGAGAAAATCAAGAAAAGCTGATTCTTTTCTCATCAGGACACACACCCTCTCCCCTCAGACAGAGATTTGGGGATGAGAACAGAGCTGGATCCCAGATTCTTGGGCAGCAGCACCCACCACAGGGATAGACAGCTCTAGAGGTGCATCACAGCTCCCTGAGGTGCCAAGGGTCCATGTGGATATGGCTGGGGGCATGTTCCTGGCAACACACTCCAGACCCCTGAGCACAAAGGACACCTCACACCACACAGTGCCGGGAGGGAGTTACCTTCTCCACCCATGTGCAGTGGGGCTGCCACGGCCCCCAAGCCTGGCTGGCAGGGGACTGGCAGCGGCCACCAGCACAGTCCTGAGCACACACAGGGAAGGTGCAGCCAAAATACAGCGTGACCCTCACAGAGTGCAAGACAGCTAGAACACAGTGTGACCTTGCAAGTGTGCCAGAGATCTGGCGCACTCTAAAACACAGTGTGACGTTGCCTAGGGCCAAGGTCCCCTACCTCTGCTGGAGGGCCTTTGGCTGAGGGGGCTGGTCACCCTACTTAGCTTCTCAGAGTGTCACAACAATCCCATGGGTACCTGAGGACAAAAAAGTGAGAAAATAAGTACAGCAGCGCTTTTCTCACTGCTGGATGAACAATTATGAAGTACCTAGAGGTTACTCCGCTGTTCAGAGCCACCTCAACAGGAAAGTTGCCGCCAGTGACCGCCATCCTCCCTCAGACACTGCTGCCATCTTTTTGCACGACATCATCTTCCTTCCTCCCTCTGCTGCCTGCCCACAAACCAAGGCCGGGCCAGGCTTGCCTCTCTTGGGACGTGCCAGGGCCACTGTTGGACAGGGGCCACTCTGGGTGCTCCTCCGGCCCCCAGAGGGATGAGTCCCATCCCTCCACCTCCCTGGTGGAGGAAGGACTCTGCCTTCCTCCACCTTCCTCCTCCCAGCCTGGGACAGGGATGCGCCTTCCTCCACCTTCCTCCACTTTCCTCCATCTTCCTCCTTATGGCCAGGGGCAGCGATCCACCTTTCTCCACCTTATCCCTCCTCCCCGCCTATGCCACCCTTCACCATGCTCTGTGTGCCAGTTCACCAGGAGAATGCAGCGTTTCCACTATTCTGCTACAGCAAAGCATTAGAACAAAGTAATTAAGTCCATGAGGGTTACTCTCCTCCATAAAATTTCATATTAATAATTTAGAATGATACTCAAAATTGTGACAGTTCCCTCGCTAAGTTACAAGGTTTCACATGAAAATTATGGCAAAGTTGTCCCTTGCATGCCTATTCTTTATTAAAAATAATAGGATCTTGAAATATTTATCAAAATATCAAAGGAAATCAGACAAACAAATTGATTTCTTTAGCTTCTGGAAGGCCTGATATGCTGCCATGCCAAGTCTACAAGACATGGGATTTTCTTGGATATCATGTCTTTTAACATGCAGTTCTGGATTTCCATTTGTTACAGTTGTGTGGCTGTTTTTAAAGTCACCTTGTGAGACATGGACAATCCACAGTTGTGAAATTTAGACTGTTTATTCTAAAATGACAGGGACTAAATCAGATTTCCCTGAAATCACAACGGCAAGACAGAGGGTGCAGTGCACTGGGCACACTCCTACAGAGAACCCACGGGAAGAGGACCCTGTGAAGAGTCTGGACACAACCTTTATACCCCCAGTCCACAATCCTCATTGGTCTGTTTCACTCTATGTCTTGGTTGGACCATTGTCCAGGATCACTTCTGATTGACTTGTCTTGGCTCCAATGAGGGTCTGGTAGATCCTTCTATTGGCCAGTTGTTCCCTCCAATGATCTTCTCCCTCTTATCCCTTTATGGTAATCAGACAACAAACCTTCGAGCATCCCCACTCCCTTTCCTCCCAGCATCAGCGGGTGCAGAGGCACATTACACCTGTGATAAACTTAATCTACCATCCAACAATAAACATAACTCCAACAATCAATACAATTAACATAATTTCACACAATTAACTCAATTAAAAACACCCTTTCAAATCACGAAAGCCAACTTATCCTCCATTATTTCTCACAACCTAATACTGCTCCTCACAAGCCAAACTGTCCCAGACTGAGGAGAGAACCTCCTCAACTAAAGAGGTGAATACTACCCAAACCTGTACTCTCCATAAACACTTGTTAAGTTTTTTTAAATGAAATTGTGTAATCTTCCATTGCTGTCTGCAGTCAGGTATAACCAGGAAGTATATGATAAATACACTTTTTAGAGATATACTTGACTCTTCCATAACATATGCAATGGGCAGTTTTGTCCATGTTATTTTCTATGAATCCAGAGATTCCTTATGACTCTTTTACCAATAAACTCAGAAGAAGGGAAAAAATATGGTTTAGGGTTGTAGTTTCTTTCTGATTTGAACACTACTGAATCTTGCTCTCATTTGAAGACAGGTTACTTTCTACTTTTACTTACTTAAATTTAAAACTGGAAACAGACACATTTATCAGCATTTTACCTCCTTTCAACTACAAAAAAAATCCCATTAGTTTGAAGCTGGGGGAAACAAGGTCAAATGCAAAGAAAACCACCAAGTACATTCATTTACAAATACATGTGACACCATCATAGCACTACAGGCACCTGTAATAGTTCAGCTCCCACAGCAGTTTCACAAAGACTATTATCCTCAGCACAGATCCTCCTCTGGATGATTAAGAGCCAGAGTCTTGTGAAGCCAGCATGAATCTTATTGGTGCATTCCAGTACATGTTAAAATTATTTCATTTTATTCATGCAGCCAGTTAAGAAGCTAAAGGACGGCTTTACCGTTCTGGGATTCGGTCACCTTAATTTGGTTTCACATGTGTTTGTGCTCCCCAGTTGGAAGAGCCACTGCTGTGTAAATAACTGAGACAGCAAACACAGCTAGAGAAACAACCTCAAGCTTCCCCATTCTATTTCTCCTCACTTAGAAAATATTTGATCCATTCTTCATGAAGAAACTTCATTTTCTGGATTCTTTTAAAACTCCTAAATATGTACTTTGCTTTTCTCCCTGGTTATCATCTCTTGCACATACAAAGTTTATAAACTGAAAGAAAAGCATACAGCAAAAGCCCTCCCTTTATACCTGTCTGGGCAGGATCAGATGAGTTGTGAATTAAACCACATCCTATAAGTAGGGCTCACCTGTCTTTGTTTAAATACTTTTACTTAGATGCTTATAAGAGACACATATTCCTTGGACTTCAAGTAGTCTCAGCTTTTATGTATATTCACTGGCTTGGTCACAGACAGAAGAGGAGTGGAAAATAATGCTTCTCAGTGGCAGGAGACACCAGCTACTACTCACATGCTAGGTTGTTCCTTCTTTTGCTGGAAAAATTTGGTATTCATGTACAGAAGCATTTCCCATCTAGACCTTCCACTTACCATGCAGATTCTTAGTATTTGGTTCTTACCTTCTCCACAGTCTGTTCCAGCTTTTTTTATCTCCTTAATTTTTGAAGGCCCTCCTCTTCCAACATCCACCTTTTTGAGAGCAGACTGCTTCCCAGGGGATCCAGGAAAACATCTCTCATGATCTTGAGCCCAGGCCAGAACTGCAAGGCTAAACTACTTGCCATATATGCCACATCCCTGATCAATTGCCCTCCATAAAAAGGAGGCTGAACTAATTAAAGAGAGTGATAGGTGGAGGACAAGCCTACCAAAGGCACAGGCTAGCATTCCCTTTTCCATGCTTTTCCTCAGTAACCCTGTGGATGAAAGAAAACTGGCCATTGCAGAAAGCCTGGCAATACCCTTCCTGATGCAAGGACAGGCTTCTTGGCACACAGGATATGCTCACAGGGCTGGGGAAAAAAACCCCACCAAAATATCTGAGCTAATCACATATGAATGATCCCCATTTTATATTTAATTGCCTGTATTACCTCATGAAAGAACTACTACCAACTGCTGGAAAACCTGGGACAAGCTAGGATACTAGATTTTAGGCAAGGTGTGAAGCATCTCTTATCTACCATTTACCTACCACGGGAAAGGGAATAAGCAGAGTCTTTGCTGATGAGAGAGCCAATGGTTAGGGATACACCTCAATAATGCTGGCACTCAGACGTGTTGAGAGGAGGAAGGGCTGCTTGATTTGTGTTGGCCAGAAAAACCTCACATGGAAGGCATCCCCTCCACTTCATCAGGACTTCAGCTGTTCTGCAATAGCTTACCAAGCACTGATGCTTGAGAAACCACATAATTCTGAGCCTCAGGTGAGAAAACATTTAAGTTTCTGAATTCATGCTATCCAGGGTTTGACTCTATAAGAGTTTTCATTTTTATGCGCTTTCTTTTCAGCACACATAAAGGGCTTAAAGCTAAAAAGCAAAACTTTCCAAACAACACATTATCAGCACAAAAAAATAGAGCTCTTTAGATTATCACAAGTTTCAGTAACAAGTGAAAACAATGTTTTGGGAGTTGTCAACACTTCACTGTAGAGCTGAATAATTGCAAATAGGTGGGAAAGGGAAGAAAGTATTCCCAGGTGAGAGAAGAGAAGGTGGTAAGAGGAAAGAGTCAGCACCTTCAGATAAGGGCAAGAAAAGAATACTTATCATTGTCATCTAATTAGGTCTCAAGGGGAATCAGTAATAAATTCCACATAACAATGCAAGCTGGAGGCAGGAAGAAGTGATTTGGTAGGGTGATGGCAAATCAGAGTATTTGTATGTCCCAGCTGGTGACATACTTTTTTACTAAAAAGCCATGTATTCGAGTAGAGCCTTTTTCTTTCCTATTGTCTATTTCCCACTGGGAAACTGCTGTGCATTTGCGGATTGATGGCCACAGAGACCTTCTGTGTTCTGAGCAGCTAAGCCTCAGTTAAGCATTGCTGGATCCTGCGGTATACTTCTACTTTAAACATATAGTAGTCTCCTTGGAGTTCAGCCAAAATGCTTTCACATCTTTATTGAATATGGCAATCCCTCAACTATGACTAAAGCCTGTTCACCAGTATTTTTGTCACGCCAAGACAACATCATTTTTCTTCTGGGGTGCATCCATAGAGATGTTTCTTCTTCATCCACATAATTTTCTATTTCAGTGTTATGCCTTTGCTGTGATTCCCCTAAGGGTCAGAACACTAACATGACCTGTTATAGGGGCTTAGGGGCTTAAAGAGTTTCAGCAACACTGCTCCTCTCTTGTTTTGCGGGAGAAGGAACCAGGTGATCACACGGAACCCTGGCCTACAAGATACTGACTTCTCTGCACTTTCGGAAACTAGAAGAAACACTTCTCTACATGGTATGATAACTCATCTCCTGATAGTACAGTGTCCTGAGTGCATAACACTATACTATATAAATACAAGGGAATATGCTACACAGTCACACTCACCTATATTTAGTGTTCTCCTTAAATATCAAAGCAGCAATACAACTGTGTGTATTTTCAGTACAGACAGACTAAGGTGAAGTGTTCACACTGGTGACAAGGGCAAGATTAAAAAAGCCATACCAATATTATAAATACAGTTCATGAGAGGTTGGCTTTCATAATAGTTTTTGGTTAAGGTTTTCCTAACGAGGTCATTGATGTGTTTTATCTATTAATTTGTCATTAGGGGTTCATTGTTACTGTTAATCTGTTGCAAAGTGCCTGTTGAAAGGGGAGGGAATGGGCATTGACCTTGATGCATAATTAACATAAGGGATAAAAGAGAGAGATCTCTATTGGACACAGCGAGCCAATCGTAACACCCCAAGAAGGAGGAGTCATACCCCACTGGATACCATCGAGCCAATGAAGAGACTTTGAGAATGGGGTGATGGAGCTAGGGGGTTATGTTAATTATCCAGAGTATAAAAACTGTATCCCCCACGCCAAAGGTGTGCCACTAGCTGCCTAGTCTGTAGCCACACACCCAGTGCTGTATCCCTCTGCTTTGCCAAGTGGCAGATCACAAGTTTTAGTCGCTGATTGTAAGTTAATTAATAAATTGTTAAATTCTAAGCTAAATGAGGCATTGTTTCTCACACCAGTCAGGTAGAAACAAGGATGAAAAAGTGTTGGAGTCTAGGAAAAGCCTGGGAACTTTTCCTGCTCCTCTGAGTGTTTGTTTTACTCTCAGAGATCCTCAAAAGAGGCTTGGCATGCGAACCAAGCTTGTGGGAGCATGTACCCCCACTTCTGGGCGAGCTGAGAACACCAAAGAACTGAGGAGATGGTTGTTTAGTGCACCACAGAGTGTGGAGTTGGAGTTTTTAGGTTTTGCTACATATATTATATATAGCAAATATGGAGATTCTAGGATGTCGGCTTCTTCTTCTTCATCTTCATCTTCTTCATCTTCTTCATCTTCTTCTTTCTTCTCCTTCTCTTCCTTTTTTCTCTGACATGAGTTCCTGTGACTTGTTAATTGGTAGATAGAATTTAGTGTAGAG
>JAWWMJ010000243.1:3996989-4007920 GCA_035047045.1 Vireo griseus | reverse complement strand
ATATCTTGACAAACTTTAATTTCTGCTGGAAAACAGAGCACCAATGACTGAATCAACAGCTGCACTTTTGTGATAAGGGATCAATTAACAAGTTGTGAGGGCTGTTGCTGTTCAGTGTCTGCTAACTAAAGTTTTGTGTCTGTGAAAGCCTAACTCCAACGAGCCATAGCAGTACTTCATCCCATACATTTATGGAGTTTACTATCACCTCTTTAATTCTGATGTAGCATTTGAAAAAGAGAGAAGGAAGAGTTTGTGTTTGCTGATGCTCTTTTTTTTCACTATAACCCAATGAATAGCAACTATTCCAACTTATATTGAACCAGTAAATGATCACCAAAAAACATAATTAAGCATATACGCCATACGTGCAACTGTGGGCTGGGGAGTTGCCCATTCCTTTCATGACAGACAAATGCTATGAGTATGTTCCAGACCTTAATCCATACTCTCAGGTGTTGAGATACTCAGGCAGAAGCATACAAGCCCTGCTGTTGTTGCACACTGCAAGAACAACACAAAGCCAGCAGTCTTGATGAAAGTTGTAGAGAAACATCACTTTTCAAGTGATGGGTTGTATTGGGTTTGTATGGCCAGGCTTTGGTATGAGAGGGCTACAGGGGTGGCTTCTGTGAGCAGCTGCCAGAAGCTTCCTCTATGTCCAGTAAAGCCAACATCATCCAGCTCCAGGATGGAGCCACCACTGGCCAAGGCTGCGCCAATCAGGAATGGTGGTGACACTTCTGGGATAACAGA
Organism: Vireo griseus; assembly: GCA_035047045.1. NCBI lineage: Eukaryota > Metazoa > Chordata > Aves > Passeriformes > Vireonidae > Vireo > Vireo griseus. The sequence continues at coordinate 4,007,164 of JAWWMJ010000243.1, read as the reverse complement.
ATTAAGAAGAAAAAAAAGTTATTGCGCAGTTGTGATTGAGTCCAGAGCAGAACACGGTGAGGATATGTGAGAGAGCAGCTCTGCAGACACCCAGGGCAGGGCCAGAGGAAGGGCAGGAGCTGCTCCAGGCGCCAGAGCTGGGATTGCTTTGAGATTCCATGGGGAAGCCAATGGTGAGGCAGCTCTGCCCCTGCAGCCCATGGAGGGCACAGGAGTGTAGAGATCCACCTGCAGCCCCTGGAGGAGCCCACGCCAGAGCAAGGGGGTGCCCAAAGGGGGCTGTGACCCCTTGGGAGACCCACACTGGAACGGGGTCCTGGCAGGGACCTGTGGACCCGGGGAGAGAGGATCCCACGCTGGAGGAGGTTTGCTGGAAGTACTTGTGACCCAGGCTAAAGCATCCTGTGCCTGAAGGACTGACCCTGTGAAAGAGTGACCCATGCTGCAGCATTTCATGGTTGGACTCAGGTTGGAGAAGTTCATGGAGGACTGTCTGCCATGTGTCAGAGACTGAAAATAGTTCATGCCTCAAACACTGATATAAAGTTTTGCTCATTATAAAAAAGCTACAACCAGGAAGCCTCCCTGAAGCCTGGGACTTTGGACTGAAAGTCAAACTGCTGATTAGATAAAGGGAAACCCATTGTTCAGTCATCTCAGGTGGAGGGAAAGGTATGCATCCATCAAAAGGCCAAAGCCACCAGCTGTGCTGAGAATCATCCCAGGCTGAGTTAGGGGTGAGGGGAGAGCACAGCTCACAGAAGCCAGGTTTACACAGACTCCCCCCTAGCCAAGGGGGTATAGGAGGAGGTTTCAAGTGTGGTGTAACCTCTGGCCAGAGGCACTGAACACCCATCCTCTGATTACACAAACTGGCCCAGCTGTGGCACCTCCAACCCCACAGGCCACATCCATGGAACTTTCACATGAGAGACAGCTGAGGGGGAGTCACAATCCATCCAAGACCCCCAAAGTGCTGGGCCTTGCACCACAGGACTGCACGTGATACACCATATCAGAGTCTGCTGTAAGAGACTGTCCCCTCTTCCCCAGGAGGACATGCCTGGACATTGCTACCTGGCTCAAGGGGGTATAAAGCCATGGGATTCTATGCCTTGTGGGACGACCTTCATCACCAAGAAGACCAGCTGGAGAGGATCAGTGGAACATTGCTGGGATCCAAGGAGTGGTGATATTTTCCTTATTCTGTCCCTGTCACTCTCTCTGTCCCCCCCACCTATTTTCGACTCCTTTTCTCTTTCTCTCACATCTACTATACAATAAAATCCAGATCCTCTTTCTCTCATATCTACTAAATCTCTATCTAATAAAATCCATATTCTTGTCACAGGTTTGCACCAGTGGTCTCGTTTGCACCTTTATTTGGGCAGAGGAATTTCTAAAGAACCTTAGTAATAATTGGATCTTAACACCATGGGAAGCACCACATGCTGGAATAGGGGAAGGACTCCCAACTCCCCTCCCTGAGCAGCAGTAGAAATAACATTTGGTGAACTGACCATAACTCCCTGCACCACTGGGGTAGGAGGTAATGCTGGGAAGGAGAGAGGAGTGGAGGGAAGGTGTTTTTAAGGTCTTATTTTACTTAGAACTATCCTGCTCTGATATTGCTGGTAATAAATTTGATTAATATCTCTAATTCCAGCCTGTTTTGCTCATACTGTATTTGCTAAGTGATCTCTCCTAGTCCTTATCTCAGCTCATACCCTTTGCTGTATTTTCTCTCCCCCATCCAGCTATGGGAGAGACAGAGATGCCTGGCATCCAGCCAGGGGCAACCCATTACACTAAGCTAACTTGCAGATCCTCTTCCTGCACCATTTGATGCCCATTCAATATCCTAGTAAGGGCTGGAATGGCCTCAGGATCTTTTATCTTGCAGTATCTGCTGGAAGCCCTTGGGCTGTTCCATGCCTGAAGACAGAACAGCCCAAATCAACACAGCAGAAAAAGCAATAAAGCCACAAACATGGCTGAACAATTTCATCAGGCTGATGCACCAGGAAAGGAACAGCACATACTTTCCAAATTATGTAGTCTACTCTTCATCTTTGCCTGTCCTCAGGAGAAAGAGCAATAAAGACAGAGTGTGTCTTCCAGGGAAAGCACTTAACACACATTCATATTGGACTATGAATTGAGATCTACACACGAAGTCCTCACACCCATGCCCAGAACTCCATCGAACATTCCTCATCTTCATGACTATTACATTAGACACTTCTCAGCTTATCATTCACCTGAACACTCATACAAAGAGACTACTCATCATCTTTTAGGACTTCCCAGTGCAGCCAGACACACAAAACATGTTTTCTCCTTTTCTTTCTGAAGGCTTTGCTGAAGTCATTGAAGTTGGAGAAGTCCCAGCATTTGCTGCAAGGTGAATTCACTGACCTCTTTAATCTCACTGGAGTCAAAGGTTTTCTGGTGCAGCAGGTCAGTAAAATGCCGTGTGCCTCCACATCTATTTGCACACAATTACCTGGGTGAGATTACAGATATTTACTAGAGGTTTCATTATTAAGGTCATTTGGGGATGCTTTTAATTCTGATCCACAACCAGTAGAGAATCTGAACATGTTTATTCATATCAACTAGACACATTAGGGTCATGGCAACCTGGGACACAGACAGAATTCTGACTTTGCTTTATATTGCTGACAACCCAGATACAGCTTCTACTGTTCTTCTTTTCCATACAAAGCTGGAGCTGCAGCAGTTTCACAGCAGCCTGCACTGGGTATGTACCTCTCTTCACAATGAAGGGAAGGTAGCAAACAGAGTGACAACGTGATGCCACCAAAAGTCATGTACCACTTTGAATGCTTTTTACAAGCAAGTTAAAATTTAAATCAGAATGAATGGGCAAACTCAATATATTGGGCTTCACTAACACCATAACAAATTGTACTCAATTCTCTTTTTCTTAAGAAATTATCCGATTTCAGCATGGATTATGGCCATGTCACATGGCACTTAGCCATCATATATCCCACTGACCCTTACTCAGACCGATATTGCTCCACTTCAGTGGCAGAGACCCAGATGAATAAATCCAAGTTGTGTGGGAGACAAGAAAAGTCTTATAGAATAAATAAAGGGCCTTTGTTCACTTCTTTTCACTGATTCATGAAAAGCACCTTGGGAAATGTACAGCTGACATGAAGACAAAAACAAGTTACATAAGCTTCATGTGGACAACATTTGATCAAAGTGCTAATTGATCAAAGGAGTGTGTGGACAGTAACACAGATGATATGGCATGTGGCCAGTGTGTATTTCTTTGGTTAACAAGAATGCTAACAAGTATAATTTTAGCCAGAGCATTTTTAGCACCGTATAAAAGCCTAGCATAGTCATACAGTATATAAGGCCGTACATGATGGTAGTAAACGATTCTCTTTGCAAGAAGGAGCAAGTGTCCATGCCCTCATTTGCTACAAAGTTGAATATATACCAGATTTATTTCCAGACTACCCAGATTTTCAAACAGAAATATGTATAGGCAAAACCCAGCAACTCCTTTCCCCAACTTCTCTGGCATAGCCAAAGACCAGAAAAACAGAGAGGAAGGAGCAAAGAATGGGGCCCTGTGGCTATGGCAATTGATGCAGCCTTCAAGAAGGACATTACCAGACATACAATTGACTGGCTGCCTCAGAATCTGCCAAGAACTGCAAAAAGCGAGGGCGCTTTACAGAGCATTTTTTTGCAAGTGGTCAGTCCAGCACTGGAGCAGCTGTGGCAGCTCCTCACTGTGCCCATGGATATCAGAGTGGGTTCAGGAGCTGTGGTGGCTGCAAGCTCCAGTGGTCATTAGTTGGTGTCCCGCAGGGATCAGTGCTGGAGCCCGTTCTGTTTAATATCTTCATTGATGATCTGGACGAGGGGATTGAGTCCACCATCAGTAAATTTGCAGATGACACCAAGCTGGGAGCTTGTGTCGATCTGTTGGAGGGTAGGAGGGCTCTGCAGAGGGACCTGGACAGGCCGGATAGATGGGTGAGTCCAACATGAAGGTTCACAAGTCCAAGTGCCGGGTCCTTGCCGGGTCCCTGCAGGGCTACAGGCTGGGGACAGAGTGGCTAGACAGTGGCCAGGCAGTACTGGGAGTACTGGTCAACAGCCAACTGAACATGAGCCAGGGTGGTCCAGAAGGCTTATGGCACCTGGCCTGTATCACAAACTGTGGCCAGCAGGAGCAGGGAAGTCATTCTTCCCCTGCATTCAGCACTGGTGAGGCCTCACCTTGAGTGCTGTGTCCAGTTCTGGGCCCCCCAGTTCAGGAAGGACGTTGAGATGCTTGAACACATCCAGAGCAGGGCAACAAGGCTGGTGAAGGGCCTGGAACACAAGCCTTATGAGGAACAGCTGAGGGAGCTGGGGTTGTTTAGCCTGGAGAAAAGAAGATCAGAGGTGACCTCATCACTCTCTACAACTCCCTGACCGGAGGTTGTAACCAGGCAAGGATCGGGCTCTTCTCCCAGGCAACGACTGACAGAACAAGAGGACACAGTCTCAAGCTGTCCCAGGGCAAGTTTAGGTTAGACATCAGGAAAAAAATCTTCACTGAAAGAGTGATTGGGCACTGGAATCGTCTGCCTAGGGAGGTGGTGGAGTCCCCATCCCTGGATGTGTTTATAAAAAGACTGGACGAGGCACTCAGTGCCATGGTTTAGTTGATGAGTAGGTGTTAGGTCACAGGTTGGACTTGATGATCTCAAAGGTCTTTTCCAGCCTAGTTCATTCTGTGATTCTGTGTCTCCAAACACCACACACAGATCTAAACCAGGCCAGTGCAGGAGAAAGGCAATGAACAACCACAGCCCAACAGCCCCATCTCTATCAGGGCCCAGAGCACAGGGGCACATTATGTCCAGTAATTGAATCAACAAATCCATTGGATCAAACTGGAACAAACCCATTCTCAAGCCCCAAATCCTTCCATGGCACTGCCCCTGGCATGAAGTTCTCTTTTACCAAGCAAGTTGTGTTGTTCTAACTAGTAAAAATGCTCTCTAATGCCTGGCACATATATCAGCAAACTCAAGGCCAAGAGCTAATTGGGTGGGGAAATCAAAAGCACACTGCACAAAGAAACTCCTGTTACTGGTGCATTACACTAGTTTTGAATCACAGTTGCTTAAATTGTCTCACAAAAGAGAGCAAAAAGCTTTTAGAAGTGAAAATTTTTCACACAGCTAACAGATACAAAGAGAATTGATAAAAATTAATGACAGTGCCAGAGAAAATGGTGAGAAGTATAATGTTGAATAAGCTGTTTTTCACTCTCTCCTGCCTCAGGACACAGAAATACAGAGCCTAAGGAAAGATATCACCAAGGTATCCAGGGCATGAAGTTCTCTTGTATGTTTCTTCCAAGCACTCAAAGAAAACTCATTGGAAGAAGCTTTGGCTGACTTTATCGGTGCTGCTTTTAACTTCATATTTCTGCAGACTTCTTGTGCATTGCATGTGTCCAGAACACTTCTGTCTGTACAGTGAGGGGCACACAAGTGAACATGTCTCCTAGCAGCAAGAGGTCTGTTTTATACTTCCCAGGACAAGAAACAGTCATCGTTCTTGTTACTGGGATCAAGATAAGGAACAGAGCAGCACCCCAAAAGTAAAAACATTATGAAAATTGAGCAATCCATGCAGTCCTTTTAAAAAGCCATTTCTAACAAAATGCTTCTTTTTTGGTTAATGCTCACACTTCATTAATTTCCTGCAGCAGCATCCCTCCCTTGCAGGAATCCAACAGGAATAAACAAAAGGACACTGCATGTGCTACCATCTTTGACCAGGGCAACTGGCACTGAATGCTGGGCCACAGATGATGTGGACACATCCTCCAGCACAGCAAGGTTCCTGGGCTGCCAGGAACCTAGGGCAGGAGATGGGCCTGGAGGTCAAGGATGAGCAGAAGGGTTCTGACTTCGCTGTTGGCTCTGCACACTCCTTCGGAGGGATGTCTCCCAGGAAGCACCAAGAGAAGCAAAAACCCTTTAAGCAGGTGGTACATTACTAATTGGATGCCAGAATGGAAGAACTGAAGTATCTTGAATTAAGGACTCCGCCAGTGGCAATAAAAATTACGTGTCTGAAAGGTAAACACTGTTAATGGCACCTGACCTCAACAACTGAGGAGGGAACAGATGGGGGACATCGCACTTCCCCTGGAACATCACACTTCCCCTGGAACATTTGTCAGGGCAGTTTCTCTCCTAACTTTCTGCATCATTTTTCCAGCAACAAGATCCCAGCCTCAACTATTGAAACTAATACCAAATCAGTCACACACATTGTCTTCAAGTGTGTGCAAAGAGAGAAAGGGGGATTAGGGAAAAAGAAAATCCACACCTGTACAACTGAAGGCTTTTGGGGTAGGTACTGTCTGCCCATTCCTAACCCCAGCTGCTCTACCAGAAGCCAACAGTCACTTCTGTTCTGCGAAATGAGGCAACCCTTCTCATTGCAGGCAGGTTGAATGGATTAAGCAATTGAATTTTTGAAATATCAAAGTGACGCCCATATAGATATTGCTACTTTTCTTTTGAGCAACAGCAGAAAACCAGATCTTCTCAGATCTACTTTAAAGAGAGGTGAAATAATAATTTTTTAAAAAATCTTCCCTATGAATAAAGTTGGTTTCAAAGTCTTTCATATCAAAATATTATGACACCCATGCAGACACTCACGAGCCCCAGGGTAAGAGCTGTTAACATCAGGTAAGATCCCCTCTGGCTCATATCTCCTCTTTTAAGACAAAAGAGAGTCTTCTTGGCTCAAGAAACAACACTGGTGAGAGATTCTACTGCTGCTGTGATCCCTTCTGACTTAAGCTGTAGTTAATCTGCAATGGAGATTATCTGAAAGACTATTTATCTGAGATAAATTTCCTAAGAATTACAACTGTCTTCTTTTTCTAGATGGATTTCTCACCCTTCAGAGGAATGAGTGCAGAGGAAGGCAGGAGTAACCAAATCAGGGACACTAAAACTCAGCCTGGTACAAAAATACCACATCTGAGGTCACACTGAAGCAAATGAGGTCCCCACTAACAGAAGAAACCACCTGATGTGAAGCACTGCAAAGTACAGATATGATACAAATGTAAGAGGAAAGCTCTGATAATGACCTCTGCCACACTTTTTATTCCTCATAACAGAGACTCTCTTCTACCTGTGATTATCTTGGCCTGAGATGCTGGAAAGGGTAATATTGTTCTTCTAATGACAGCTCTTCCACAAACTTAAAAATGTCTCAGATTAAAACTCTGTATTTTATATGATCCAAATAGATTTTGATATCAAAGCGGAGAGGAATATTATGACTTTATAGTGAGTCATTTCTAGCAGACAAAGCTATGAACAAGGGAGAAAATTTACTTCAAAACTCTTGAGAGAAGTGAGCACTTCTTTAGTGGTGGCATTAAATGTCCATATTCATATGAGATTAAATTTAACTGCTGGGATTCAATAGCTTTTAGGCACCTAATTTTTAAACTCCATGATCTATAAGACACCTGTGAATTATTATTGGGAACCTGAGAGAAGAGCCTCAAGGCACAGCGGATCCCTCCTGGTAAAGCTCTGATGAAGGCTATAATATTTGATACTAATTCATGGTCTGCTAAAAGGAGGGCTAATTCCTCCTTTTCATCACGGACAAGTTGTAGATATGGGCTGAAGTTGTTGCCAGATGAAAAACTATTGTCTCAGCTGTTGGGAAAATACAATTGTTATCTTGCAGAAACACTGGCCTGTGGAAACCCACAAAGCTTGTTCTGTAGGATCATTAATATTAACCAGGAAGATGCACAAAATCATGACCCAGCCTGGGTGTGCCAACTCCGCTTTGTACTTGGGAGGAAACACCAGTTCATCATCATCTGGGGTCTATGAGAACCAGAGGGACCCCTGGGACAGAAGAATGTGTGTGCAAAGAGGAGGAAACCTGCATTAATGATTCAGGGAAAGGATTATCATACAAATATTTACTCCAGGGAAATCAATTACTATGTATGTAAAATAGAGTATACAAGCAGGAGCTTTTCTGTACTCAGAATGCACAATTTTGGTGGAGCTACCCCCTTGTTCATCCAGCACTAACAAAGAATGTCTGCTTCTTAATGCTACATTGGTTTGAAGGAGTTTTTGACTGATTTCAACAACAAAATGAGAGGTGACAGCTAACAGTCACTTTCACATTATAAACTCCATGGGAGGGAGGAGGATGAAGAAAAGACTCCAGACCTGAGAGGGATTGGGAGGTACAATGGAGACAGCATTCATCAATGCATGCTTAGATGCACAACAAAAAAAGAAGAACAGTAGTTCCTGGCTTCCTTTGGTAACTGGCTGAGAGGTGGTACTATCAGCCCAGCCTTAAGAGTGCCACAGGATATCAGCAGAGATCCCTTTTTCCAGCATTTTCAGGAAAACTGTTGCTTCTGACATGGAGCTCTCCTTCTTCTTTGAAAATTTGTTTCCTTGTTATTGTTCAAATGGAGTTACTTCAGCATCAGGGAGGCAAAATGAAGAATTCCAGTGCAGTGAGGTTTCCAGCTTTCCTGCTGGGCTCCAGCCCCTCTCTGGGACAGACCTCCCTCACCCCTTGCTGCTCACAGGCATGGCTGAACCAAAGGCACATAAAGATATTCTGCCATACCTATTCAGTGTGGGAAGTAATAATATTGTTATATTTATATTAAAGATTTCATCCTAAAAACCTTCTACTCAACAAGAAATCACAGCTGCACAAAAGAATGACCTATGCCACTCAAGGGCATTTTTGGGTGAAATGCAGCTACATTTTCATATACAAATGAGTAACTCTCAATTTAAATGGGCAGTGCTGCAGCCCCAAGTAGAATATTTTGCTCTAAATAGGAGCTTTGCCAATACAAGAAGGGCTAGTCCAGTGAGACTTTCTATCACAGAGGATTTCCACTGTTGTCAGCATCTGTTCTAACTACTGCCAAATACCTCTTTCAATTGAGGAGTTCATAAGTGTTTGCCAGTATTCAACAAAACAAGATTAATGCAGCAGTTTTATTTGCATTATTAATTAGGCCTTTGATGATGCCCTAGTGATTTGTGCCTGGAAATAACCGTTGGCTTTGGCCACATGTGCTGACCTTCACCTTGATGGACAGTTTCTGCTCTTCCTTTCTCACTAGCCAGTTCCAGTCCCGCTCAGCCCTCAGTACCTGCACTGCAATGCTGCCACTCCAGTCCATGGCATTTAATACCATTATTCTGTTTGTGAGCAGGCACTGGCAGCAGCTCCTCGTGCCCTGCAGCACCATGTTTCCTCTCAGACAGCTTTCCCAGTGAGCACAGCACCACACCTGCACCTCTGGGTGTGCTGGGAAGCGCCACACTTTCCTTTGCACCTTCCTCGTGCAAGGAAAAAGTACTCTTCACCATGAGGTTGATGTCTTAGGTTTCAACTTTTCTATTTCTCAAATCCTGTACTGCTAGTGTAGCTCTGAAGGTTTCTGTAGCTTGTTGAGTGCTGTTCTCTTATGCTAAGATAGACATGACAAAACCTCTCACTTGCTCTCCAAGGCCACCCAGAACAAGAACTGTAAACCATCATCCTTGGAAGAGGGGGGCAAGCTTGGGGGAAATCACATCATTGGCTGGGTTCTGCTTGGTGAATTTATGTTGATATGAAAGTGTGAAGAACTCGTGACCGGTTGTCCATTTTGGGGATCCACTGAGGCAGGACCCTCTGGAGCCCAGGGTGTGCTCCTGAAGGCCTTTCAAATAAATACTACCTTTTTTTCCTTTATTCCTGTCTACTCTCTGTTTCTAGGCAGCCATTTAAGGCATCAAGGTCAGCCCAAAAGTGGAGCAGGTGTTGTTGCCAGGCTGTATAATCTCCATCCCTGGAGCTGTGCAGAGCCCCAGCAGGCTGCTGTAGCCTCACAGGTGTCTCGTTCAGTGTCTGCTGACTCCAGGGCTGTGCAGACGGGCAGGGACCACCAGAGGGGATGTGCACTGGCATTGTGTGGAGGTTTCTAGTAGGGAGACTCACAGAGGTGCCTTTGGAGTGTAGGTCACCATTTGTAAATTAACAGGTTCTCAGTTTCAATAGCAGTGTTCAGTATTATGTAGGATCAGTTTTCCCACAGAACAGAG
>JAWWMJ010000243.1:2856895-2872282 GCA_035047045.1 Vireo griseus | reverse complement strand
CGTGGGGCTGAGCTGAGTTATCAGCCTTGGGAAGTCACAGTGTGGGGGCTAAAAGCACTGAGAACACATCAAACTGTGTAAAAGGGTATAAAAGGAAAGACAAAAAAGCCATCCTGGCATCACAGGCCCCACCTCCCCTGGCTCCCAGGGACAAAGGAGGGTCAGGCAGGCGACTTACGCCCACAGTAGGCGTGGAAGCAGACGCTGGGCTTGCTCAGGTGGTACACGTAGTAGCCTCCCGGGCAGGCCTTGACCTCGATGGTGGCGTTCCAGAGGCAGCAGTTGCCGCTGAAGCTGGCGCAGGCCTGGCGCTGGACGATGCCGTCGGCCTGGCGCGGGTGGCTGCCGTTCATCCAGATCGGGGCGTGGGTGCCGCAGTGGTTCTCGGGGATGCAGAAGGTGGGCATGGCGTCGCCCGCCATGCCCGTGAAGCGGTACCACTCCCCGTCCACGCCGCTGTCGCACGTGGGCTGCCCGTGCGAGCCGTTGATGCTGTGCTCCGTGTTCCGCCAGGGCTCGTTCAGGCTGATGTAGGCGGAGCAGGGGTCCAGGGCTGCGACACACACACAGAGAGAGCTGCTAGGGATCCAACCGAGTTGTTTGCTGATAATTACAAAGGCAATTTTTCTCCATCCCTGACTTAACAGAACTGTTGTGATGGAGAGAGATCCCTGGGGAGAAAAGGTGATACCAGCGAACGCATTGCCTTGTGGAAAATTCTGACAGCTCCTCTTGGAGGAACAAGTAAATTAACAGAGCCCTTACAACATTATGCAACAGTCTGACTTGCTGTTTAGCTGACGGGGGAAAAAAACGAGATATAAGCAAATCTGAGGTCCAGGTAGCGGTTTTACCACAGGAAATGCACCCTGGGAACACTGGATCAAGCCTAGGACAACAACCCTTTGTTCAAGTACCAACTGAGAACCTGCAAGCCCCTCCTGAAGTCACTGGTAACTCTCCCAGCTGCCTTGGAACAAAGGACTATATCTCAAACAGGTTATGCAGCCTCTTCTAAAACCCACACACGGCCAGTGTCAGCCCTCACAGCTGAGCTGTCAAACCTTTTATCTTAAAATCCAGAGGGCATGAAGGTCTGAATTGGGACCTTCTGGGGAGCAAAACGTTCAACCTTTGTGCACTGTGTTCCTTGCAAGCCCACAAACCCTCCTGATCTGCACAGCTGTTTGTGAGCAAAGTGAGTGTTCGTGGGGGCAAGACACAAACACACAGACTTCCTGGCAAGTGCACGTCTGTTCATGCACTGCCCAAGGAGTGTGTCCCTTTTTGGAGGCCTTCCTGAACCTTCTGCAAATAATTAAAACATGAGAGTACCATAGGGAGAACAAAAATGAAGAATTTAAGTGTTCATTAAATTTTCAGTCCCCTCTTAATTAACCCTCATTTGGCAGCTGCCTCGCTGAAAGTCCAGAGGTTCCATTTTCCCTTACATTTAACACCTGATTAAGCACACTTATCCCTGACAAGCAATTCCCTATTAAGCAAAAGGAATGCTAATACCGCCCTGAGTAAGGAAAATTGATTACCATTTCCTAAAATTAGGCTAATAAAACCAATCACTGATAAAACACATCTTGGACAGGCACAGCCTCAACTTTCCACAGCACATTTCTTTTGAAGTTCTAAAGCTGGGCTGTTTTATTTTGACAACAGAGTAATGGAGTTTGGGTGAGGGAGGAATACTCTGCTCTTTCTTTTTGAATCACAAATGATCCTGGTTCGTTATTCTGATTCATTTCACTGCCTTTAAAGTGGGAACTACAAGTGCTTCAGAGAATGGACTTCAAGTCACTCTTATTTAGCTGTGTCCTCCATAAATATGTCTCACAGATATGCTATCTTATAGAAACAGCTCACAAATATAACGTCTCTTATGCCTTCCTCAGCCACAGAGACATTTTGCTTGGTCTCAAATCCGGCATAAAAGGCAGGAGCAGCTGCCAGAGTCAGGAGTGCTGCAGAGCTGGCACAGGGAGTGTGGATGTGGGTTATGAAGGAATCTCTAGTGCCACGATTCAAAGATATGCAGAGGAGCTGATTCACTGCCACCACAACCAGCCTAGTTCTGCCGAGCAGCAGAGAGGGGAAGGCAGCAGGGAATCTCTGCTGGGATTCACCAGGCACTCCCCTGTGAGCTCTCCTTGTCACCTGCCTCTGCTTGCCTGCCCTTACCCACAGACAGCAGCTGTAAATCCCATCCTCCAAAAAGCTGGTTTGACTTCTCCCAAAAGGAAAAGACAGGTCCTGAACAGAGCTTCCTCCGGGCTTCCCTCAGTGTAATTCCCTTGGTTTACACAGGAGGATTTGGTGTGGCCTTAGGGTGAGTCACTGACTAAGATTAAAAGGTTTTCGTGTTGTTAAAAGCCAAATGAGGTGAAGCAGGAATGCCCTGTCAGCTTCCCAGCTGGGCAGCACTAAAAATACCAACACTCTCATTAGCTTTCATGTAATTATGAAATATCCTTTGTAGACAGCCTCTGGGAACGCTCATCCAGGGAGACGACGTCGTCTCCTAAACATCCAGCAGATAATTTAAAGACAAAATTTAGTGCCATGAACACGCAGCAGCTCAGAGGCAGCTGGAAGAAGGCACGTCAGGGGAACTGAGGTAGCATTCCCTCACATCTTGCACATTCCCCAGAGCTTCTGGCAGGAGCGAGGGGGAGGCAAACAAGCAGAAAAAGCTGACAGTGCTTGGAACACTGCAGATCCTCATGGCCACCTTTGGACTGCCAGTGCTGCCCCATGCCAGCCTCCCTGCAGACACCAAGCAGTCTTTGGCAGCACAGCTTTTTCATTTTAAGTAATTAAATTAATTAGAGTTTTTAAGAAAAAAAATCCACAAAAGTAGAGAAGCAACTGATCAGCCTCTCACCTCTTCTCCCCAAACAACAAGCTTGGGGGTTTGCACAAGATTAATAACTATCTCCATCTCCCTATTTTTCATTTTTCTTGGCTCAATTTTTTTTCCTCCCCAGTGCTTCTTGCGTGGCCTGAGCAATTCAGGCTGACAAGCATTAGCTATGAAGCACAGCTTTTCCATTTGAAAGCTTGATGGTATCATTAGTTCTCTGGCTGCCATGGTACAGATATACTGGGTGACAAATCAGGCTCCAGCAAGCATTGGTGAGTGCCCCATCCCGCAGAGATTAATCCTGGGTGCATTGCAGAACTGGAGGTCTCTGCTCCAGCACAAGTAAGCAATGAAGGGAGCAGCACTGCATTATGGCACTAAATTCAGTTCAGATTTGTCAAGAAGCAGGTGAAAAGCATAATGTCTACTCATGGAGTCGGTCCTCCAAAGAGAGAGGAAAATCCCACAGTGCCTTGGCAATAGAGATTTTCCCAACATGGGAGACTTCACATTCTCTAACAGAAGGACCTTTCCAACTGGAAGGAATTTCCCATCACCTTCAAAGAGAAGGGATATTTCTCCCACCTTCCAGTCTTTCACCTAAGAATACCAAGGCTCAGCATGAACCTTAGAGATGGCAAACAGAAACGAGGCAATGCCTCTTTACTCACCCATTGAAGACACTGGCTGGAGCTGGATGACAAAGCAGGTACAGAAAAACAAGTACTGGAACATCCCACTCAGCCGAGGAAGAGCCACCACTCAAGGGACAGAGGCTCGAAAGCCCTGGTACAGGCTGTGGCTCCTGCAGCCTTCCTCTCAGTGGAGCTTCTGAGTCCAGGCTTCCAGAGGAGCAAGTGTGATTGCTCCCCTGGAAGTTTATCAGAGGAAGAGGCCGAAGGGATGTGGGGTACAGCTCCAGCCTTGACCTCCCCAGAGCAGCTCTGCCCCTTACTGACAGCAGGGACACACTTACTGATCAATCTTGGTTTGGGGACTTGACCTGCTATTGTTTTCTGCTGCCTGCCCCACAGTGACACCACTGCTATCTTATCCAGAGAAGAATTCTAACCAGGGACACCCGGACATCCCGAAGGGGTGGAAAAGAGGAACAGATGGGTGCTTGTTATCTCTGCTCCTTCCACAAGTCATACTCCATGGCTCCCTCCAGGCACAAAACACCAGCTAAGGAGCCTGAACCACAGGAAGTAGTGGCCAAAGGAGCAGGACTGGTCCTTCCGAGCACAGATTGCAGAGGAGTGCTGGGAGCAGAGCTACAATAGGAACATCAGTCAAACTGCAAGACTGGTGTCCCACAGGGAAACAAGCTCTTCCTAGGCTACACAGAGGCCCTGGCCAATCCTGGTCACACAACCTGACCACTGCAGAGAGATTATCAAACAAGGCAAGCAAAGACTTTTCTGCAGTAGTCTTATAATCTCTCGTCTTTAAAAAACAAAACAAACCCAATGCTATGGAATTAATTTTGATGCAAAACCAAGTGATCGAGAACCTCTCCTGACTAGTTCAAACCAAACTGGGCTGAGTTGCAGGTGCCAACCACAAGCTCTAAATGCAGCACACCGAAATCTGTTCTCCACTACAGAAAACCCAGAAAGGTTCTTCCCTCTCACCCCACCAGCTCTTACTGTAGGAGCTCTCCATCAGCAATGAGTGCAGCTAAGCTAACAGCAGTAACACACAATCAGGCAAGTGCAGGCATTTCCCCATTCCCTTGGCATCCTACACTTCTGCAGCAGGCTGGCCTAAGAAACAACATCAAGCTTCAAACCCCAGCAGGAAAAAAGCAGCTCCATTATTTACATGTTGATTTTGCACAAGACAGGGAGTTGGGTGCTTGCCTGTCTTGCAGGGACTGTACATTACAGAAAATTCTCAATGGCCCCTCTCTGTTGGGGTGTGTCCCAGGGAGTGAAGTGCAGTGTGCTGCTCTGCTCCACCCCAGCACAGGAGTCTTTTGTCAGTGGTGAACAACTCTAGGGAATGACAAAAAACCTCCCAATAAATTACTGTTATTGCTCCCATAAAGAAGAAAAAAAAAATTCTTGTGGCTCTATTGTGCTGACAGCTGTGCAGTACCAGAAAGGTTTTTCCAACAACAGGAAAGGAGAACAGATTCACTACACAAAGCTATCGAGGCAGATAGCCCTCAAGAGGTGATCCTGTGAATTCCCAGAAGAGAAACTAAAATTGAACACAGAATAGTGTTCAGTGAATAGCCACCAGAATGTCTATTTTGCCACTTTCACTGAGAGGCTGATTTATACTTTCGACCCCAGGGAAATAAAACTGACAAGCCCAAAGGGAATGCTCTGTTTGTGTCACAGGTGTGTACAGCTCTCTGAACCATCTCATCCCAGCTGCTTCTGTTTTGTAGCTGCTACAAGTTATAACAAGGTTTTGACAGGTATGTGTGACTGACAGCTGACAATTAACACAGAGAAATGAAATGCAGTATCGCAAATTGGAGCCTCAAAGGTGTCACCCACAGGCCCTATCAAGTCCTCAAAAATGGATTAAAGGAGGAGATGCCCCAGCATTCCCAGAGATGACAGTATCCCAAATCACCATAACATCCAGTTGAAGGAAGTGGTCTTACACTGGAGAAGACAGTGTGCTGCTTCTAAACTTCTGGGAAGAAGCACCAGAGGCAACTCTTCTATCAGTACCTTCTCTTTGCAAGTTAATTTGGGTGATATTCTCAGCTCCAATTCCCTCACAAGCAGTCTATGCCACAGGGAGCTGTAAAGTTTGTCCTGAGAGAATAAGGGGAGGGAAAAAACCCAAACAAAAAACCTCCCTGCAAGGAAATGCTCTGGTAGAGACAATTCCAATAGGGCATTCTCTAGGACCTGCACTCTCCAAGCCAATATGTTGCTCCTGACCCTCCACATTTGCACCCCAAAGCCTGATGAGCCCAATACCCCAAAAAGAACCAGGCTCAAGTTAGCACCTCTTAAAAGAAGTCACCAGTACTGTTTAAAACATATGAAGAGGGAAGGCAAAATTAAAATAGAGGGCAGTGATTTTATTTTGGTACCCAAGAGGGATTTTCTAAACCTGCTACAAAGCCTGTGGATATCTGTTCTTAACACAAGAAAGAACACTCATTTTGGAGGTGCAACCACCCTTCCTGTCCCTCCCAGAGACATCTGCAGGGCTTTACCATCCTCACACAAGGAGCTCAAATTCTTCAAAGCACCGGCTGGGCTGGAAAGCCTTGTAAAGTTTGTAGTGGACTGATGAATAAAAATGCCTTGGTGTTTGCTGAGGCGATCTTGGCTTTGTCAGAGCCACCTCTCAAGACACACCAATGCCTGGCAGGTGTGTGAAGCACAGCCTCAGGGTCAGGAGCCTGGAGCCTGCCTAGAAGGAGAAGGAGGAAGAGCTAATCAGCACTTCCTGCCACAGAGAGAGAGCAGAACCTGGCACACAGGACAGGCTCCCTGTCTGGGATTGATTGGAGGATGTACGTTCACAATAAGCCCTGACAGGCAGCTGAGATGGATTGCACTGAAGTCAAGGACTTTGAGATAGGCCCTGCTGCTGTAAACAACTTGTTCCAGGACTCGGTGCCAGTGGGAAGGGCTGTGGAGATCAGGGAGGGAGCACAAGCTGAGTGAAGTATCAGCAAACTCAACACAAGTAAAGCATCAAGAACCCACTAAAATCAGGCAAGTACATCACTCTAGTTAAGGGCAGCAGTTATTTCCTTTCCCTTAGTGGAGCACTGTGACACAGAACTTGGTGTTTTGAGAGTGTTTTTCCACAGGTCCTACAGAAACCCAACATATTTTTCATGCTCCTCCATTTTCTTCAGATGGAGGAATTAGGACATAGCACACCAACAACTGCAAAACTAGTCAGGGGCAGAAAGAGGAGTAGAATTTAAAAGCCCTCAGAGCCACAGCAGCACAGCCCAAGAGCAGCTTCTCCTCTACTTCAGGACTTAGGTACACTGCAAGTCTAATTTTCACTGCTGTATTTTACTGTTCACCCCTTTAATGTCAGTATAGAAAATAAGCCTGATAGGTTTTTTAAAAGGAATAATTAGAATCTCTTGGGATAGGCAGAAGAATACTTAAGCTATAAAAATCTCCTTCCTCTATGAAAATGAAGCCATACAATAGGGCACAGAGGAAAGAAGCTTGCATTTATAATTACACACACACAAAAAACCCAGGGGATATCAAAGAAATCAGTCCACTGGCTCAAAGACAGGGCAGCTTGGCCAGCTTCACATGGCTGGCTCAGTGCCATGGTCTGACAGCCAAGAGCAGCTCCAGAGCATCATGCAAACCCTCCTAAAGCCAACATGGAAGCATTAAGAACTCACAGCAAGGTGACCATCATTGCTGCCTGCCAGGCACAAAGGGTTACAGGGGGAAAGAAACAGGAGCCATGAACACATTCCCTGGAGGGGCCTGCAAGGTAAAGCCTCACAGGTGTGGCAAAGGGAAATTAATTCAGATCTCCAGGAAACTCTGAGCTGCTCATACATTTATTTGAAAGCTCCCTAACAGAAGAGGTTAATCAAAAGCATAACAAAATTGGTAGAAAAAGCAGCACCTGAGCACTGCAATGCACCCCTCTGCTTATCCCTCACCAGGGCTGAGGAATGCAGTGGCACATTAAGATTCAGGCAGCACTGCCTGCTCTCCAAGTGCTGCCAGGACAACAGGACCCTATTACCTGCCTGGCTCCCAGAAGGGAAATAGCTGCTGCAAGAGAGTGTGTTGATGTTGAGATCCAACGGTGTGGATCAGGAGAGCAAACAAACCCTGCCCTCCCCTTCAGCATCAGCATTCCAAGGCCCTGAGGCTGGAGAGGGAGCCTTGTGGATTCCAGGGCACAAGCCTAGGCACTCCTTACTTTAGTTACCCACTTGTCTCTAGAATAACATTAGAGCACATGCAGGAACAGTTTTGTGACAACATCTTGCTTTCAAAACAGAGATTGTGGTGCTAAGATGTCATGAAGTCTCCTGTTCTCCTTGATGCCAAGATGGATGAATTCTTACACAACTGAGCCAAACAATTTACCTAAGGGTGGCAGCAGCTGACTAAGGGCTGCTTGGAGGGAGGTCTGTCAGCAGTGATTAAAGGCAGGTGACAACAAACAGCTTCCAGCCCTTCCCTCCAGCTTTGAAAAACACAAGAGTTGGCTATTTCAAAAACTAGCTAATCATGGATGGTAATTCTTTTTAAGCAGTCCCATGGGCATGACAGAAACCTGCAACAAAAGCCTCATCCTAATAACCCATAAAGGTAGGACAAAGCACACTCTGCTGATTCCCAAGTTAATGAACAAATCATATGTCACCATGACAAATCAAACCATTTGAGGGCCCAGAAAGTAAGGAACTGAAGCCTAAAACTCCATTTTTTCTCCAAAACAGCATCTAAATGCAGTATAGAAATATACACTGACACCACAGGCACCTCTTTGGGGTTACCTGCCTGTATATATTCTTATGCTGTTACTATGGTGGCCAAACAAAGGAAGATCTTTGCTAGACCAAGTGCCTCTACAGCTACCTCACCACCTCAACTGCTCCTGAGGTCCCTGCGTTAGGCAGCCAGGCCTGGCAGCCTGATCTCCATCCAGGCTTCTTCAGGAAAGCTATTATCTGCATCACCACGGCCTCAGGACGTAAGGACAGTCAAGAAGACACAACCTAAACAAAAAGAAATGGAGGAAACTCAGGAGAGAGCTGCCACACAGGGAGTATTCTTTTCTCAGCTGGGGAAAATAACATTATTCAGGAGCACTGATTCAAAAATTGAATAGTTATTTATTGTTCCAGAAGTACATTGCTCTTTTATACATATTTCATAAATGATACAGGATTTTACACATGTTCAGGTTTTTTTTTTTTTGTTCCTTTTTTTTTTTAAAGAAGGACTTTTCTCCATGCTCCCTCCCTCATCCCAAACACACACCAAGGATTCAGCTACAGGATTGTGTTCATTTTTTTTCCCTTTAAAACTCATCACACAAACAGGATAAAACAGATAAAAAATAATCACACAATGTAATTAAATGGAAAGACAGAGGAAAAGGGGAAGGGAAAAAAATAAAACAAAACTAGAAACATGCACCCATTCGGTCCAACATGCCACTGAGTGAGAAGAGGCAGCAATCCCAGCTGTGTTTCCACATCTGCAAGGCACCTGGCGTCTAGTTAAATACTGAATTATTTTCTTTCCTATATTTTTAAAACATGGTTCTCCAAAAAAACAGAAGCCTCTTTCCATGACACAGTGAGGAGTAGTAGTGAAACATCAAAAAAAAGCAGCCAGCCTTTCGGTATATAAAGCTTAGTGTCCTTCTCCCACCTTCATCCTGCCTCCACAGCATTTATCAGCAGGGTGCTAAACCAGACCGACCTGCTCTGAGTGAAGAAATGTTTTATCTGCTTAGAAAGCAGCCAGTCTTGGCTAGGAGAGAGGGCAACAGGTTGACCTTCCTTCCTTTATTTCTTTTTAGCTAAGAACAAAAGATTTCATTAGCCACTCCTAAGAAATTCTGACCTGTGGACACAAAGTTCACTTAAAGCTACTTAATCAGGGGAAAGTGCTACAGAACCACAGCAGTTCTGTGCCTCGCACTGTAACATCCCCAGGCTCTCAAAAAGCCTCTGGGCAAGGGAAATGCTTTGATGATATGTGAAACCTTCTATCCCATCACACAAGCAGTCAAATACTTCATTATTCCATGTTCCAAAACTGTTGGTTTAAAAGCAGGAGTCATGATTCCAGCAACAGTTTTGTAATGCTTTAAGCCTTCATAATTTCATAGCCCAGGTGGCCATCAGATTTGGGGCAGGAAGAGGGGAACCTCCCTCCCTTAAGACTGAATATAAAAAACTGCTCATGCAATGCTGCCATGGATTTCTAGAAGGAGCTCAAGGGCATTGGGACGCAAAGTTTATATAGTTACCATGGAATAATCCAAAACATCCATTATCAAATGTCCAGAAGAAAACTCATTCCTTCTCTCACTTGGCTACAACCAATCTGTGCTACAAATAAGCAAAGGAGGAAGTCAGTGGAGCACAGGGGGTGGGCTGGGAAGGGGAAGCTCACGGTTTTCCAGTAGAAAGCAGTCTTGTAGTAACTTTATAAAAGAGACCAGGTCTGACCAGAAGTGTGCGTGTTAATGGCGGTGGAGTGCAAATTCTGCTCACCAGCCAGAGCTCCAGGTGCCTTGGATTCTTTGTTCTTTTTTTTTTTTCTCCTTTTGTTTTTTTTTTCGAGAGAGAAAGAGAGATCGGAATCAGGTAAAGGAAAATTTAAAAAGCTAAGCAGGCTGCTGGTGTCTTTTCAAGAGGCAGACCCTGCAAAGCTGGAAGAAGACACCCCTACACCCCAGCATTACATTCTTTTCATGAACCCCCCCAATCCTGTATTTGTACACAATCGCCATTCTGACAGTTTTTAAAATGTGACTATTTGCCAAGCCCTTTTCAGAACTAACATTCCACAATGTCCCATCTTCAGATTTGAGAGATTTTCCCCCTTTACAGTCCTTTGTCTTGATTAAAGGTAAAAACCCTCCACCCCCCACACCACGTCCCAGCTTCCACCTGCAATGCTTTAATTAAAAAAGGCAAGAGCTATGAACAGGTTCTTTGCCGGGGTTCAGAGCTTCTTTGCTGATCAGTCCTTTTCAGAAATTTGCTGGATGGGCAGATGAACTTGCAGTGGGTCTCGAAGCCTCTTAAGGTCCAATTCTGCCTAAAAGTAAAAGACAAGTTATAAAGCACAAGCTCCCCAAATGACTTCCCCTAATATCATTTCCCTTTAGAGGAATGAAAACTTTCCCACATTTCCTTGGTTTTTCCCTGTCCTGCAGGAAATTGTCCAAAGAGTAAGACAAAGTTGCAGGTCCACATTTGGGAAAACCATTCTCAACTGTATTTCTCTAAACCTGTTTGCATGCAGTCACCTTAAGGAACTTAGTAGGGAAGATTTGGATCCCTGCAGACTCACTGGAATATTAAAAAAAAAAAAGCAAACAAAGCAACATCCCAACTAGATTATATGGGATGGTTGATTCTAGAAGAAAAGCTCCAGGAAAACATGGCCATCCAATGGTATCTGTATTCAACATGGCATGAGAAACCCCAGAAAGACCTCTGGCTCCTTCCTCCTGCAGTTCATTCTCCAAGGCAGGGCTAGAACTCATCTTGCCCTGGATATTTCACACTGTCATTTCCAGAGCCTGGGAATAAAGGATGATAGAGAGCAGTGAAAAATAATGTGGTAACTCTGCTTTTTCTGCTCACACCATCCTTCTGCAGTAAGGCTCTGAGAAACACAAGGAAATATCTCTATCCGAGTCCCCTGCTGAACTGATCCCACAATGTGGATAATCTGTCAAGAGTGTCTGTCTCGAGAGTCTGAGAAATCCACCCTCACTGACTTTAACAATACAGTTACATTTTCTGAACATTATTTTCCAGGACTGCTATGTCAGGAAGACCTGAACTGAATGGATGCAAGTCTTCATTCCTCACTAAATCCATCTGGTGTGTAGGAGCTGAGAAGAAAAGAAATCTTGAATTAGGCTCCTCTGAGGCATAAAGTGTCTGAAGAAACCCAAGATTTGCCAGCAGTTTCTGAAAGGCCCTTAAAGATTGATATAGGTTTCATGTTGATTTATGAATCCAGCAGTTTTATTCCTGGGAATATCAAAGTCAATTCAGTGATTGCAGTGGGGCTGTGACAAGAAAATGGGCTGAAAACTTAAAATACATTCATTCTCGCTTGAGATGTGTCTATTAATAATAATGAAGAGCTATAGCAAGCAGTAATTTCTTTATCTTGTTTCTGGCAAAATTCTTGTTACCTGAGCAATTGCATCCTTGAGTTGATTGTATTTCTCTAGATCAAATCGTGTCTTTTTGGCTCCTTTATGGAAAAATAGTAAGTACTGTCTGTCTCTGGCATCTGGATAAACATATTCCTGAAGAGAAAAAAGGAGAGAAGATAGGAATAAAGCTACAGCAGGGAGGCAACACAGGATGCCATAGCACAGTACATCTCAGGTGTGTCCAAGAGAATGACCAGCTTCTGACACGAGGCACAGCCTGGTCCAAGCTCACACAGTGCTGGGTGACCCCTGCCAGCAGCTAAACCCCCACCCAGTCACTCACTGCCCCACAGCTGGATGGGAGAGACAAGAAAATCCAAAGGTAGGAAAACAACAAGAAAAACTTCACTGGGAAGCTTAATAACTGAGGAAAAAAAGCCCACAACAACATAAGTGATGCAAAAGCAATCGCTCACCACCTCCTGCCAGCAGGACAATGCCCAGCCAGACTGAGCAACAGCTGCTTTGGAGAAACTCCCACCAGTTTGTTACAGGATGTGACATTACATGGTATGGAGTATCAGTTTGGTCAGTTCAGGGCAAATTTATTACAGAATGTGACATTACATGGTGTGGAGTATCAGTTTGGGGCCAATTCATTACAGAATGTGACATTACATGGTACGGAGTGTCAGTTTGGTCAGTTCAGGGCAGCTGCCCCACATGTGTTCCCTCCCCCATCCTGTTGCCAGGGGTGGGCAGTGGGGGGTTGGCAGAGAGCAGACCAGGGAAGAACAAAAACCAGAGGCGGCCTTGCTGCTGTACCAGCACTGCTCAGCAACTGCAAAAGCACTTGCAGTGTGTTATCAAGGCTGGCTTGGTCACAAATGCCAAACACTGCACCGCACCAGCTGCTCTGAAGAACATCAACTCCATCCCAGCCAGACCCAGCAGAGTCAGACATTTGCTTCTCTACTCATTTGTTACACCCCAGCAGTGAGTTACTATCACCTTCCTCCTGTCCCCAGGGTGTGAATCCTTCCATCCAGAGAGAACAAGAACGAACCTATTTCGTACTGACAAGTTTGTGGGGAGAAAAGGAGGGAAAAAGCTGTAACTACTGCCCCTGAAATGATGCAGCTGACAGACCCCTGGGACACCATGCTGGAACACCTGCAGCATCTGTTCTGATGGTCTTGAGACAGTAGAGACACTTCCAGCCCTCCCTTCCTCGTTATTTAAGTGGGGTTAGGAAGTGATGAGACAAACCATGTAGTAGCAAATCCATACAGAATCTGTCACAATTACAAAGATCCAGAGACAAATTCTTCATCTGGACGGGAGGCCAGATCTGTGAAAGGCCTAAACAAAAGCATTTCCAACAGGATGCCTGATCCTTGGTCTCTTTAAAAAGACCAACATGGCATGTGAGAGGGGTGGGCTTCCTTGAAGCTCAGAAGGTACCTCCTGCAGCCACACCTGTCTGTACTGACCATATCTGCCAGCAGATGAATCTGTTTGGCCACAGCAGTCAGGCACCAAACACAGAAAAGCATTTCTGGTAAGACAAGCAGCCAGGATCACCACTGGCCAGAACACCCCACAGCCACACACCACCTCCCTGGCCAGCACAAATTAAACAAGTGGCATCTGGCTTCCAACAGGCTGAGGAAGGGGCAGAGCAGCTTCTAGCAGGCACAACTTAGCTATTTTTCTAGGGAGCAGAGCCCAGAGAAAGTCTTCTACAGAAGCATCAATATCAGCACAACAAGTCCTACCTGGCGAGTCATTACGAAATAAGCATACATTGCCATGGCACTACCATAGGTGATGAAATAGGTGACTGGTTCCATAATGTCCCAAGAATATTCCCACCAGGTGAGGCGGGCCAGAATCCCAAACTGAGTGGCCATGTAGGCCAGGCCTCCCCACAGCACCAAGGTTGTCCTCTTCTCTGCTTTCCTGCTGAGCTCCATCCTTACCTGCAGGAGGCAGAAACACACAGCTTGCAGTCTCTAAAGTAATTATGTTAATATTGTTAAGAGATAATAGTAGCAATGTAAAAATAGTCCCTTATATTAATAAGAACATTAAGTGGTTTGAAACATGATTTGATTACACATGATGATTATATAAACAAATCTAAACCTCTCTTCCATCAATATCTTGTCACCTCTGTTTACTCTGAGCATGCTCTGAATGCCTCAGGAAAGTATTTATTTCTCTGTGTTCAGAGATGTTCTGCTGCACTAGCCCCAGTCTTTATTTACTAACAAACTCATTTCCAGTTACTTAAAGGAAGGAAACAAAATATTTCCACTGAAACCAGAAGTAGACATGCTTTGGTAAACACTTGGTTCAGTGATCTTAAAACTATTTGAAGCATGCCAGGGACCCAATTAAAATCTGGAAATACATTCAGGCTGCATTTGGAAGATAAACTCAACACACTGAGAAACTCCTTACTTTTTCTAGAGGGGCTAGTTGTTCCTTCAGTTCCTCTAGTCTCCCTATCAGCTCCTTCTCCTTGTTCAGCTGGTGCTCCTCGATGCTCAAGGCTGTGTACAACTGCTGAACCAATGTCTTCACATCATTCAGCGTCGTGGCATTTTCATGGCTTAAGAGCTCTAGGAAAAAACAGAGGCTGCTTTATACACCTGTACCCACAGAGCTTCTCACATGCCCTTGGAAAACAGCAGTTAGTCTGCACTGGAAATGAACAAAACTATCTTTTCAACAAAGAAGTCTTTGGAAGAGCTCCAGCACTCCATGACAATGCAAGTCCCTTGAAAGAAAACCAGGCTTTATTACTGGATATTCCTAAAGTTTGCTAAGAACAAGGAAAAGAGAGATGTCCTATAAAGCTGGCCAGATGTCAACAGCTGCTTCTGATTCATATTTATATACAAGAGAAATGAACTAAACTAGCTATGATCCATCACACCAGCTGTCAAGACACCGACCATGTGTTCTGTGAATTCAGACCACCAGCAACCAGAGTTATTGGTGGTGGCAGCTGAACATCATGGGTTAGGGACTCAGCAGCAGCATTTTGAGTGCCAGAGCCAAGAATTCTTTCCCAATACTCTGTGGGTAACATCCCCTGCTGTGCTGCCTACAAAGGAGTGAAGTTCTCCCTCCTGGTATTTAGAGATAAGAACAGGGCCATGGCTCAAAAACACCTTTATCTTTGCACTCCAACACAAAAAGCATTTGTGATACCAGTACATAAAGGAGTTGTGACTGCTTGTATTGTGTTAAACTCCACATGGAAAAAAAACAAGTCTGAAATTAAAGCAAAAGATTTTGACATTAACCAAATAAATTAATTTTTGTAGCATCCTTGGGCTTGTACCTGAAGTTATTAAACTAGGATTTTACCAACTCAAAATGCTATGGACAACTTAAGTTTTAACACCAGCAGCTCAAGGGAAAAAGTGTCTTGCCTGTGCCAAGACACACAAAGTACATCATTTCCTTCTAGTTAAAGGGCTCCTGTTCCCCTGTGAAGAAAAATCCATGTGTTCCTACTGAGGTGACCATCAAGAAATACTTATTTAAGTGCTTATTTAAGGTTACAGTATTCTGGCATTTTCCTTTTCAAATACACAAGGTGGTCTTGTAAAAATGGAAAGGCAGTAGCTGAGAAGTTTGACAGAATTAACCTCAGTGCC
>JAWWMJ010000243.1:2625174-2637945 GCA_035047045.1 Vireo griseus | reverse complement strand
GTGGCCTCTGGCCTGATGCTGAAGGAATGGGATAGGGTGAAGCTGCATGCCACAGTCATGAACACTCTCTTCAGGAAAGATCCAAGTACGTACCGAGCCTTCATCCTTGCTGATAAACGCATTTAAAGTGGTCCCGCTGCTCAGCAAATGCTTTTGTTGTTTGCTTTTTCAGTGTGATTTTTCTTGCTCTCAGGAATACCTACAGGGCTGGGGGGAGATGTCTGCATAAAAACCAGAAGAAAATAAAAAAAGCAATGAACGGAGTCATGGGTTCAAAACCTTTTTGCCCAGTAGCACTCATATTATCTGGGCTAGGAAAAAATATGTTCAAGTAGAATCATAGAATGTCCTGAGTGGGAAGGGACCCACAAGGATCATTCAGTCCAGCTCCTGGCCCTGCCCAGGGCACCCCAATAATCCCACCCCATGCCTGAGAACATTGTCCAAATGCTCCTGGGGCTCTGGCAGCCTTGGGGCTCTGACCATTCTCTGGGGAGCCTGTTCAGTGTTCTCTCTGGGGAAAAACCATTCCACAATATCCAACCTCCCCCTGGCACAGCTCCAGCAATTCCCTTGGGTCCTGTCACTGGTCACAGAGAGCAGAGATCAGAGCTGCTCCTGCACTGCCCTTGGTGAGGAAGCTGCAGACCCTGATGAGGTCTCCCCTCAGTCTCCTTCAGGCTGAACAGAGCAAGTGACCTCAGCTGCTCCTCATGGACGTGAGGTCTTGGGCTCTCTGTGCCCCAGTGTTAAATTGAAACTGGGCAACAGCTCCATGTGTTGTGCTGACCTTCAAACAAGATGAAAACATAATCCTCTTTGGTTAACTTAGAGATTGCCCATTTCTTTAGGAAAGTGATTCCATTGTCTTGCTCCTTAAATCAGATGCAGACGGCTGCGAAGCTGAATGTGAGCTATTCTTGAGTGTATGGCGTCTGCTGTCTCTGCCAAAAGATTGTCTGCTCTGGCTGTCTGTAGCATCATTCTGATCACATTACTTTATAAAGCAGCCCTAAAAGCATCATGTTTGGGGAGGTGCAGTGTGTTACAGCCTGGTTCTCCGTGTGCAAACGTGCGTGCTCTGGCACAGTGGCCCCTGTGCACTGCAATAGGCTGTGTCAAGAATTCTTTAGTTGTTGCCTCTCTGAATCTCTGTGTGGACAGTGATAACAGCAGGTGATTTGTGTCATCATTTCTGAGCAGATTTTGGGTCTGACTGCTACTGAAGTCAAACAAGCACACCCAGGACGTAGAAAGCCTATAAAGATGGGGTTCGGCTCTCAAACTGAGCCCTGAAAATGTGACCCCAGAGTTCTGATGTGGCTCTGTGTGAGGGGAGGCACATGGGCAGCTACGTCTGGCATCCTGAGTCTATATTCTGCACAACCCCATGAGGCATGCGAGGCATTCAGACACAATGGGGAGAGCATTCTGCCAGCGTTCTGCAGGCAGCCATAGAAGTCGCTTTGTATTCCATACAGGATTTGAACAGCAAGCTGGATGTGAGGGGGACTTCACAGTTAATGATGGAGATGAAAAAGAAATACTGAATATATTCACCGAGTGAGGCAGAGGTCCTGTGGAAAGAACAGATCATGTACTTGGGGATTATATAAAAACCCAGACATGCTCTGGGGAAATGGATCTCAGACGCAGGCTCTTGGCACTTGCTGTAGGCCTAGGTTGCTATTCTGAACGTCTGTGTGTGTGTGTGGCTGCGTGCCCACCCTGCAGAAGCATCCACACCACACAGACGGTGCAGGCAGCAGAGGTTTGTGTCGGTGCCGTCCCCATCCCGCCTGGCATTGTGCTGGCACGCCCAGCCTGGAATTTGGGGGTGTTCCAGGCCACACAAGTGCTGTCTCTCACCCTGACATGGCAGGATAGTGGGATCAAAACAAGCCAGAGAGAAGCAGGTGTGTTGCACTGAGCTGTCAGCCCTACAGAATCACCACAGCAGTAGCTATGATTTAGGGCCTTTCCTCCAGGTAAGAGAGGTGGTCCCAGTAGAGGCACCAATTCCAGCCTTTTTCCTCTTAAAATCCAAGTGGAAGTCGGGATTTTTGCACTAAGAACTGGGCAAAGATGGTTTATTAGCTGGCAGCTGACTTTGGGGAGGAATGGAATGGGGGGTGAAGGACAGCACACAGAGTTCTCCATCTGAAGCTCATCGTGGTGGTTGCTTTTCTCTCCACAGCTGAAGAACGAAACAACACAATGACTGGTAAATCATCTTTCAAGGAGCGAGAGTCATTTAATGGCCAAAATATCCTCAAGGTCAGTATGAAACAATTAGGGAAATGGAGCCAGCTATGGATATTGTACAGCTGAAAGAGGTCGAAACACCTCTTCAAGACTGCTTTTGTCTTAGGCTTGTGGGATCTCTGGGGCTGGGGGCCCGGGGGGAATCTGTTTAGAAAATAAACAGTCCAGATCACTTGTAATTGGGAGCATTACAGAATTTAACAGGAGCGTTCCTAAAGCTGCTGAGGCTCAGAGCAGGAATATGAAGCACGAATGCTAAGTGGGTGTTCGTGTTGTCGTTTACTTCGCTCCTGTTTTACCCTGGAGACTCAGGCTTGAGTTGATTCTCAGCCCACCAGAAAGAAGCAGTTCGTTGCTCTTGTTCTACTCATATATATTTGTGAAACTAAATGCGACTCTCATTTCACTTACTCTTTTCTTCTTGTTTTTAATCTCTGCTGTTGATTTGCTCCGGAAAAATAGCAGGTAGTGGTAGGGAGTCCCACCAGGATCAGAGGGTAGAAAACACAATGCCCCAGACTGTGGAGGTTGGGTAAGGCTCAAAGGGGAGCATGCTGCAGGCTCCCAGGCTTTTCCAACCCAGGCTGCGACTGCAGGCAGCCTCTGCTACTCATCCAGATGGCTGTGGCAGACTGATGCTGTGGTGCTTGACCCCTGCAAGTGTCCAGAGAGAAAAGAGATGCACAGAGGAGCAGAAATGGAAAACAGCATGGGCTTGTAAGCAAATTTGCAATCTTAGTTGTGTGAGAGGATTTGTTTGCCGGCAGCTCTGATAAGAGGGAGCGAGGACAATGCATGGATACGTTTGGGAATGGTAAGAGGATATTCTGGCAACAGAGACATGAGAGAGGATGCAGGCTGGGTGGGAGCTGGATAACCCAGAAAGAGCCTTCCCAGAGGAGGGGAAGAGTGTGCTTTATTTGTATTTACAGTTTTAATAATGTACCAGGCACTGGATCCAGGGGGTGTGAAGGCAGGAAGTGGAACTGATCGATCTCTGTGCAGAGGACAAACAAAGGGACAAAATTAGGTTAAGCTCTCACTGTCCTCAAACGGTCTGAGCAAGCATGGGTGTCATGACTCAGCGTCGCCACATGTTGAGTGTGCAGTGTGAGACTGCAGTATTGCAAGCTGGAGCAGGGAAGCCACAGCCTTGGTCCCTTTTCTAACATGATCTGCAGGTTTGGATAGCTCCCAGTGTTGGGAGAGCCAGCTCTGGAAGGGAGAGGTGTGTGTCAGGAGGCCTGCAGGACTCTGCTTTCTCAGTGTTCGCCTTCACTCCTTTCTCTTGCTTCTGTTAAACTTGTCCTCAGGCTTTAGAGACACATAAAATCAAACTGTGGGTCTTCCTCAGTGCTCTCATCCCAAACTGTTTGTGATTGGGAAGGTATTAACGATGCTCCCTCTGCTGGTCACACCATTTGTGGGGTCTGAGGATCTGGGGAAGGGTCTTGTGGTGCTTGGAAATGCAACCACTCTCCTTCCGAGGCTTTGTCTTCTTCTTGATGCTCTCAGAAATACGAGCCCGCTGCACTTTTAAAGCTCCTAATTGATTTTGTACTGACGTAGCCGAAAGAGCTGCTGGCTGTTTGGACTGCGGGTAATTACTTCAAAGCATGTCTTGCCACAAGAAATGTCATCCTTCTCTCCCACCTCCACTACATTTCCTAACCTGCCCGCTTCGTATTTCCCTTTGGTCTCCCACGTGCCTGCAGCAGAACGCCCGTTGGCATTAATTAATTACATGAGTCATAAATAGCTCCAGGCTTCTTACCGGAGGAGCCCAGCCTCAGCGAGCCACTGATGCATTCCAGCATGACCTTGCAGGGATGCGCCAGTTCCCTCCCAGCCTGCTTTTATATCCATTATTCATCCTGTGCCGGGGAGGCTGCCCTCTCACAAAGTGGCTTCATTAACTTTTGCACCGGGATCTGAACGACGGGCTGTTAATGAATATGGCTGCAGTTAGGCAGGCTGGTGGGAGGGAGAGCCATGTGCCCCGCATGTGATTCCAGGCGGTGGGACTCTGCCATAGCTGCGCTCAGTGGCTGTGTTCCCACTTGGAACGCTAACAAAGCATGGCTGCTGGTAGGAGGGGAAGTGGGAAAACGCAGGTTTCATCGCTCTCATTCCCGTTGTGCAGCCCTGTAGGGCCAAAGGCTCAGGGCAGGACTGGAGCTGTCGGAGCTCGGAGCACGATGGAAGTGCCGTGGCTCTGCTGTTCTGGGCTGAGGCTCCCCGTGGTCAGGGCTGGGGGGTGTGTGTGTGTGTGTGTGTGTGTGTGCAGATGCGCTGGAAGCACATGTTTGCTGATAACATGCCTGCACTACCCCGGGCTCCAGCTGGTATTTTGCTTTCAGCTGAACTAATCGGAATTTTATTTAATAATCCTTTGTTCTACCCGTTCCGCAGAGTTAAACATACGCTCCTATTTGTGCTAATAAATGGTTGTGCAGGCCGGTACCTTCCCACACTGCTCAGAAAATAGATCCTGTAGGATGAATTGCGCTGGGGAGTTTAAATTACTTCTGTCTTGAAGAATATCCCTGAAAAAGGCTTCCTGGCATAGGTGGAGCTGAGATCCCAAGGGGCTGTGTGACCCCATAGATTTATGTCCAGCTAAGCTGTGGCTTTGCGCTTCTCTAGTCTAGTCCCAAAAAGCTGGGGATGCTTCAAGGACCACTTCGTATGGAGCGATGCATATTCCTGCCAGGCTGGCTTTGAACATCCCAGTCACGTACGGAGGTCGTGCTCCGGCCGGGAGCAAAGGGTCTGATCCCTTGGAGAGAGGGGAGGAGGCAGCAATTCCTGCTCAGGCAGGGCCGGGCCCGGGGAGATGCGGCGCTGGCAGCCCCTGCCCTGCCTCCCGCCGGGCGCTGGCCGTGGCCGCGTGCCCTGCGCCGCAGCTGGCACAGGCGCTGGCACCGAGGCGGCCGGGGCAGCTGCCGGCATCTCCGGAGACGAGGCTGCGCTGCCTCCGGGCTTTTATTTGGTTTTGTTTAGTGAAAAAAACCAACTAGGGCTACAGTGAATAAATAAAAATGAAAAGAAACGCAAAGGGGCCGCCTGGCCAGAGATTTCTGTTGCACGTTTAAGGGAAAGGAAGAAAACCACCTGGGCTCTTGCTGGGTCAAAATGGAAGGAATTTTGGCTTGGTTGAGGTCTGAGAAGTAAAAGAATGGCTTTTGCCACGTTCAAACAAGAAGGAAGCAAATTTTGAGTGCAGAAAAAGCTGAACCCTGCTGCTTAGCACAGATCCGTGCATTAACAGCTTACAAGATTAGATATTGAGGGAACAGCTACTGAGGTACAGCAACAGAAAGCTGCACATCTTATGTCTTAGGGCATTAGGGGAGACTTTAAGCTGGGATGGAAGACTGGGAACAGGATCAGCTGCGGTGGTGACACATGCTGCCGTGCCCTGGTCCAGCAGCGGGGCTGCAGGAGTGCCTGGGGAGGGCTTCTGGGTCAGATAATGCATAATTTGATGAGGCTCCTTCTCTTTGAGGCCTGCATAAGCGTATTGAATGATGGCACTATATCTGCTTTCACTGGGAGCAGGGGGAGAGTGCACTTAGTGGCTGATACCCTGGAGAGCCGATGGGAGCAGAGGAATGCAGTGGTGTTCCTGTCACCGTGGCTGTCCTGCTGGGTAAGAGCAGTGCAGTGGCTGTGGCGTGCAG
Organism: Vireo griseus; assembly: GCA_035047045.1. Lineage (NCBI taxonomy): Eukaryota > Metazoa > Chordata > Aves > Passeriformes > Vireonidae > Vireo > Vireo griseus. The sequence continues at coordinate 2,631,997 of JAWWMJ010000243.1, read as the reverse complement.
CAGTTCAGTTGAAAACATTTGATGAAATGCCACAGAGAGAGATGCAGTGGAAAAGAAAAACCTTGGTCTGGATAAACCCCTGACCCCTCAAAATACCCCAAGCCCACCAAGCTCTAAACAAACAAACATCTGCAGAGCCAACTCCACTTGCAGATGAGGAGTGTGTCTCATGTTCTGCAGCCACTGGAACCCAGGCCTTTTGTTTAATTTTTGTTTGTGGATTTAAGGAGGCTGAGTCTTTTCCTGATGTATTGCTAAGCTGAGGTGAAATCAAAGAGCCAAAGAACCAGTGTTAGGTGAGGGTCAAGACTGCCTGGTGCTCAGAGAAGGTAAGAACATCTTGTTTTCCCTGGCCAGATGGTAAAGATGTCGATCCAAAGTAGGACTGACAACTGGAACAAATACCTAGCAGGAGGTGGCTGCTTGGAAAGTTTAGAGTTAAAAATACCAAACAAAAAATCCACTGGGGTGAGAAGAGACTGAGTAAGACATTGTGGTGCAACATCAGTATCTCAGAAATAAGCCAGTGCTTTCCTCACCTCGTTTTTAGAGAAGAATCAAAAGCAGAAATGAAAGGCTGTGATGCCAGGAGGGGAGAATTCCTGCCTTCAGCTCTGATCCTGCCATTACCAAGAGGTACCGGAACAATCGAGGGGGCTCAGCAGTGTGCAATTAGAGCAACAGTGGGATGGGAGGATGTGACAGTTGAGCAGATGAGACTGGAGATCAGTTTGTATAATCATGGGCAAAAAAAAAAAAGGAGATTAAATTGGGGTTGCTGTGAAAATGCTTTCCTGCGCATTACATTCTTCAGGGGAAAAAAAGCCATATTCATGTTATTTGCATTTGATGAAACAGGAATCTGAAGTGGCATTTGAAAAATCAGTGTAGGCAAAGGAGGGAAAATATCTTTGTTGGAGATTTCAGGCCTTGGAGGCAGTGTTGGAGGTTTTGGAGGAAGGCTGAGCCCAGAGAGACTACTGAGAACGCAGTGCAGGTGGTTTCTGCTACCTTTGCGTGACAGAGATCTCTTTGGTGACCTTACCAAGGAAAGGAGAAGCCTTTTTTGCCTCTCAGAGGTGCTCCACACCCCTCTGACTAATTTTAGCAGGAACTGTGAGTGCTGGAAGAGGGTTTGTTGAGAGTTTCTGAATCCTCTTGCCTCTGCACCGCTGCAGTCCCACCCAGCCCAGCAGCTGAGCCTTTGGGAGGTTCTGTGGGTGCCTCTGCCTCCCACCCAGTGAACATCCCACTTCCTCACCCCCCTGAGATCCCTGTTGTGCCACCAGCCAGCTGGGGCAGCATCACCTCTTTGATCTTAGGATGACAGTTTTTCTCCGTGGAGCTGGCAGGGGTTGAATTACAGCAGCGCCTTAATAGAAGGCAGGAGCCCTGGACATTAAATGCAAAAAACCCCAGCCCGCTCATTAGCAAAAGTAGGCAGTTCATCCCAGAGGTGCCATGACCCTTCTGCTGGATAATTTTCCAGGTCTGTCTGAATTAATTTACTGGCTCTGTAGCTAGTCTCCTCCTCCTGGTGGTTCAGTGGGCATAGTGAGAGGTCACACTGATGGCAGCTCCTTGTCCTGGTATTCCCGGATGCATCTCAAGCCTCCTGCCGTCTCTGCAGCAAAGCCAGAGCCCAGCTCTTAGAAACTGTTGCTGCATTTGCTGTAATAGGAGCCATGGGGATGAGGCTTCTGTGGAGAAATGCAGTTTTTGATTATTAATTTCCTTTAGTTGTACTGCAAATCCCTCACATTTGAGGTGTAGGCCTGGGATCTTATCGGATCCTTTAATTTGCTGAAAGGGTTTTTATTCTTGTCTGAAAGATGTGCAAAAATCTGGTAACCTCCAAATGTCCCACTTGTATTTGTTTCTTAGTTTGCAGAATGCCTTTCACCATAGCAACTGGGGTTTGATTTCCTGAAACGCATGAATTTTCATGGATTTGTGGTGGGGGGAACGGACCCAAAATTGTGAGGTAAAGCAAAGGTTTTGCAGCGTGGCAGTGGCAGGAGCACCACTAGATTTGGCTTGTGAGGGAGGGGGGGATCCCGCAGGGACAGGATCTCAGCTGAACAAAGGCCTGCACCCAGCCCTGAACAGTTCTATTTGAAAAAAATCCAGCCTGACAGATTAATTTAGACTATTGCTGAATGTCACCCTCCCCACTGCTGCATCACCCTCTGGCAGCTGAGGTGGCTTTGCTCCAGTTTTATGAAGAGCTGAAGGTTTCACATGGCAGCAGGCAGAGAAGGATCAGCTGCCTCCATATTCACAGAGCTGGAAACGTCGTGCTCGTCCCACCCGTGGAGGTCAGGAGGGCAGCATGAAATACACTCTTAGAGATGTCTGCAGGTGAAACCCAGCTGGGGTTTCAGGAATATTGCCCATGTGGGTAGGAGGGAACAGAGCTCCAACAATGTTGAGAAGTCAGGAAGAAATGAACAGGGAGCTGCGAACAAGGACAGGTCCAGGAGGGAGCAGTGGCACCACTGCAGGCTGTAGAAGTGCCTCAACACCAGCCCCACAGACCAGGATTTGGCTTATGGGGGCTGCTCCAGACTGAGTCAGTCTGTGGAAATAAAAAACAGAGGCAACTGTCTTTAAAGTAAACCTCTGACTATGCTTAGCTGAGGGATTCATCCTGTTTTGGGTACCGTGGATGGGTGCAAAGAACCCAGGGGACAACAGTATGGTATTTGGAGGGGAAGAAAATGTCTGTAAGCTGGAGGTGAAAGAGTTGTTTTGAGGGTGAGAAAGAGAAGGAGGGCAGCACACAGGAAAAACTCTTGAAACATCGGTGTGCTTTTACCAGTAGTGAATGATAAAGTGATAAATAATGGGCTTAAACTGCAGCAAGGGGTTAGGAGAATCTTTGTAAAGGGGAGGATAAGGAAGCACTGCTCTAGAGGAGCTGGGAAAAGGGGTCCTGATTGTTTTGAGGGAGCAGAGATGCTAGTCCAGGATCTGCCACCACCAAGCTCCTCCTGCCTTGGGGAAGGGGAGGATGGTGGAGCTGATGACCTTTGCTGGTCCTTTCTTCAGCTTGTCACTTCATGATTCCTACATGGAATATGTGCAGAACACCCATGAGATGGCATCTGTGAATGTACCAAGAGCTGCTTGGCATTTACTTTGGCTCAGGAAATGAAAAGATAAAAAGGAAACCTCCCATCACACACCTTGGATCTTTCTCCATGATCTTGCTGCTGCTTCTTATGTTGGTGGTACTTTGCCAGAGAGAGATGGTTATGTTGTTTCCAAGGGACTGCACCAGTGATTTAATTGTAAGGGATTTTCCTGTGTCATAGAGGAGAGCCCTGACTTGGGTATCTCCCAAGAGAGAAGCCACTGGGACTTTTATGACACAAGATTTTTCTCCCTCCTGAGGTCTGTCTGCTTTATTCTTCCTAAGGGAGATGAGGTGAAAAGGTCTCTGCTGCTGCCTTTTAAATCTGCCAGAGGCCGGAAGAAAAGGAGAGGGGAAGGGCTGTTCCTTGCATTATCCATGTGGAAGGACTGGATGCTATATTGGGGGTGGAGAGACACTCCAGAGCCAGCTGCACACTTGAGGAGCAAAACAATCTGCAGCCTTTGGCTGCCACTGGTGGTGACAGCCCAGGTGACAGCCATCCTCTGTCCTTCCTGCCCATCTTCCACCCTTGTGACTCTGCACGATGTCTTTATCCTATATCACCTCAACAGTCTCAGAAAGTGTTGGATTCCCAGCCAGCCATCCTTTAAAAAGCCACGGAAAGGAAGCAGTTGCTAATTTGGAGAGGAGTTGGGAATGCCGGGAAGAGCCACCTCTCTGGATGAGTGCCTGCCTACCTGCTTTTCCTATGCTTCTCATGCATTATTCCTGGCAAGCTTCCAAGCACAATTAAACCTCTGACAGATAATCATTGGCAGAGTGGTGTCCAGGGTGAATAATACAGGAATCAGGTATTTCTTTTTTTGGCACCAAATTGTTTCAGAAAATGTATTTTGAAAGTCAAAAATAGAAGGAAAAGGAATCTATTAATTGAACAAACTCCTCAGATCTTGACACTTTGCCCGGTTGTGTCTCATCTTCTGGGAGCCACCAGGGGCTTTGGTTTGGGCTTTGTCTGTCATAATTTGGGGAAGTTTGGGCCACGGCTGAGAAAGGGTTTGGTGAATTTTTTGGGATGAGGAAGAAGGAGCTCTGCCAGCACATACTGCACCCTGGGAACTGTGGCAGCTGTGGAGATAACAGCCCTCTGGAGAGGTCCTGGCAGGTCTGTGTGGGAGGCTGCAGGACTGAGGTGCATTAAGCAAGTAGGTGGAATCCCAAAAGCGGCATTGGAAGCTGTGGTTTGTGCAAAGGAGGTTAATGAGAAGGACTCAGATGGACAGAGTTTGCTGGAGTTCAGTAGACTCTAAGAGAGTACATCAGTGTTTCTGAGTGTTACTTTCACGTTTCAAAATTTAATTTTTAAAGATTTTTAATCTTTCCATGGTTTTGTCGTTTCCTCCATCAGTCCTTTTGCCTGGTGCTGGTATCAGTAATCCAGCAGTTTGCTGATGAGTTGATGCCTTCCTGCTCTGTCTGGCATGGGAACTGCAGTTGTGCTTTAGCCAGTTGATCTGGAAGGATGATTGTTCTCTGCTCTTCTCCAGTGTTTTCCATCCCAAGCTGTGGACGTGTTACACAAGCTTTACTTCAAATATGTCATCCCTTATGAGACAGAAAAATCTCCAGGGGAGAGCGCAGAGTCTGCAGACAAACAGGTTTTGTTGCTCCGTGTTGAGGCACCTCTTCAGAAACGCTGCTTACTTTTTCTCCATGCTTGTCAGCAGGCGTCTGGGATGTTGTTTGTTCCTCCCCTTCCCCGAAGGGGATAACAGTAACATGCTGATTTCCAGCGGAAATCTCTTGGCTTTCCGAGCCTGTTCACTCATTCACCGCTGCTCCCGATCGGGACACACCGGGGTGGTGCTGCCGGCGGGCGAGCTCGTGAGAGTTGTCACTTCGTGCAGAGCAGATGAAGCTGTAAAGCCTCTGGCTCCCCCAAAGCCTCCATTTAATCTCCTGGCTGGAGCTCTCTGTGCACTGCTGTCAGCTGCCGGACCCTGATTCCCAGCGCTGGGTTGTGTGAGTGATCCTCCTGCACGTGCTCTGCCGTGGAGGCAGAGCCCCGTGGTGCTCAGCCTGCTCACACCCTTCCTGGATGTCATCTTGGGGCAGATGAACATCTTCCACCCAGGAGAAAGAGCAGAGGAGGGATTGCTGGCGTCCCATCTTCAGCATGGACCACGCAGCAGGAACGACAGCGAGCTCATCCACAGCCGTAGGCTCCCGGAGCTGCGAGCCTCTTCCTCCTTGCCTTTCAGAAGCTGCCAATTTGTGTGTTCACTCCAGATCCGGAGAACGGGACCCTCCCTCAGCTCCCTGCCGAGGGCAGCCGGGTTTGCCAGGCGGATTGTCACAGGCTGATGACATTACACGGCGCTGCTCGCCCGCAGCGCTGAGTCACCGGGGACAGTTTGGTGCTGTTGATCTATAATAGCCCAGCCCTAAGGCACTGCTTTCTGTGCCTGGAGTTCACAGCAGGACTCCCCACAGTCCAGAGAGGTGTGTTTGTGTGTGGGGGTGTGTGTGCACGTCCACTTCATCCCGTGGTATCGCTGCTCTTTAGTGGGAATTTTTAATTGCAAGGCATTGCAGTGAGTTGTTGCTCCCTCGGCATTTCCAAGGCACTCGGCAGAGCTGCTTGGACTTTTTATTAATTCAGGATGGGTCTTTTTTTGGCTGACTACCGTAAACGACGTAAGGCTTTAAAAACTGATCAATAATCCTGATGGTAGCGGCAAAATCCAGGCCAAGGCAGCGTGAATGCGAGCCAGAGATTACGTGAAGAAAGTTTTAAATACCTCTGACTCCCTTCCTTTTCATGGACTTACTTTGTCCTCCTGCTTCCCAATGCTTCTCCAGCCGAATCCATTAATATTTCTCATGCTTGTTGAGCCCGTGACAGGTGATTTAAAAGCCCCCGTTTGCGTTGGCACCTCCGCTCTCCATAACTGGAGCTGAAACACATCGCTGCTGTCCTTATGTGGATTAGCTGTGATTTATTGCTGTTGTTCCCAGGTTGGAACACAGAGGTGCTGTCTCATTCCAGGAGGGTTGTCTGTGGGAAGCGAGCCCCCCGAGGAGGACAGCTTGACAAACACCCGCGCTCAGGAACACGACATCATTTAGGCGCCTGTTTTAACTTCTTCATTGAGGAGTCATCCTCCTCCTTGCCTCAGCAAAACCTACTTCACAGGCTTTAAAAGGGGAAGAAAATATGGAAAAGAGGCATCCTTGGTTTGATCTGTTGCTCTGCCTTTGATAAGGAAGTTATTGTGGTTTAGAGGTTGAAGTTTGTATGAGCAGTTTCGGCTCAGGTTTGCAAGGAGTGAGTGGTTTGATGTGTGATTTCATCTCTCCCAAAACAAGTCTTCAGCCTCTTGTCTTCCTTCAGAAAATGGTTGTCTCATCCCAAAGGAGGCCTGCTGTGTAATTTGTGGGTAATCGAGGGGAGCAGACCTCAGAGAAAGAAGGGTTTCCAGCATCTGAACAGAATTGTCTTAAATGGGAGAAAATGGGGTGTTAGAAATGACAGTTGTGCTGCTGGCCGCTTTTCCTGGCTCAGGATAAACGACTTTGGAGGGAGAAGTGGAGGAAAACTTGCTTTGTGGGAGCTACTACAGGGCTGCCTGCCTTTCATCATTACCTGAGTGGTGTGTCCTTGGTCCAGTCCCCAGGAAGGGAGAGGGAGATGGAGAGGGAGAGGGAGAGGGAGAGGGAGAG
>JAWWMJ010000243.1:2512154-2524503 GCA_035047045.1 Vireo griseus | reverse complement strand
CCAATGTCCAGCCTGGCCTTGGGCACTGCCAGGGATCCAGGGGCAGCCCCAGCTTCTCTGGGCACCCTGTGCCAGGGGCTCACCACCCTCACTTCCCTCAGTTCCTTCCCAATATCCCATCCATCCCTGCCCTCTGTCCATGGAAAACTCCAGCTCCTGACAGGTGCTGGGCATGAAGGAAAATGCATAAAGATTTGGGAAAGGGGAGGAAATGGTTGTGTTTTCCTGCCTTGTTCCCTAAACCATCTTTTCAAGCACAGTTTTAATTTCTCCCTCTCTCCCCACTTTCCCAGCCTGTCATATCACCAATATTTTTGTAAGGGATCGAACTTATGATGTGGGATTTTTCTGGGATGCCAAAGCCTCCTAAAACCCTGGGGCTGAGCCTGATGTTCCTGGGGAGCTGCAGCTCCTTGCTGGGCTGAATCCTTCATACTTCAGTGGGTCTGTAGGCCTGAGTAATGTTTGCAGCTGCAACGCTGCATGACCTTCCACCCTTCTGTGCACATCCCCAAAAACATAGGGTTGGCATGGGAAAAAAATCCATCATATTCCCATTATTCTTACGAAAGGGGGAGGGTGAAGGAGCATCCCAACCACGAGAAGCAAGGATGAGCTGAGGGTGGGTTGACCAGTCGTTATCTTTCCACACTGATGAATAAAATACCCCGTGGCTCTCTCAGCTTCTGCATCCAAAGGGATGCATTAAGGGGGATGGACTGGCAGTTTATTGATTGATTTTAATTTTTTATAGTCGATTTTGCTGCATTCAAGGCTCAGGAGCTGCATTACCTCTCTACATGGCTCAGAGACACCCCATGGGAGTATTGGTTGTCATGGGGAGAAGGTTCACACTGGGTTTTTGGGTTTAAAAGTGGCCTGAGTGGATGTTTTAAATGGAATCCCAGGCTGGAAACTGGGGGGGCTTGTAAAACACATCCGGGAATGTCTGACTTGGGTTTGGGCAGCAGGAGAAAGATAGTTGTCACCCAGCCCTTGATGTGAGATTAAAAATCCCCAGAGGAATGGGGGAAAAAATAGAAAAGATCCATAAATCTGGGTTTATAACCTTCATCTAGTCTGGAAAGCTATGACAGAGCTGAGGAAAATTATTCCCCCCTTGGACATAGCTGAAAAAGTATATTTTAATTAGAGCACGAATTCTAGCCAATATTAAAAGTGGTCTGAATTTGGTCTCCTCGACTTCTGCGGTGAACCCCCATTTGCAGAACTATTCATATGTTTTGGGAAAAACAAAGACCCATTCTCAAAAATCAGGGTTATTTTCTTCCCCAGGCTGTGTTTTCCCATGTGCTTTGCAGGAGGTGCAGGATCTCACTTAGGTTTTTGGTTGCCCACTCTGTGCCTCTCTCCACGGCCGCTGTCACCCTCACTCGGAGACCTTTCCCATCTGCATGTCCTTTTCTCTTGGTAGCATTTAGGAGCAGAATTTGTTTATTCATCCTGGAAACGCAGAAAGAAAAGGTTATGGCTGAATATTTCCTTTGCAAGGTCATTTTTAACAGCCGACGACGGCACAAATCTCATTGACTCACGAGCCCTCCCTGTTCTCTTCATTGTGTTGCCTTCTCCTGGGACTTCTGAAGCCGTGGGTCAAGTTTGACTCACTGATGTGACCGTGGAAAGCCCTGGCTTTGGGGAGAGGCAAAGGATTGTATCAAAAAGCCATTTTTCCTTTGGATGCTGGAGTCTGAAGCCTATCCATCCCTCTGAAGGATTCAAATTCCAAAGGGGCAATGGCTCGTTGAGAAATGTGGTGGAGGAAACGCAGCCCTTGATGGAAATGGGTGATGTCATTGACGATCTGAGCCATTCCTGGGGAATTTTTTACTTATTCCAGATTGGCTTTTTGACTTTGGGCTTTTTACACGTGAGAAAATGGGAAAGAGAAAACCCCACACTGCACACTCCCCCCGGGAGGAGGAGGATGAAATCTTTGCACCTGATCTTGGAAAGCCGGGAAGGGTGCGGAACGTGGGAGCGTGGAGGACAGGAGGGGCTTGAGAGCTGGGATGGCCTTAACTTCTTCCCTGTTGGATTTCCCTCCCTTCTTCAGGTGGATGAAATTTATCACGACGAGTCCCTGGGCATTCACATCAACATTGTGCTGGTCAGGATGATCATGGTGGGATATGGTCAGGTAAATCCAGCGCTCGGATGTGGCGAGCAGGAGATGCTCTAATATTTATTTAGCACTTAGGTAAGCCTTGGCTTGGGGAAACGTGGCAATTGTCGAAGCCCAAATGATAACTGTGCTGAGCAGGGGTGAATTTGAACCCTCCTTAGTCTGGTTTTTGGGAGCTGAGGGCCTGGACAGCCCCCTGGCCTATGAGGCTCTCAGGGAGGTGGTGGGTGGCTGTGATCTGCTGTTATCTGCTTGCTCTAGGATGTGGGGAAAACCACAGAGGCCTCCTCAGAGCTCTGTAAATGATGGGATAAAGGTGGCTTCCCACTCTGAGAGGAGCTGGATGTTAGTGAGGAGCAGCCAAGGTCAGGATCTCCTTGACTCGGCTCCCTGGCTGTCCTGTAGCTCTCGTGTGGCTTGGGCATGGCCAGGAAAAGCGTGAGAAGGTTTCCCAAGAAGTTTTCAAGTGGTTTCTCAGGCTGCACTTATTTTTTTAAGCCTCGTTTGAGCACGGCAGCCGGAATTTTCTTTAAAACAATGTGATTTTCTGTACTTTTTTGGGGCAAGCCCCTGTCCCACAGGAAGTGTTCTAGCAAGGGTGTTAATGACTCAACATGGTGATGTCTCAGTGTGTGTGTGATCCACAAATAAGACTGGTTAGGTCTTGGAAAAAACCTCCCTTATTCCAGAAATATGCTTGGCTGGCAGAAACACAACACATCCTGGAGATCCAGGGATGGTTCTGAGGAGCAGGGATAAGGACAGAGGCTGGCCCATTCTTTGGAGGCTTCTATGGGGCCAGGAACATCACCTCCACCTGAGAAAGCCAGCATGTCTGTCTGGCTTCCTCCCAGTGATGTTTGTGCTCTGGGCTGGAGGATGATCTATGGAGGGGAAGGGATTTGGAGCTGTGGTGATACAGCAGGATGGGAACTGCCAAGCTCTGTTAGGGACAATTTATCCTCCCCAAAGCCGGCTCTGGAGGCAGCTGCTTTGTCCAGCTGCGCCACTTCTCAGGTTCGGGGGACGATGTAGGAAATAACGAGCAAGCGTTTGAATCCAGGACAGGCCTCAGCTCACCACTGCTTAGATCCGATGCTTCCCAAGCGAGTCCTCCTGCAGTTTATTGTCTCCTTCTTGGGATAAAACCTCCTTGGCTTCCAGGGGAAGGGCGACATCTCTTCCTTTTCTTGCCAGCAGTGAGTTTTTTCCGTTCTCCCCGCAGTCAGTGAGCCTGATCGAGCGGGGGAATCCGTCGCGGAGCTTGGAGCAGGTGTGCCGCTGGGCGCACTCGCAGCAGCGCTCCGACCCCGAGCACGCCGAGTACCACGACCACGCCGTCTTCCTCACCAGGCAAGATTTTGGGCCTGCAGGTATGCAAGGTACTGTATTTGTCTCGATCAGGTATGTGCAGTTTGCTGGGGGAAAAAGCCAGCGAGGGGAGAGGATTTCTTGCAAGCACAGTCTGCTTCTTGGCCGGTGAGGTCCAGAGAAAGGTTATAAAAATTGGTATTTTTTTCTTCACATGATGAAGAAGAAAGAGACAGAATCAATCCAGAGCATTAGCCCGAACGGATAAAATATCTTTATTTATTTTCCTGCTCTTCGATTTCATTTACCAGTCCTCCCCTTGGCCCAATATATTTATATATTTAAAAATATAAAAATAAGTTAAAAAAAGATGAAATACCACAGGAAGCCCCACGGGGACAATCAATTTATTCCCTCCTCTGGAGGACCTTTAAAACCTGTTTTTTTTCGGAGTTATTTCTTTGACATGGGTGCATTCAATAAGGAGGAAGTTCTACTGCAAGGATCTCTCACCCTCTTGGTGCAGAGGTTGTGCTGGCATGGTCTGAGAAGTTGGAGGCCTTGGTAATAAAATTTTCAGGAGAAGCTTCTGGTGTTTCATGGCTCCATTAGGAAAACAGGTGCTTTGGTGTTACCACGAGAGGTGACTTCTTCCAGTTCTGAGCCTGCTGCTTCCAAATTGCCGTCTCCTCCTTTCCACACTGATGGCCAGGTCTGGATTTCCATCAGGAGGCTCCTCTTGATGCCATGAACGGGGTGGTAACATCACCCTGATCTGTAGCCCAAGTCCTCCTGGTGTGCACAGGAGAAAGGAAAGGTGGAGAAGAAAACCTGTCCTAATTCAGATTACCTCCCTGAAAAGGATCTCCCTCAGCAGGAGATGAACCTCAGGAGATATGCAGCTGGAAACCCTCCTGAATGTGCTGTGGCCACTAAATAGCAGAGCTTAGGTTGTGCCAAGCTGATGACCCGCCCTGGTCTCCTTGTCCAGAGTCACACAGGCGAAATACCAGGTTTTGTTTCGTTTTTCTAGACCCTTCCTGGCAAAGTGACTGTGTCCAGAGGCATTCGTGAGAGGACCTTTTTTGGCAGAAGGGGGCGACTCCCTGGGCTGCCCCTTGGTGGGAAGGAGCCATGAGATCGATGGAGGAGCCCTGCTCTAGGGGTGCTCATTCCAGCTCCTTCCCCTTTTCCCTGCGGATCTGGCTCGCTGCTTGTCACACATCTCTGGGATGGACGTTTCCTTTCTGCAGAAGTCCCTGTGGCTGCCGTGTCCTTGCCTGGCTGTGCTGCATGGCACGAGGAGCTCCTCATCCACTGGGAACTTCCCGCTGGTTGGGCTGCTGGAATAGTAACACTCTGCTTGTTCTTGCCTCTTTTCCTCAAAACAAAGTCCTTGTGGATCCCCAACACCCCTCTTGAGGTCGGGCACGCGTGGAATGGAGGACCAGAGCATGGCACCACATAGCCCCTGCCCTTTGAAGAGAAAAGCAGAGGGCAAATGTGTCATAAATTATGAATTGCTGCTGTAGAAGTCTCGTCAACAGCCTAAGAGTTTCCACGTCCCTCCACAGTGGGTGGCACAGGAGGTTTTCTGGCTTGGGCTGAAGCATGCTTGTGATCAGAATTAAGTATTTTCTAGGTAGTTACTTCTCACCCTCATTCTCCTGTGGAGAACCTTTTATACTCCTTCCTGTTCTTACTGGAGTCTTCATTGCAAAAAACTGCCTTCATGAGCATCCACCTTTTCATATTCCTTTGTCCCATTTCCCATCCACAGCTTCTTTGCTTGGGAATTTATCCAGTTTTCATCCTAGACAAAATACATTCGCTCTCCCTTTGTAGAGAAAGCTTCCCACATCTTTACTCTTTCTTGTGGAAAGTTTAATGGGGGAAAAAAAAGGTATTTTCAGATGATTTATTCAGGACTTGGTTTATTATTGTATGGTTAAACCCCATTATTTGTGTGATATGGTGTGGATCAAGTATCCCACTAGGCTGAGGGGCTCTGTGGACCCCGTGGTTTGGCCAGGGTGGATGTAGGGATGTGCATCTCCCTCAGCTCATCAGCACCCCTCTCCAGCTGCTGCCCACTCTTGGCTTGCTGAGCTCTCCTCTTCCAGCTTCCCAAGCCCCAGGGCATGGTTATCCAGCATGGTCCTGCCCTGCTTTTTGCATCTCTGACCTGTAAGTCCTTCCTTCACTAACTCCCTCGATGCCAAAAAGGGTCAGCCTTAAAAAAAAACAACATACTTGAAAAAAACCGGGGAGTAAATTCTGGAGTGTGCCAACAAGTTAATCGAATCGGGCTGAAATAAGGTGAGAAAGAAAGGAAGAGTGACCAAAATGGGGGTGATGTGTTGCTGCCTGGGAGGGGGAAGATTTCCCTGCCCACAGCTGCCCCACTGCACTGCACTTGATCGAGGGCTGGGGTCTGGGGCCGGGGTGGGTGCATGTGCGTGTGTGCCCCGTGGGGAGCAGGGCTGGGGTTTTGGCAGGGCTCTGGGCAGGGCCTCGTGACTTTCCTTCTCTCTCCTTTCCCTTCTTTATTTGTTTTAAATGAAGAAGAATGCGGGGGGTGGCATTCCTGGGCTGGGAGGCAGTGGCTGCCCATGCCGATGGGGTACCGTGGGTGCTGTTTCTGCCCTCCTGCCTGCCCAGGTGCGTTGGCACGAGGGCACAGAGGTGCCAGCAAGCCCCAGAGCAACCTCTGCTGGCTTTCGGCACCAGGGTGGTCACACTGGTGAGCAGTCCTTGGGCTGCCGTCCAAGTGACCCGGGCAGCCCCTCCTCTTCAGCTCCCTCCCCTCTGTTCTCTCCCCTGCTGCAGTCAAGCCAGGTTGTGCACTTGCCGGGGGGGTTTTTTCTTAATTTTTCATTTTTTTCCCCTCCTCTCTCAAAGGTTTTCTCTCTCCTCTTCTCCTCTGTCCTTCCCTGCTCTCTTTGCCCCAGGCTACGCTCCGGTGACGGGGATGTGCCACCCCCTCCGCAGCTGCACCCTCAACCACGAGGATGGCTTCTCCTCGGCCTTTGTCGTCGCCCACGAGACCGGACACGTGTGAGTCGTGGGGGCAGAGCTGGCCACGGTGGTGCCCCTCTCTTTGCACAGGGGGCTTTCTGCTGCTCCTGCAGGTGTGAATCTCTTGGGGTTTTCCCGTCAGGTTGGGCATGGAGCACGATGGCCAGGGCAACCGCTGTGCTGATGAGACCAGCATGGGCAGCATCATGGCGCCGCTGGTCCAGGCCGCCTTCCACCGCTACCACTGGTCCCGCTGCAGCAAACAGGAGCTCAACCGCTACATCCAGTACGCCACTTCCAACTGGGGAGGGGATGCTCTCCCTTCAGACTGCGCCTGGTGGTGTTCTGTACCCAAAGGTGCTCCCAGGGCTGGAGTGCCTCTGGAGATGGGCTGGAAGAGCTGGGGGTGTTCGGCCTGGAGAACAGAAGGCTTCAGGGAGACCTTGGAGCCTCTTCCAGTGCCTAAAGGGGCTCCCAGAGAGCTGGAGAGGGATTTTGGACAAGGGGGAACCCTTACTCACTGACAGAGAGTAGGGTTAAATGGGATATTAGGAAAAACTTTCTTCCTGTGAGGGAGGTGAGGCCCTGGCACAGGGTGCCCAGAGAAGCTGGGGCTGCCCCTGGATCCCTGGCAGTGCCCAAGGCCAGGCTGGACACTGGGGCTTAGAACAACCTGGGACAGTGGGAGGGAGGTGTCCCTGCCCATAGCAGGGGTGGCACTGGATGGGATTTGAGGTCCTTTCTAACCCAAACCATTCTGGGATTCCATGATAATTGAAGTTTTTCAATAGCTGAGTTGGGAGAGTGGCCTGGAGCTGTGGAATGGGGTGCTGGAGGGAAACCCTCTGTGTCTGACTCTGCAGCTCCTACGACTGCCTCCTGGATGACCCCTTTGAGCACCAGTGGCCCACGTTACCTGAGCTGCCAGGAATTAATTATTCCATGGACGAGCAGTGCCGCTTTGACTTCGGCGTGGGCTACAAGACGTGCACGGCGGTGAGTACGGGCACGCCGTGCCCCCTCCCTGGGACCCCCAGCCAGCCTGGCTGCCACCAGCCTGCTGGCACTCGCCACTGCCGTCCCAGCCCAGCTCCTCTGTGCTCCCCAGTTCCGCACCTTCGACCCCTGCAAGCAGCTGTGGTGCAGCCACCCGGACAACCCCTACTTCTGCAAGACCAAGAAGGGGCCGCCCTTGGATGGGACCGAGTGCTCTTCTGGCAAGGTAGGGGCTGGTCCTGCTTCCTGTGGGAGGGAGGTGTCTGAGGGCACGATGAAGAGCACCTTCCTCCCGTGCTTTACCATTTCTGTAGTGCGGTGGGTGCAGGAGGGCTCTCCACTGGTGCTGAGCGCTTTGGAAGAGGTGTGGAACTCATTCCTTCTCCTCCCTTCCAGTGGTGCTTCAAGGGCCACTGCATCTGGAAGACGTCGGAGCAGCCTTACAGCCAGGACGGCAGCTGGAGCTCCTGGTCCAAGTTTGGCTCGTGCTCCAGGACCTGCGGGGGAGGTGTGCGATCCCGCAGCCGGAGCTGCGACAACCCGCCGTACGTTTGGATTTCGCCTCCCTCCCTCTTCCCAACTGGAAGTGGCCGCGAGCCAGAGGCTCCTGGCTCTTCCCCTGGTTGGCAGGGATGGGGACATCTGCTCCTGCGGGAGCTGTGCTGTGTGTTCGGGCACTGAGCGGTGCTGGGGTTGAACACCATCCCCTCTCCAACACTCTCACAACCCACTGGATTTATTTTCCAGCCCAGCATATGGAGGGCGCCAGTGCCCGGGAGCCACCTACGAGTACCAGATGTGCAATGCCGAGGAGTGCCCGGGGCCCTACCAGGATTTCCGTGCCCAGCAGTGCTCCAAGCGCAACTCCTACTACACCCACCAGAACAGCAAACATTCCTGGCTTCCCTACGAGCATCACGACGGTGAGCAGCGGCAGGGCCTAGCAGAGGAGCGGTAGCCAGGGTCCTCCAGAGGAGTCTGCCCTGGTGGCCATCACCCTGGGATGGAGACTGTGCCAGCTGCACAGATGTTGGGTGGTGGGAAGCTCCGGAGCTGGAAACTGTTGTGCAATAAGCCAACATCAAGCAGCCAGCTTTTTAAAATCACGGAATCATAGAATGGTTTGATTTGGAAGGGACCTTAATGATGATCTCATTTCAACCCCACAGCCATGGCAGGACACCTTCCACTAGGCCAGGTTTCTCACAGCTGGAAGAACACTTCCAGGCATGGGGCAGCCACAGCTTCTCTGGGCAACCTGTGCCAGGGCCTCACCATCCTCTGAGGGAAGAATTTCTTCCCAATATCCCATGTAACCCTGCTCTCTGTCACTTTGAAGCCATTCCCCCTTGTCCTGTCACTCTGGCCCTTTCTTCTTGTCCAAAGTCCCTCTCCAGCTGTCTTGGAGCCCCTTCAGGCACTGGAAGGGTCTCTGAGGTCTTGCTGGAGCCTTCTCTTTTCCAGGCTGAACACCCCCATCTCCCCCAGCCTGTTTCCAGAGCAGAGCTGCCTACTTGCATTGCAGCCCTATGTAGCGTGTCCTGTCCTTCCCTTAATTTCCTAAGTGTGCACTGGGCAAAAGTGCAGGCTCTTGAGCACCCCGTGGCCTTGGGAGATGAGCCACACGAGTATCCCGGGCTTTGGAATTGTGGCTGTGCTCATGGGTACAAGCTGAGATGAGTTTCTGTCTTCACTCACCTGATGTGTTTCCACATCCCCTTTTGCCTCCCCGCCTCTCTCTCTTCCCCCTTTTCCTTTGCTGCAGACGCTCAGAAGTGTGAGCTGATCTGCCAGTCCGAGGGCACGGGAGACGTGGTGTTCATGAACCAGGTCGTTCACGATGGGACCCGCTGCAGCTACCGCGACCCCTACAGCGTCTGCGTCCGGGGCGAGTGCGTGGTGAGGAGCTCTTGTGGGACTGTCCCTGTCCTTTCCCCTGGCCAGGAGAGAGCTCATCCCCTTGGGGATGGGTGTTTTGCCCCTGGGGACCAAGCCCATGTGCAGCACAGGGGATGGTGGAGCGATGGGCGGGGCCGCAGGGCTGTAACCCCAGGCTTGTCCTCTCCTCCCCCGGGTGCCAGCACGTCGGCTGTGACAAGGAGGTTGGCTCCCTGAAGCAGGATGACAAGTGTGGGGTCTGTGGGGGGGACAATTCCCACTGCCGGACGGTGAAGGGCACGTTGGCCAAGACTCCCAAGCAGCCAGGTGAGAGGGCTGGGTGGGTTTGGAAGTGGATTCACGAGCTGGATTCACATCTCCGTTTGGAGAAACCTGCTCTTTCTCTTCCCCCCCTCCTTTGAACCTCCCTTTCAGGTGCCTTGAAGATGTTTGAGATCCCAGCTGGAGCGAGGCACCTTCAGATAGAAGAGATGGAGCCAGCATTCCACAGCATCGGTGAACACGCCCTAGTCCACCTCTCCCTTCCCCCTTTCTCAACCCTTTTCTGATAATTCCCACCAAAAAGGGTCTTGTTTAGGTCATTCTAGTACTCCAAAGTGAGTGAGCAGAGGGAAGGATATTGAAAATACCTCCTTTCTCCTCCAGCTGTTAAGAATCAAGCCACGGGGAACTTCATCCTGAATGCCAAGGGCAAGGAAGCCAAAAACCAAGTGTTCATTGAGATGGGCTTGGAGTGGGAATACACTGTGGAACAAGGCAAGGAGAGCCTGAAAACCAGCGGTCCCCTGCACGAGGCCATCAGTGTCTTGGTAAGCCTGGCTGGCACGTGCTCTGTGGGGCTTGGGGATGGCTGCCACAGATGGAGAAGGTGGTCTGAGGTGTGATGTGGCAATGGATGCAAGGATGTTGGTAGAGGAAGAGTGTGGAGCATGTCATTAAATCCAGGGAATGAGCCAGCCAAAAGCAACGGGGTGGCAAACTGGGTGAGGGAATGGCACAAGGACGTGTTGCTTGGGCACTTGGCAGTGCTGGAGTCCAGCTGCATTTTGCTCTGCAGCAATTGCTTACGACTCCAGATCCCATTTTAGTTATGCTGGTATTTGGGGAGTCAGGGGTTGGGTTGCCTGGACATGCAGGGAATGGCAGGTCTGTGCTCCCATCCATCCCTGTGTTCATCCCCAGTTTTGGGTGTAGGCCACCTTCCCTCTCCCGTGGCGTCGTTCTTCCCCCTCTCTGACTGTTCCCTCTGTGCCTGCAGGTCATCCCTCAGGAGGAGGAGGCGAGGAGCAGCCTCGTGTACCGGTACATCATCCACGAAGACCTGCTGCCCATGATTGGAAACAACAATGTCCTGCTTGAGGAGATGGATTCCTATGAGTGGGCCCTCAAGAGCTGGTCCCAGTGCTCCAAGGCGTGTGGAGGAGGTAACTTCCTGTTCATAGCAGCCTACAGGGCATGCTTGGGGCGATGCTTGGTTATGGTAGAGGGTGTGTGAGCCCCTTGGGGCATCTCTGGCAAGGAGAAATTATTGCAAAGCAGTTTAAGTGAGCATTTAGTCCTCCATTTGAGGATTTCTTACGGAAACAGGCTTATGTGATTGTGTGTACGTACCTTTATCTCTCTGTCCGTGGACCTGCTGTGATTTTTGAACTTGTTGGCTGTTTTTAACTGGATTTGAGCCAAGAAATAGCCATTTTTGAAGATGACCACCACTGAAGTTTGCAAGTAGGCATGGAGTTTGCCGATAAAAGCCTCATTCATATAGGGCCATGGGGATCTGACCCTCAGATCAGAACAAGGTGTTTGTGGGGAGCACCCACGTGGGAATCAGCGTGGTTTGGGTTGGAAGGAACCTTTAAAGGTCACGTGGTCCAAAGCCCTGCCACAGGCTGGGACATTTTCCATGAGCTGTGTGCACCCTGCAGCAGCCTGGGGGACGCTGGGGGGTTCCAGCAGCCACGTGAACATCCTCGGCAGACGCTGGGTCTCACCTGAGTGGTGACATTCCAGAGCACGTATCCCAGCCAGGATGTAGGAGAAGGACCTGGGGGAACCTGGAGGGACTCCCACGGCCATCACCTCACAGCCCATGCTCTGCCCCCTCAGGCATCCAGTACACCAAGTACGGCTGCCGTCGGAAAAGCGACAACCGGATGGTGCATAGAAACTTCTGTGACAACGGCAAGAAGCCGAAGCCGATCCGGAGGCGCTGTAACCTCCAGGAATGCTCCCAGCCCATGTAGGTCCTCCTTGTGTGGCCCAAGGTGCTCCCATCCATCTCGAGAGGGGTTTGGGATCGCGTTGGGAGCATTTCTGGCCGCTTCTCAGCGTGAGCATCACCTCAAATGCCTTCTCCATGTCCATCTTCCCGCCCTGGCAGGTGGGTGGCCGAGGAGTGGGGCACCTGCAGCCGCTCCTGCGGGAAGCTGGGGGTGCAGGTGAGGGCGGTGCAGTGTGTGCAGCGCCTGCAGGACGGCACCAACCGCACCCTGCACACCAAATACTGCCCTGGGCAGCGCCCCGAGACACGCCGGCCCTGCGGCCGCCTGCCCTGCCCCGCACAGTGGAGGACAGGAGCCTGGTCCGAGGTGAGGAAGCCCCTGGAAGGAGGAGGGTGTGAAGGTCAGCTGCTTGTTGGGGTCATGGGGTAGAATCCTAGAATGGTTTGGTTAAAAAGGAGCTTTAAAGGTCATCTAGTCCAACGCCCCTGCCATGGGCAGGAATACTTTCCATTAGACCAGGTTTCTCAGAGTCCCATCCAGCCTGGCCTTGGTGGAGATAAGGATACAAGTGGCAGTGATCTTTTTGCAGAATCCGGGAATGGTTTGGGTCGGAAGGGGCCTTAAAGCCCATCTCATTCCAACCCCTTGCCTCGGTCAGGCCACCTTCCACTAGACCAGGTTGCTCCAAGCCTGGCTTTGAACACTTCCAGGGATAAGGGTACCAGAGCCAGTGATGTTTCCACTGGCTCACAGAAAA
>JAWWMJ010000243.1:2465966-2479673 GCA_035047045.1 Vireo griseus | reverse complement strand
TGAAGGCCTTTCAAATAAAATACCACCTTTTTTCCTTTACTCCTGTCTAGTCTCTGTTTCTAGGTAGCCAGATAAGGTATCAAGTGGAGGAATGAAATATGTCCAGATGAGCCCCAGCATGCAGGGAACTGAGCGCTTCTTTTACCCTAATTATCGTGGGTATCAGCAAAGGACATTTCCTTGCACATTCTTGGAGCTGATGAGCCACAGAGATCCACGATGAGTTCGTGTGCAGCATCCATTGGGTGGATCCTATCTCTTGTGAGGTCTGTGCTGCCTGGAGCATGCCTAGATGTTTGCAGAAACT
This sequence comes from Vireo griseus, assembly GCA_035047045.1. NCBI lineage: Eukaryota > Metazoa > Chordata > Aves > Passeriformes > Vireonidae > Vireo > Vireo griseus. Next base: position 2,479,366 of record JAWWMJ010000243.1, on the reverse strand, counting down.
TTTATAAATTGATTTGCCTAAGTGAGCAAAGTGAACATGATACCTTGTGTGTATTTGGGGTTGAATGAAATTTGAACTTGCACCTGATTGTCAGGGGGGTTCTTTGGACACTGACACCTGGCCCGGCTGTGTTCCTTATTTCAGTGTCCCATGTCCCAAAAAGATGAAATGAGTCTTCTTTCTGCTATTTCAAAGCTTGTTTATTTTTCTTATCAAAGTTTTGGAGGCACAGACTGTGTTGTGACCTCCAGGAACACGAGGACAGAAAGGGCAATGGCTACCCAAAGCAGGTAGCTTTTGTATTTATTATGAACCAATTAGAAAACTTTACGTATCTTATTTTGCTCCCAAAACCAGTGAGTATCAACCTTACTGACATGTCTCCTCTACACTAAATTCTGTCTACCAATTAACAAATCACAGGAACTCATGTCAGAGAAGAAAGGAAGAGAAGGAGAAGAAAGAAGAAGATAAAGAAGCCGACACCCTAGAATCTCCATGTTGGCTCTATACAATATATATAGCAAAACCTAAAAACTACAACTACACACTCTGTGGTACACTAAACAACCATCTCCTGATTTCTTTGGTGCTCTCAGCTCACCCAGAGGAGCAGGAAAAATTCCCAGGTTTTTCCTGGACTCCAACACTGATTTTTGGAGGCCTTAGGGTTCCTGTAAAATCGTACATATTTTAAGCCTCCTGTCGGCCTTTTCCCATTTTGTTTTGGTAGTTTTACATTCCATCTGCGCAGTGGAAGCAGCTGGAATGCTGCTGTTCTTACTCTGACTTTCTACCTTGTTTGTTTTTGTGCTGAAGCTATAATTAGCCATTGTTTAGCCACTCCTCTTGAACTCTCTGGGCTGATGGGACAGTATATTCACACATTCATTTTGCAGACACTGTATGTGGCAAAAAAAACCCCCAAACTGCTGTCATTCTGGAAAAAGAAAAAGTTGCAGCGTGGTAGTGCTGAAAGTAAATGAAATGCGGACAAAAGTGGTGATACTGGGGAGCTGTGGTAAGATGAACATGGCCTGAATGTGTTTTTAATTTCACTTAGTTGAGCCCATACATCCAAAAGTTCATGATTTTTGATTTGAGAGATCACGCATCCAGTGTTGCTCTGTCTGCCCACATCCTTTGGTCAGGCTGGGCAGCACGTGGTCCAAACCTCAAGCTGTAATTAGGAGCTGACTAACAAATATTCCTTGCCTGGTGCTGATGTAAAGATATTTGTCAGGCTGGGGTTGGCAGGGAGGGGTGGAGGAGCAGAGTTATTACTGGGATGCGAATCAAAACACTGTAGGGACAGGCAGCAGTAAGCACCCTCTGAAGAGGCTGGGGTGATGTTGCTCAATCCCATTCGTGGCTCTCTGGTAGGAAGTTGGCAGGCTGGTGATTCTGAGTCCAGGACTTCCCTGTGGCCAGCTGGTCAGCAGAGCATGTGCAGGCAACAAGGTGTCAGCAAAGGCAGGGCTAATTGAAGCTTTCCTTCTACTTAGGAGCAGAATAAATATGCAAAGGTGCCCTGTCCTTGCTGGCTTTGTGCGGTTTGTTTTCAGTCAGGAAGCTTCTTCTCGGAAAAACTTGTATTGGAGCAGAGGCCGTAATTACAGTGGCAGTACCAGTATTCCACGTGCTCCTGTAATTGGAGCTGACCTAACTCATGCTGTTAGAGCCATCTCCCTTGGCCTTGATTTACTGTGTGCCGAGTTGTGTGACAGCCACCTTCTGCCTCAGCTCTGAGGACATGGGGGAAGCTGATGGCAGACGCAGACATTCAGGTTATGGTGTGGGGAAGTGGTTTGTGAATACGTGTGGATTCAGGTAAAAGCTGAGGATGTGGTATAAACTGACAGAGAGTAGGTTTAGATTGGATATTAGGAAAGAAGGAATCCTTCCCTGAGAAGGTGGTAAAGCCCTGGCACAGGTTGCCCAGAGAAGCTGTGGCTGCCCCTGGGTCCCTGGAAGTGTTCAAGGCCAGGATGGATGGGGCTTGGAGCTACCTGTATTAGTGGAAGGTGTCCCTGCCCATGGCAGGAGTTTGGAACAAGATGGTCTTTAAGGTCTCTTCCAGCCCAGGCCTTTTTATGATTCTTTGGTCTTAGCACTTCCTCCTTGCACAGTCAGTGTTATGGTATTGCATAACATAAACTTCCCTTTAAAAGCTATTTTTATTCTGTGCCCCCATTTTAAACCCACTTTATTGTTCTTTAGGAGGAAGGAGAGTTCAGCTGATAAAAATCTTTCCTCTCATTTTTGCCACAGGTAAACTCAGTGTTTCCGTTTCCAGAGAAACAGAAGGCACTTGTAGCTAAAGTCTGAGGTTCTCCAGTTTATTGCCATTCTGTTTCTCTCTCACTTTTTTTTTCTTTCTTGCTTTTTTATGTCTTAAAACTCCCAGCTGAGGAAATGCTGTTCTGGCAAAAATACAAAATGTGCTCTCATTGGCTTTGGCATTCCTCTCCTCTTCTATCATCTGGGACAGAAGAGCATTACTGCAGTTAATTTGTGCTCTTTTGTAGTGGCATAAGTGCTACTCCTGGAACCAGCTCAGCTAGCTAATGGCTTTTAGAAATAAAGTACTAAGGATGTATTCCTAATCTGTGCAGCTAAAAATTCAATATGTAAACTGCTTAGGTAGCTGAGTGCATTAATGTCAATACAAATGAGCACTGCAAGTCCTAATGATACCAGTTATTATTTAATCTGATTCCTGCATGTCTTACTGCTCTGAGAATCAAAACCAACTATTCCAGTGGAGATTTTTTTTCTCCCTGCTCTTTAGTGTGATAAGTCAGGTTTTTAAACTGCTTCTAAAATAATCCTGTGTCTTGTGAAACTTTTGTGTGGGGAAGGTTCTCTTGCAGGAATAAAACCAGCTTATCTACTCTCTTTTAATGGGAAGGGAAACCTTTATTTTTTGATGCCTTCAAAAATAAGCAGGTGTCTTACATGAAATTCTGTTCTGTAGGCAGGTTTAAAACCAAGTCAGTCTGTTGTATTTAGCCCAACTGGGGAAGCAGTAAGAGTTTTTTACTCTGAGCAGCACCTCCAGGGCTGCAGGGGAAGGGATTCTGATGGCTGGGCTACACAGAGGCTGTTTATTCCCCCTGCCTTCTCCCTGTAAAATGAGGAAGTGGCATGGGACTGCAATCATAGAGAATCCCAGAATCGTTTAGGTTGGAAGGGACCTTAAAGATCATCCAGTCCCACCTCGTGCTATCAGCAGGGACACCTTCCACTAGACCAGATTGCTCCAAGCCCTGTCCAACCTGGCCTTGAACACTTCCAGGTATGGGGCAGCCACAGCTTCTCTGGACCTCACCACCCCAACAGGGAAGGATTCCTTCCTGATACCTTATCCAGCCCTTCCCTCTGTCAGTGTGAAGCCACATCCCCTTGTCCTGTCACTCTACCCGTGTAAAAAGTCACTCTCCTTCTTGTTTATATGCTCTATTTTAACCCAGCATGTTCCTGGGTGTAATAAAAATATTTGAATGCATCCTTTCTAAATGCCCTGTGGTTTCTGGGGTATTAAGTGAATAATTCAGAAAGTAAAGGTATCTCATGTCTTGCTGGATACTTGCAGGGAAAAACTGAGTGCATAGTTATGGACCTGAGCCGGGATCTGAGAAAATCATCTTCCATGCCAATTTTCACTGAGTTTTTTAATACCAGTTGTTAATATACTCCTAACATGATCAACCTCATCCTTCAAACTCCTCCAGGTATGAAATGAGTGAAGAAGAAAAGTGAGAAATACAGAAAAACTTTACCTGGTCAAACTGTATCACTTGCAGATTGATTTCGGGTTGAGGTTTTTTTTAAAGCAAGAAAGCAGAAGAAATTCTTCAATGTCTTAGAATGAACATAATGAAAATCTTCTGTTATTTGTTCAGAACTTGGATATACCGTTGAGTTCCTGTATGTCAGTGGTCAGGGGTTTCAATGACAACAAAATGTGCAGTCAGCTGGGATCTTCTGTCCAGAGCTTTGTCCAAGAGTGAGATAAATCGCTTGCCAGATTTATTTATTTTAACTTGGCCGTTGACTGGAGTGAATTCTGTTAAGAAGGTCATGTTTCATGTTGTCTGGGCTTACAGTATCCTCCATCTTCAGGAAAAAAAAAAAACACAGCCCATTTTATATTTGATGCTGCAGCATTTTCTTGCCATGAGTTGAGAACAGCTATTGTGACACCAGCCCATTAGTGGCTCAATTTTCATCCTTTAAGCGCAGTTCCAAACAGAGTGATATCCTGGCATTTCCTCCTAGGCAAAGAACCCAAGTCATTGTTGCTGGTTAACCAAGCATTTCCAGGGATTTTCCAGTGAAGATTGTGCAAACTTGCTGAAAGTTAAGTAGCACCTCTGGTTGGCTGGAAAAGGTGGCTCTTCCCTTCAGTTCTGGGTTTAAATCAGCTTTGTGGTGAGTGGCTTGGAGGACTGGGCATTCATTAGCTGGGAGATTGCCGAATTGCAGCGGTTTGTGTGGCCACCTGTTTTGGAGACTGAAGTGGCTCTGATGTATTTTTTAATTGCCTTTTGCTAAGTGACTAGGTGCTAATTTGCCTTCTCAGAGGTGAGTGCTGCCTGTTTTTGCTGAGTTCAGTCCCTTCAGTGTCCCTTCAGCCTGTGCTAGGTCATGGGTGAAATCCCTTCTCTATTAAGGGTAAATGCTGTTAATTCTGCTGGAATTTATGTTGGGTTGCTTAAATACTTTCAAACTCTGCCATGTTATATGCCTTTTACTGCTTTTCCAAAGTAGTGAGTATTCATTAATGTTGCTTTTTGGTAAGAAAACCTGCCTTCCTCCTTTGATTATTTGGAAAAACTTGGCTTTTTTTTTAGACTGTTTGTAGCCTATCCAGTTGAATTGGAATGACACGTTACACCTTAAAAAAAAGTTGATTAAATGCTGCTTCTGTTGTTGGCTTGACCCAGAAGTGAGGCCAGTGAAGGGTCCTGAGAAGCAAAGTTTTATCAGTTTTTAATTTAGTTGTTTATTGAAAAATTGCTCTATTCCCACCCAAAGTCCAACAGCGCAGGAATCAAGGATTTATTCCTTCCAAGGTTTAGTTACAAATCTTTTGAAAGGCCACACATACTTTCCCTGTTGTTTGGAGGGTGAAGCTCTCAAGTGCTGGATATCTCCCCAGCAAAACTGGGCTGGATGGCTGGTCAAAAGGGAAGAGGGATTTGGAAGAGGGCTCTGTTCTTGGTTATTCTTATCTCTAGAAACCTTTCTCCAGAGAATTGGATGGAAGACCCCTGTTTAGGGGGAAATGTAATTTTTCTTCTCTGCACATCCAGTTTTCCTTGCCCTGTTCTGATGCTCTTGAAGACCATCTGGTTTGAAGCTATTGATTAGGAACTTGGGCTGTGTCCTGACAGTAATTCCTGGTTTGACATTGTAATTGTTCTTGCATCACCATTTTCTGGGGCTTATTGGCAGCAGCAGAGTTTTCCTCTCCCATCCTCCCTTGGTGGTAAACGTGCCAATCAGATCTTTAACTTAAGGACTTGCTGAGTGCTTCCATCTTCATTAAAAATCCATCCCGAGGTACTTAATAGACCTGTTTTGGTGGTACCTTCACTCACCACCTGATAATTCCTTGGAAAAAATTATTAACACAGTTGCTTTTCTTGGGTGGTGGTAAGATGTGGTGGTACTTGGGGCTGTGCAGAGAACCCTACTTTGCTCATCTGCTCTTGGTGCTTCTCTCTCAATATTTGAAGTCTCTCAAGATGTGTATTTTTATCTGTGACTTGACTGGAAGTGAATAAAAACTATCTCCTACCTGTTGTATTTGTAGGAATTAAGAAAAGCATGGGGTCTGCATACTGAAAAACACCTTTTTAATCAACAGTAGGCTTTTTGATGCTCTGCTTGTTTTCATTTATGTTTTCCTCAATATCCTCCTGGTTTTCCTTTGCACAGGATGCCATTATTTCCTACAAGGAAATCCTTCAGATGTATTGGGAGAAAGTGACAGGCTTTGTGAATACCCAGTGTGATGGACTTGAACCCTGGCAGCTCATTGGGTTGACCTTTTCTTCCACACTTGTAAGTGTGTGGCTGTATGGCTTCCTCTGCCAGCCTGAGAGTAAGTATTTGAAATGGAGGATTTTCTTACCTTTGGAGGGAGAGGAGGTGGGCCTTAGTTGTTCCTGGGCAGTAGAAGGGAAGAGGGTGAAACAAGGCCAAACACTTGTTAAAACAGACTCTCTGTCACCTGATATGTACCAAACTCTCTAATAAATTAAGGTCAAGGCCTGTCTGCCTTAATAAATTAAGTCAAGGCCTGGTAAATGAAGCTCCCCCATTCCTTCAGAGGGTGATTGGAATATGTTTATATGATATTGGAATATCTTTCTCTTTCCCTTGTCTCTCTTTTTCATTAGTCTTGTGGCAAGCAAATGGTTTAGCCAATCTTCTTGCCCAAACCCTGGGGAAATTATGGAGAGCTGGGTTCCTGTGAAATTTGTCACTGCTGCAAAGTGTCTGAATAACAACCCTTGGTTGTTTCCCTTCCTGGTGGGGGAGGAGACGTGCCCCCAACACAGAATCAAGACCATATTTTATCCTCAGAGTGTTCAAGATAATTGCATGTGATTCTTTGAGGATATTTTCTTATTTTAATTTTTTTTTTTAATATTTCTGGAGTGTCTTTCTGTTTTGAGTGGTTTCTGATACTGGCAGCTCTTCAGTGGAGCTGGACTGTGCAGAACCTGCAGTTTTCTCTGGTCGTGTGATGGCCTGAGGTCACTGCTGTGCCTTCAGAGGTGCTTTTCAGTTCCCACAGGCCTTAGGTTTACACTCCAGTGACAGCTTGTTAAAAATAACCAAGTTTTTAACTTGATGTCTCCTTCTGTGTCTCTGTTTCTCAAGCAGCCCTTTCTCTTTGCAGAGCTGGGAGTAGCTTAACAGTGAACAAATTGGTCTGAAACTTTTGTTTAGAACACTTATCTTCCCAGCTAGTATTTGTACTGTTGGACAATGTATTTTTCTTAAGTATAGACTACTCTTAGAAGATCTAATTAGATTGTCAGAATTTTTGAGGAATTTGCATTCTTTGCTGTGAAAATTATTAATGAAACTGTGCACACTCAGATGTGCTACAGAAATACTATTAGAGCACTAACAATTATTTGCTACAGAATGTGCCAATTAGTGTCCTTGGGTAGCTTTTCCAATTGTATATATGAAGTGGGAGGGAAAGTGTAGATAAAATTGCAAAGTCTTAACATGGTTGATTTTTAAACTTAGTTATTTTTTGGTGTGTCCTGTAACTGCTGGTGTGCAAGTAGGACTGGGAAGGCATTTTTGGTGGCTATAAAGCATTTGTGTCATCCTGATTTCATGCCTGTCTTTAGAACTACCCAAGGAGTTTTTCAGTGCTTGTCATCAGTGGCTTCTCTCATTTGAGTTTTTGGGCTGTGATGGAATTTCTGCTCTTCCCTCTGTCCACCCCCTTTCCCTGAGTCACTTCTCGGTGTGTCAAATGAGGCAAATCCACGTCCTGTTGTGGCTGACATTGTCACAAATGTCCCTGTTCGCTCCTTTGGTCTGGGAGCCTGTTTCACAATGCTCAGTGTTTTTGTTTCCTAGTAACTATTCTGGTTTGAAGAAGCAGGAAATGATAATAATTCCTTACCTTTAGCAAGCCCTGAAATCAGTCTTTTTCCTGTGAAATTCCACAAGTGGGTGCGAATTCCCAGGTAAGTAAGAAAGCTGGTCAAATAACTGATTCCTGGACTGGCTGCTGTTTTGCAGTCCAGATGTTTCCATGGCATGGTCCATCCATGAAAACCTTGCTCTTGGATTCACTCATCTGTCTCACCATGTCCCCTGGGTCACTGTGTTATTTCGGCTTGGGTCAGGAATGCTGAGCCTGATCATGAGCTGCATCAGAAGTTAGTTTTTTCTTGTTTCTTATGTTCATTTCTGCCTTTTGTCTTTCAGGTTTGACATCCCGAACTAAAAAACAGTTCTTTAAACTGCTGAGAAAAATGCCATTTGTCGGGGCTATGGTAAGTATTTGAACAACTACTTACAGGATTATTCCAGGTTCTTGTTTCAGCTCTCTTGGAGAATATACAGTTCTGTACATCTTTGTTGTTCTGTCACTGTGATCTTAATGCTCCAAGAATATAGAGCTGGAATGTCTTCTCTTGCCTCCTGGTTTAATGACAGATATAGTTTCTACCCAATCTTTTTGTCATTGTATCACTCTCAGAAAAAAGGGGGTGCCATCATTTTAACTTTTGAGCTATTTATATTAACCAAGAATGAGTGAATTCTCCAGTAATGTTTCCTCGTTGTTAGATTTTAAGAAAGTAATTTTATTTTGGGAAGAAGAGACAGGGTTGAACTGGAGTTGTTCTTCTGAAAGACTGTGAAGTGTGAGGTAGCCAAGGGTTTGTTGTGCAATGTGGAAGGGTATTTATTTTAATCAAGCAACCTGGCCATGATTAGTTTAGGGCTCAGATAACTATTAGCAAAAGTTAGCAGAGGGATATCAGTGCTTGTGTAATTATTAAAATGACACACGAACTGTAGTTTGGGAGCTATTTTTTTTTTGTTTGTTTTTGCATAAAAACTTGAAATAACAACTGTCAGCATGTTCTGGCACGTTAATGACTCTGGGATGAAGAAATGCACAGCTGGGTTTCTTTTACCTCATAAACAATGGCATCACACTTGATTGCACTTCCTGCTGCTTGCTGTGCTGGTGTATTTACACATTGATTCCAGGGGTCAGATCTGTTCCAGGCAGTTTTATCCAAAGAGAGTAGCACAGAGCAAATTTTTTCCTTTTGCTGCGGACACAGAAGGAGTTCTCCAATTTCTCCCACATTCCTCTGGAAGGGATTAAATCCCCTCCCAGTCCTGTTAAGTGCCCCAGCTTTCACCTCCTAACCTGAGTAGCCCTTGATCAGACAAATTCTCTTCTGCTTGTTTTTTGCCTGCCTGTTAGAAAAGAACACTTTATACAATCCTTATTGTGTCCAGACTTCCCTTCTCAGGGATAACACTGCTCTCCTGTGCCAGAGCACTCCTGCTGTGTCCTATTTGTGTCCTCTTTGGTAGGCTGATACCTGATAACTTATCAGTTGGTCACAAGAGGCCTTGACTTTGAGGCATGTCCAAAAGTCAATATCCCAACACTTGTGTTGCTTGGAAGAAGAATCTTTACTTTGTTATGTGTTATAAGAAGTCTGGGGTTTCCTGAGTGCAAGGTGTGGGTGGGCAGAAAGAAATCTCTGAACTGTGTCTGTGATGGAAATTTCTTGATTGTGTCTCTGTTTTCATGAGTTTCTAAACTGTGTGTGGTGGTAGAGGAGGCAAGGTACAAACCAATGCATCTGAAGACCCCTACAAATTAAACTGTGACTTAAAAAGGTTTGCTGGATAAAAATGCAGTTTGTTTTTCCTTGAGTTTTATTTTCTCAAGCACTAAGGAAAGGGGTCAAGCTCCTAGTGGAGCAGTTCCTGTCTTTTCCATCAACACCACAGATGTAGGCAGCAGGTCCTGTCCTGCACACACTGAACAGTTATTTAGAATTTGACCAGTGCCGTTGTTTGATAAGCTTTTTTCTTTCTTTTTAGATTCAAAAGAAGATTGATGAAGCCTTGAATGATGTCACTTCCAGTTTATCCTTCCTGAAAGATGAAAAGGATTATATCAAAGTGCTGCCAGAACAAGGCATGAGCCAACCTGAAGTGCTGCAGAAGATGAAAGAGTACAGCTCAAAAGGTAAGTCTGCAGCAGAGATGGGTCTGCTCAGACACCAAACTTGACACTTCCTTTCTTAAATGAGTCCCAGTGACTCCTGCTTGTGGTTTCAGCATAAATATTTTTGTCTGTTTTCCATCTGGGCATGACTAAGATTCATGAGTTCTAATACTGTGTTCAGGTATTTACATTGAAATTCTGTTCCTTTCCCGAGAATTCTAAGCTGATGGAGAGATGAGAGAGCTGAGGAGAAGAGAAATACAGAGGAAGTTCTCTTTTTGAATTGCCTTTCTGAGCCATTGCCTTGATGTTTGACTTTTACCAGAAATGCATTTTCCATGAAGCCCCAGAAAATACAAGCAACTTCCAAGTAGGATTGTCAGGGAATTTCCAAGACTATGACCTCAATTAAGACAGACAATGGTTTGCACTTTGAAAAAGCCTTTTAAGGAAGAGTCATGGCTTGAGTCCACACAAGCAGTGTCTGACACTTGAGTTGCCTCTCTCATGTAAATGTGTTCCCCCTGATTTGTGTACCTATTACTCCTCATGAGCAAATTTGGGTGACTTCCTGTCTAGAGGAGAAGATAGGACTGCTGTGCTGGTATTCCAAATTTGAGAAATGCCTTGAAGTTTCTGCTAGAACAGTGCATCTGCTTCAAATTCTGAAGCAAACAATTTCATAATTGAGTATCCTGGAACAGCTTCCTTCTTTTCTACTGCTGTGTATTGCTAATGTTGCTTCTGTCTGTGTTTTCTCTTACATTATTGTTTCCTTCCTTCTCTGTGTTCTTTTTTTCTTAAGGCCCCATTGAACTCTCCACTCCCCTTTAGAAGTTGCCTGGAAATACCAGTTTAGATGAAATTTAATTGAGGTGGATTGAGTGGGCCAGCACTGTGGATTTTAGAAGTACAAACTTGGCCTTTCCATCTCTTCTCAGCTTACGGTGGTGGTGGGTGCGCTTTGAAAGTAATTTTAATTTAGTGTCCAGTTGGTTGAACAGCAGTTTGGGGAGACTGATGGGGATTAAGTGGATTACATATTAATGTAACTGCTTGCTGCAGCTACATGTTGGTTATATGCTGGCTCTTTAGTCATCATTTGCTTGCTGTTTTCTAAGTTCATACAATGCCAGAAGCTCAACTTCACACACAGCTGTCGCTGGGCCACAAAACTCAGAGAAATCGCAAAAGCTGAGTCCTCTACATAACTGAAGGGATTTTCTATGTGCTTTTCCACACTGGCTGAGAATGGCTGTGGTGTGAGCAGTGTGCTCTTCCCTCTCTTCCAGGAGACGTACGCTGGCAGGATGGGAAAGTCTCTGGGACTGTCTACAGTGGTGAAGAGAAGCTCACCCACCTGCTGGTGAAGGTAAAGTGCAAGCAGGCCAACTTTGCATCTTAGGGGTGACCAGAAACCCCTCAGAGTTCTTCCAGAATCCCAAAATAAATAGAGAAGATCTAAAACTTAGGTCTGGGAAGGGGAATTATGGGCAATTTGGGCAGCGTAACTCTGGCCATGTAGCTGTCCATGTGACAACACCTCGTAGAGATAACTTGCATCCAATCAGGTGAGGTGCTGTTTGAGTGGAAAAGTAATTAGTAATTACAAATGAACAGAACGCCAGCACTGAACAACTTTCACTGAGCAGAACTAAACCCCTCTTAGTTTAAGCAAAAAAAAAAAGCTTTGTGAAATGTCTTTGGCATGGCTGCATGGTCCGAATCTTAAACAATGGAGCAGTGGCACCCTTCAGTGGAGTCTTTGTGAGCTCTTTTTACCTGCTCAGGAACTTTTCCCTTTGAGAAAGCTCGAAAATAACCTCAATAGCCTAAAGGTTTGTTTTCAAATACATCTTCTTCCAGAAGATGATGTTTCTTGTTTTGCTAGAAAGGGAAGTTTGGCCGTCTTGCTCCTGGGAACAGCTTTTGTAGCAGCTGTAATGGGCTCTGTTTGATGGTTGCTATTGCTGTTTTCCTCCTCATGTTGATGTTTTCTGTGCAACTTTTGGGGAAACAAAGCTCAGAGCACCCTGTCTGGAGGGGCCTTAGCTTGCATCACTTTCTGGAAACATTCCCTTTGTTTGTGCTGATTATTCACTGGGTTTTTTTGGCTGTATTTTATTTAACATCCCTGCAGTTGCTCTTTGATCCGGACTGCAGGAGGTTGGGACTGGCCTGTTCCAGCCTTGTATGCTGTGAGTCCGCAGTTGTGGAAAGAGCAGAAATACTGGTTTCCACCACCACTTTTATTTTGGTGTGGGTGGGCATTTGTACTTTTCTACCAGCTTCAGAACCCCTACAAAGTCACTGTTTTTGCCTGTTTTTTGTAAAGCAATTTCAGGATGTATGCTGTATTCTTTTTTAAAAACAGCAAAATGGTTAAATCTGTTCTTACAACAAGAGATAGATACTGTTGTGCTGTAGGATCACTCCAGAGGTCTGAATGCCTTAGAAAAACTGTTTTTTTAAATTTTACTCCTCAGCTACAGCTTCCCAGCTTGTGGTATCTACTTGCAGGAGCAGTTAAGTCCTGTAGTATTCTTATGAAAAAATGCAGCTAATTTGCTTCTACAGTACACATGGGGAGTTCTCAAAGGCTCATTTGCAAGTCTTAACTTTCTCTGTTTTCTGAAGGTATATGAAGAGTTTGCCTGGAGTAATCCTCTCCATCCAGATATATTCCCTGGTCTGAGGAAGATGGAAGCAGAAGTAGTGAGAATTGCCTGTACGCTCTTCCACGGGGGCCCCAACTCTTGTGGTGCTGTAAGTAGCCTGTCTTCAACTGCCTCCTGAACATTTTGGGTATTTTTGACTTTGATAAGTGCAAATGCACCTTGTGCTCTCCAAATGAGACTGAGGTGAAGCTCATTCTGGTGTATTCTATGCCAGCTGTGTGGAGGTTGCTTAATTCCTTTTCTTGGTGAAGCTTTATGAGAGACAATTTAACTCAGAGAAACAGTTTTCTAAACAAGACCATTTACTTCAGCTTTTTTTCCCACTCTTAAATGACACATCTGCTTGATGGCAATTGGAAAAGAATAATGCAGCCTTGCTAGTTGTCAGTGGGGAATTTTGAACAGAGAAATGTCACTCTGAGAAGCTCCCCTCAGTTTTAGTCTCTGAGCTGGAAATCTGTAAGCCTGCCAGATTGCTTAACTCAAGGGCAAGGCCAGCTGGCTGGCTGGCTACTTACCAACAAGCAAGCATAGCATGTATTGTCAGCTGTCCAGCTGGAAAGCTGCATTTCCAGGCTTATGTGACCTTCCAGTGCAAACCAGTTTTACAGCCTTGATAAAATTCCCAGCAGGAGTCCAAATGTGTGTTTTAAAACTGATGGTTTCTGTGTTGGAAGGCAGTGTTGACACAAGAGCTTATGAGCTGAACTGGCCTTGAGTGGGCTTTCCCTTCAGCTGGAGGCTTGGTTGTGTTAAGGAATTGAGTACTGGAGTAGCCTTACAGAAAGTGTAGTTGGGATCAGACTCCCAATGGGATTTGTTATAAATTATTTCAGGCTAAGTCAGCCGAAATAGCTTTCAATCATAGTTTTATTATGTGTTTGCGATAAAAGACGAGCGAGCAAACAGCATTGGGTGATCAGGCCAAAGCTGGGTGCGTGGGGAGTCACCGCTCCAACCAACACGCACCCCAAATA
>JAWWMJ010000243.1:2437748-2465866 GCA_035047045.1 Vireo griseus | reverse complement strand
CTTCTGGTTGAAAACCAGAAACACACAATTTCTTTTATTCTTTTATTCTATTTGACACGAATCATATATATATATATATTACAGATTGAAGATGAAGCTCGACTGTGTGGGAGTGCAAGATGTGATTGCCTTTGATATGTGCAGGTGACACCCTCTGACCTGACTTTTCTTCTCAGGACTGTATTCCCTATACCACCTTCAAGTTTGGAGGAGGAATGTGCCTCTTTGCTTATTGTCTTGGTTTGAAAGACAGGTGTTTGCTAAGGAAGGCAGGAGCCTCCCTTTGGAATGGAAGATGCAATCCCCCTTTCCTCCGAATTATTATAATTTTGAAATCAAGGGGCTTTCAGGCAAAATATGGGAAACAGGAATAACAGTTCTTTACTTATATATATATATAAAAGGCAGGAGAAATACTGGTTTAAACCTTCTGAAGTGATGGATGTGGTTCTGTTGGAGCAGTGATCCTGGAGAAGCAGGTCTGGTCTTCCTGAGAAGGTCCAATGGTAGATATGTAGCGCTTGTCCTCTGGATATCCAGTGGGAGAAGGCTGCTTATGGTTTTCAAAGTCTCAGTTTATATCCAGGATGGAATGCCTGGTTCCTCCCTCTGGGTGGAGCATCTCACAATGGGATGGTGAGTTCTGAGATAAGGCACTGATGGGCCCATTAACAGGAGATAATCCAGAGGGAGGAGGCAGGGAGCACTGCCCCACCTGGTTTTCAACAGTTCATGAAGATGGTGATAGAATACATGCTTTTGGGCACGTTTTACTTTGCAACCCAGGACACTTATAAAAACCATTTCACCTTACCTCAGCTCCTTCCTGGCTTGCAGTGCTGAAATTATCCCTGGAGTGGGGTAGATGCTGGGCGTAAAGCTGTTGGAACTCGTTTTTGTCAGCAGTTGGGACATTAGCTGATAAAACAGGCAGAGATCTGTGTGACTCTGATGGGTGCTTGGGAAACTTTGCTTGCTGAAGCCTGGACCGGGGGGGCCTTTGGGTTTTGTTACGTAAAATGCATTGTAAAAGTGTCAGCCTTGGCTCTAGGTGCTCTCCCACTGAAATGGAAAAGTGGAATTGCCTAAGAGAACATCAGAATGGGTAAAAAACTGCCACAGCCAAAGTGACATCTGCACAAATATACTCTAGGGAATTCTGCTTTTCCCTCTGTCCTCCTCTCCCTCCGGAGGATGGTGCCGCAAAGCAAAGGGGGAAGTGCACAACCTGCCGTGGAATTCTGTCCTAACTGCTTGAATGCTGCCCAGTTTGCAGGGAGATGGGGAGGAAAGTTGATTGGCTGGAAACAGAAAATTAATTGCATCCCTGTAATTACCATGTCCAAATGAGTGCTTCCAGTAGACTTTTTGTCTTCCTCCTGCTCCTCTTTCTGACTGTGAAGTGCCCAGAGCTGCTGATCACTGATGGAGAGATGTGGGTGGATATATGGAGGTCACATGCTCTTTAAGTAGTTGGGCTCAAAGACTTCTCTTATTTTCTTTTTTTCTCAGCAGAGCTGAATTAACATTTCAGAATAATTTCTGGAGGTTTGGACAACTACAAAGTAATTCAAAAAGAGCATTTTTTTCAAACTGATGATTTGACTTCTGTATTGAGAAGGCCTTGCTGTAGGTGGTGGCTTTGAGTACTGCAGTTATACTTCTATAACCGGTGGGGCCGTAAAGCAGAGAGATTTTGATGCTAAACCAGGGAAGGTGCAGTGCTCTGAGTTATCTTTATACTTATCTGTTCAAGAGGGGCTGCTGGCTCATTCTACTCAGAAGGCCTCAAGGTTTACTTGATGCGATTTTTGCAGTATTGAAATTTAGATCAACTGCTTTTTTTCCCTCCTGAAGTTCCTCACTGCCACCCCTGAGAAGCAGTGTCATAATGCCAGGCCCCTGTCCACTGGATTTACTAACTTGGTTTAAGCAGCAGGGTCTGGTTGGCCAATTTGTTGGTGCCTGGTGGTGGTCCCTGAAAGCAGATGGAACTTGTTGGTGTTTCTGGAGAGGGTGTCTGTGTCTGTGCTGCATGGAAAGCACCAAGAAGTTTCTATCTGGACTTCTCAGTGAGGCAGTTTCACTTACTTTTTGTTCTGATTTCCACAGCACTTTGCAGAACAGTGCTTTGTGGGAGTAATATTTTGCTGTTCAGTCTGGGAAAAGCAGCTCAGTGACACATCCATGCTGTTCCAAAAGTTTTCAGCAGCCTGGGATCTTTGTGTGGTCCTGCCCTGTGTCATGTGGACATCTCCCTCCACAGGATCTCTGGGGAGCTTCCTCTTGGAAGGTTTTTGGTGTGTTTCATAAATACTAAAATGAAACCTGTCTTTTTTACATTTCTGAGTGTTAAATCAGATGAACAGCTTGCATTATTGACAAGAGTTACGTTTAGCTGAGACATGCGGGCTGTAATTCTCCTTTGTTTAAACATGGGCATAAAAGCTCTAACAATGCCTTGGTGGTTGGGGGAGGTTCAGACATGCCTTAGCCTGAAATTGCTCTGAGAGATGTTTCAGATTTTTAAGCAGTTTTAGAAGGCATCATTTTCAGCAGTAGATGGATACTTCCTGTTTCTCACTAATTACTACCGTTGTTCTTACTTTTAATTGTTATGCAAGAGCAAAAAGACAGGAATTAGTGAGTTTGGGCACTTGGAAGATTCTAATCACATTCTTGCTATGATTTGGAAGGACTAATTAAGCTCAGCACACAGAAGAGGAACAGGGTGGTTTGTTCTTGTCTGATGTGTGCATGTGTTCGTGTTCACAAGGTGCTTTGTTTTTTATTTCCCCTGTAATCTCCCCTAGGGAGAAAGCACCACTTCTATGCAAGCTTCAGGAGTTTTTTTTAAGTAGTTTTTTGAACTTTAAAAAGAAAGGGCAGCTTTGAAGTGTAGGGAAAAATTCTGTGTGTGGGTGTCACGTGTATTTGATGTGGATCTCTCTGTGAATTCTTCTTCCACCTATTCTACAGCTGAGGACAGAATAGAGAAAGCAAAATCACCAGATGCAAGCCTGAACCTCCTGTAGAAACTGATTTTGTTTCTTCTCCCCAGATTCTGGGGCTTCCAAACTTTGGCTGCACATTTGAAGTAGGGAAATGTGAGTGATGTGTCTCAAGGGGTCTTAAACTATGCAGATTTGGCATATTTTATCTGTCATGATGAGCAGGTCACCTTAAGAGACAGAAGTTGTGGAATTTACAACCTGCAGGTTTCCAGGGGTTTTATGGGAGGCTGCCACAATGTTATGCCCGTGCAGTGGATTGTGGTGGGGTTTTTTACTCTTTTACCCTAGAAATAACTTGTAGTTTGCTTTTTTTTTTTTTTGTGGGGTAGTTCAGCTCACTGAAACATTCTGTCAGTTTTGTCTACAGGGTCTGAATGGACATGTTTATTCATGTGGAAATGGAAGCAAAACTTTAGAGACCATGAACCGAAGTGGTTCTTTAATGTCTGACAGTTTGACAGTGACATGGCCAAAGAAGTCCTGGAATAGCGACCACATCTCTTATTGCTGTTGTAATGTTGAAGTTCCAGAGCACTGGGATTTGGAGGGAGGAAGCAGTGGAAGTAATATACTGAGTCTGGAAAGCAGGAGGGATATTTATTCCCTGTGCAGTCTCCACTCCCCTCCCATTTGTAAAATACCAAATCAATCAAGAACACAAAATGTCTGTTTACATTCCTTTTTCTCCACACTTTGCCTGGCCTTTGAAGATAGTGCTGGGTTGCAAAGCTCCTTAAAACAATGCCTGTTTCCAGCCCCTTTTCCCCTTGGCATGGCCTGAGCCTGTTGACTTTAATTGAGGGGAGAGAAGAATGCGTATGAGCCCTTGGCAGATGCTGAATCACTGTGCATTGGCTGGGTGCTGGTGCTGCAGGCATTGGGGAAGTTGGATTCTGTGACAGTGATTCAGTTTCTGGCTACTGCAGAATGAGTTTGCTGTCAGTGGCTAAGCTGACAAAGCGTCCTGTAAAGGAGCAGGCTCCATCCACAGGTATAATCCATGTGGACCAAGAGGATTTTGCTGTTGGATCTATTCTAAGCTAAAGGTGCTACTCTGGCAGTTCTCTGTGGTAGAGACTTACAATGTGCTGATTGTGGGTCTATTTAGGGACATGAGCTAGCTGAAATTCATCTTTTTGGGTGGGTTTTCAGCTGCCTGAACAAGCTTTCCTTGTGGTCATCTGCATGCTAGTCTGGGTGCCTGGGAGGAGGATCCATCCTGGATGGTCTTCCTTACTCTGCATGTGACTGACTTCTGACAAGTGTTGGCTTTGACCTACCCAAAACTATGTGGGGCTCAGCGTTTCCATGCAGGGGATAAAGCCAGGCTTTGAGAATAGGCTTGTTACATATGACGACTACATGTTGATGTTTTAGTGGAATAATTGAAATGAGAATAAGACTGTACAGAGGCTGCTTTTTCAAGAGCAGATTATCTAGGTCAGAGTAGGGAATGCTGCCCAACAAGGAGCAGGTTTGGTGTTCAGTAACACAAATGCCAAGATCCCCAGGTCCTTCCTAGTAAAGTTTTCACAATCATTGCAATATTCTAAGCAGTGTTGCAGGGATAAATACAAGTATGCACTAATCCCATTCCTCTTCTCCCACCCAATGAGAAGACAGTCTGTGTTATCACCAGCTGGGTTTTTTTCCCCAAAGGTAATCACTGACAACCTGACAGATCTTTTCATAAAGGGTGTTGACACAGCTCATAAAACCCTTAAAACATGGTGTTCCTGCTGCCATCCATTTGCTTCACAATTAATGCAGTGATGTCTTTATCCAGTGTGAGGCTCTGTTAGGTTTTATCTGTGACAGCTGTTGCTTTTAAACTTCCCTTAAAAAGCAGAAGTTGTCTGTGGTGTGACAGTCGCTTCCACACTGCCTGTGGCAGCAACTGCTGCTGGCTTGGATTGTATCAGGAACAAATCCTAGCAGGCTTTGTTCCTTATCTCTGTACTAAATGTTTAGTCACTGTCATACAGTCACGCTTCTTGGTATTTTTGGGGTTTGCAGCCATGTCAGTGGGGAAAACCTAAAGAAAAACCCAAACTTTGAGATGTCATGCAAATGGCATACAAATGTGATTGGGTCCTTTTTATGTTTATTTTTGAGAGGGAGGAGGTTAAAAGGGGAAGTTGCAGTTGGTTCAGCAGGTCTGAGGAGCAAAATTAGTTCCCCATAAGCAGTATAAGTACTTTTTGATTCCTCATTTACCTGAACCTCTGTATAACTGTCCTAGCTACCCCATATCCTCAGGCTCGCCTGGTAAGTCAGTCCTTCAGGCTGCATGAAAAACCAACCTCACATTTTCCCAGGTTAAAATTTTACTGAGGAAGGTTGTGCCCAGTGTCCCCTGCATGCCACAACTCATAAAAGCTGACCCAAAAGAGACAGTCCCACTTGAGGAATTCCTTCCTGTAAAGAGTTCAGTTTATATATTTGCACCAGCTCTTGAGTTCAGGTGTGCAATAGTGAACCGGTGTGTGCCTTCCTTTCTTCCACCTCCTGATGCAAACCCTGTGATCAGGGTGGAGAGGGCTGGGACAGCAAGGTTAGTGGGTGGTATGGATACTGAGGGACTGGCTGGGGAGAGGAATGCACAAATTCCTCCTGGTATAAAATTTCTAGGGTCCCTGAAGGCTTAGAAGCTCTGCTATTGAGCAGATGTAGGCTGGCTTCTGCAGAGAAGAGGTGGGAGAGAGCTCCGAGTCCTGCAGCATTCTGTGTTCTGGGAAGTTTTTGTAGCTTGGGAGTGGTGCCAACCCTGAGCTGACTCCGTGCCTCAGTGTGGCACTGCTCCAGACCTAATAAACCCTGCTGGACTTCAGCTGACTTAACACAGAATCTACTTTGTTGCTTCCATATATGTGGCATAATTAATCTGTAATACAGATAAACAATCCCCAGGTAATCAAGGGCTTAAGTATGAATAGTTTATTGAGGTGAGGTGACTGTGCAATGTGGTCCCCTCCTGTTTGGCTCTGGAATTCAATACTTTTTGTTTTCCCTTTCCCCCGTCCCATTTAAACAGAGGATTCAACATTTGCATGTGCGTTTTCAAGTTGAGTGTCCGAAAGTTGTCTCATGCTGTTCAGTGGCTTCTGCTGCACTTGAAACTCTGAGCTGTCCCATGCAATTCTGAAGCAGAGACAAGAGATACTGTGCCTGCATCTCCTTTTTGCTTTTCCCTCCTGCAAAGTCAATTGTTATTTTTCCTTGTTCTCTTCTTTCCTGGTGACAGATGACATCTGGAGGAACTGAGAGCATCCTGATGGCCTGCAAGGCATACAGAGACCTGGCTTATGAGAGAGGCATCAAACAGCCAGAAATGTGAGTAGTGCCACCACAGCTTTTTCCTTTGGGGGCTTGTGGGATTTACTGTCCCCCTTGAGCTGAGGTGGCTTCTGGACCTCAATAATCCTTCATGTCGTAGCTCATTACCACCTATTCCTTGTCCATCTCTTTCTGGAGGAGAGAAATCTGTGTGGAAAGAAGCAGTTCAAAAGCACAGGAAGTTTTAAAGCAGCCTGGGGGGCACAGATGTTGCTGGAGGGGGCTGTGCTGAGCAGATGTATTTTGGCAATACCTATCTGCTACTCTAGACAGCCTGTTTGTATCAGCTCTGCTCTTGAGGAGAGATTGTCAGGCCTTTTGAAGTATTCAAGGAGTTTGATTTATTCAGACCAAAGGGAACTTAGCCTGAAAACTCTGAGGCTGGAGTTGGGCTAGTTGAAGCTCAGATGAGGAATTGTGCTAATCATTACACTGCTAATAGAGGATTTTCTGTCTCTAATTGTGTTGCCTTTTTTCTAGATGGTGCATGGAAAATACTTCTGGTTAATTGCTTTGAGGGGAAAATGTAAAAAGAAACAAAATGCTGGTGATTCTTTTCTTCCCTCTTTTAACATTTAAGGCTTTGATAATTATATGAGGCCTCAGAAAACAGAGTTAATTAAGGCTGTTTGGCAACTGCCTCTTGAGATGGGAGGCAGCAAATGTTATGTTCATTTGATCTGTTCCTTTTCCAGGTTGGTCCCGGTGAGTGCGCATGCAGCCTTTGACAAGGCAGCACACTACTTTGGGATGAAGCTGATCCAAATACCACTGACCAAGGCTATGGAAGTGGATGTTCAGGTATCGCTTTAGGCTCTTTCTATGAGGAAATTAAGATAGTACAGCAACTAGCAAGAAATCTACCTGTCCAGGTAGCAAGTCAGTGAATAAAGAGGGAGGAATGCTTTCTGGAAACAAAGAAAAACAGCATGAGTAAATGCCTGTCATTTAAGATGAGGTTTTATTTGAAATAACTGAATGTTATCCCTTTGTCCTGTGGGATTCATTTAGAATCAAGTAATTTATGTATTTTAGAAATAGCCCCAGATATCAGAGGAGGTTGAACAAAAATATTATGGTATTTCCAAGTGGATGAGTGGTTTTAGCTCATTGCTTTCCTCTCTGTATACTTTTGTGCATTGGTTTTTAAGACCAGACTCTGCATGTTCTCACTCTTTATCTTTTTTGGCAGGATGGCACTTGGTAAATGGAATGTGAGCATCTTCTCTCTTTAAATCTTCAGGCAATGAGGAGAGCTATCTCAAGGAACACAGCCATGCTGGTCTGTTCTGCTCCCCAGTTCCCACATGGAATTATGGACCCCATTGAAGAGGTGGCAGAGGTAGGACACCCCTGCCTTTAAGAACTTATTTGTTGTAGCAGTAAAACCAGCACAAGAAGAGTAGAGGTGTTCCAGGATGCCAAGGAGTGAATTTGGTGGAGGGATCCCACTAGTTGGAAGGGTATTACTGTCCTTAGATGAGGTGTTGACCAACAGCAGGGTATGCAGGATGCAGTTTGGGAGTGAGGGGGCATGTATGACTGTGAGACCAATCAGAAGTGCTTGTTCTTTGCTACCTGAAAGGAAAGAACACATAAATGGACCACTTGGTGTAAAGGCTTTGATTTAGGGTCTGATGGTTGTAGCAAAATTTGTGTGGAAATCTGAGGAATGTGTAGGGAGTAGGAGTCAAAGGGCTGGGATCTTATTTTTCCAAACACATTGATTTCTTTCCTCTCAGTGCTCCAGTTATTTATTTTTTATGTGACCAGCCAGGGCCTCTGGCCTTATGTTCATTTGGCCCACGCACTTTTACTTTATTGAAGATACTCCTTTCAGACAGTGTTGTCACATTCTTTTGACAAACACAGCAAACTACCAAAATGCCCCATTGTTTTTACTCTGTGTGGAAGGCAGAAAAAGGCATTCCCGCAAGTAGACAGGCCCTCCAGATCTCCTGTCCTCCATGGCTTGAGAATGGTGTGATGCTTTCAAAGGGTTCAGTGAACATATAACCATGAAATACCAAATATGTTTTAGTGACTGGAGTTTGGGTGCCCTAACAACATTTTGTTCCCTGATCTCTTGTTCACACACAGCTTGCAGTGAAGTACAAAATCCCCTTCCATGTGGATGCCTGCCTGGGTGGGTTCCTTATTGCTTTCATGGACAAAGCAGGGTTCCCCCTAAAGCGTCCCTTTGACTTCAGTGTGAAAGGTGTGACCAGCATTTCTGCTGACACCCACAAGGTAAGGAGAGGAGACAAGGGTCTTCCAGTGCTTTTATTTTTGGGGTATGATTAGTGTTCCCATCCCAACCTTCAGGCATTTCTTCTTTACTATATGGAGGAGCACTGAGGTGCAGGGGTAGGGGCTGCTCTGTTCACATGCTTTGTGCAATGTGTCAAAGTACAGAACCCCTCAGGCTGGAAAAGACCTCTAAGGTTGAATCCAACCTGTGACCAGTCCCCACCTTATCAACCAGACCAGAGCACTGAGAGCCACATCCAGTTACTCCATGAGCACCTCCAGGAATGGAGACCTCCCTGGGCAACCCCTTCAACCCTGACAGCTCCTTTCCCCTAACAACCCTTTCCACAAAGAAATTTCTCCTGATTTTCAACTGTAACCTCTCCTGACACAACTTGAAGCTGTTTCTTCTTGTTCTCTCACTTGTTTTCTCTGGGCAGAACCTGATCCCCACCTGGCTCCACCCTCCTGTCAGGGAGTTGCAGAGAGTGAGAAGGTCCCCCTGAACCCCCTCCTTTTCTCCAGGCTGAGCCCCTGCAGCTCCCTCAGCTGCTCTCGATGCTTCTGACCCTTCCCCAGCTCCGTTCCCTTCCTTGGACATGCTCCAGGCCCTCAATGTCTCTCTGTCCGTGAGGGTCTAGAACTGGACGCAGCACTCAAGGGCCCTCAGCACAGTGGGACAATCACTGTCCTGGTCCTGCTGGTCACACTATTCCTGATCCAGGCTAGATGCCATTGGTCACCTGGGCACACAGTGGCTCATGTACAGCCACTGTCACTAGCACCCCTAGGCCCTTTTCCAGCTTTCCAGCCCCTCTGCCCAAGCCTGGAGCTGCAGAGGGTTGCCGTGACCCAAGGATAGGACCTGGCACTTTGCCTTGCTGAACCTCTCCCCATGGATCCAGCCTGTCCCAAGCCCTCTGCGGAGCCTTCCTGCTCTCCAGGAGATCAACAAATGGAATCTTGGAGAGGACTTGGATGCATTCCTGTGCCCTCTTGCTGCTTTCTAACCCTTTCTGTGCCTCTTGCAGTATGGCTACGCTCCGAAGGGCTCCTCGGTGGTGCTCTACAGTGACAAGGAGTACAGGAAGTACCAGTTCTTCATAGCCCCTGACTGGCAAGGGGGAATTTATGCCTCCCCCTCTGTGGCAGGCTCCAGGCCTGGTGGGATCATAGCTGCATGTTGGGCAACCCTGCTGCACATCGGAGAGTCGGGCTATGTTGAGGCTACAAAGAGGATCATTAAAACAGCCCGTTTCCTCGAATCTGAGTACGTGGGTGCCTCAGTGTTAGGATCCTGCTCTTCAACCCTGGGCTGGACCCCTCCTCCCAAATTGCTTTTGTTTTCTTCTTCCCTGGTACTTGCTGGGTAGGGACCTACTAGGCAGATTGGGGAGAACATGCTTGCTTTGTGCCCAGATAACTGAGGGGCACAGAGGGGAGGGGTGCAGGCACCTTTATTCAGCTGACTTTACTTCAAGAATTCCTTCTGCCTCAGCTGTGGCTGAAGGGAAATCTGGAGGGAGGACAAAAGAAGGGTTATACTCCTACTTGTTGGGGTGCTTGGGTGACTATATGAAAGAAGCTGATTTTCTCTGCTGCTCTGTCTTCCCTTGCTTTTCTGTCTTCCCTCTTTTCCATTTCTTCCCTAGTTTGCTTGACTTTAGGTATGTAATGACCTGGGTCCTCTGGCAAGTCACAATGGCCTGGGCTGGGTGCATGATTTTTGGGTGGGAATGTGCTCCTATCTGTTTGCCTTTCCTTTAAGCCTCCAGCTGGGTGGACAGAATGTCTGAACTCTGTAACCCTGATCAGTCAGTTCTTTTCTCCTCCTTTTTTTCAAGGTTGCGAAAAATTGACAGCATCTTCATTTTTGGGAAGCCAGAGGTGTCTGTCCTCTCCATTGGCTCAGATGCTTTTGACATCTATCGATTATCTAATTTTCTGGCTGCAAAAGGATGGAACTTGAATGTCCTACAGTTCCCACCAAGGTGAGTGTGTGGAGACCAGGGAGTGATATATTTAGCCAGGATATGCAAGATGGTCAACTGCGTGTGTGAAGAGCTCTCATTATTTGCTGGGTGCTGTTGTCCATATCCGGTAAATTCTATGTAGAATTTTCCTCTGCAGAGCAGGAATCAATTTTGTAATTGCCATTGTACAGCAGTGAAGAAAAAGTAATAGTAATTTTAATGAGCCTGGCAGAGGACATATCTGAGGCTCCCTTTCTATTTACCTCTATCTAATACAAGCAGAAAAATATAAATAAGCAAGGCTATATCTCATGTTTAGTTAACTGAGGGTTTGTAGATTGATTTATTTATTTTTACTGTCTTCCTTCTGCCCACTGAAGATGAAAGTAATTAAAAGAACAGCGAAGGGTTGATAATTTTCAATGTAAAATTAGTCTTTGTAAGAGACTGTCCTTAAGTGAGAAATTGGATTTTTGTGGGCAGAAGGGGCCAGTGCTCCCAAAAATGTAGCTGCAGTGAAAAAATTTTTGACTTGCCATGTGAAGCAAAGTGTAGAGAGCCTGAGATGAAAGCTCAGAGGTGGGTGCCTCCTTCTGGTGATGGCTTGGAAGCTGCAGAGGAAGGAGAGGGGGAAAATGATGGCAGAGGTCACCCTGCTTGCTGGCAGCTGCAGTATTCTTACCATAGGTACTTGGAATGAGGTGAGAAATGTTAACCTAATTGTGAAGTCAGGAAGGAAGGAAGAAGGACCTGGTTCTAGCAAACATTTTGCAGGGATTGCCCTTAGTGGGAATGCTATTTTAAGAAGATATGCAGTTATCAGTGGCCACAGAAGGGCTCAGCTGCTGTTAGTTGCTCAGAAAATGTGAAGCTGTGTGTAGGTAGTTAATCCCTGCCCTCTATCCTGCCTGCCTAGCATCCATCTCTGCATCACGCAGCTGCACACAAAGCCTGGTGTTGGTGAGCAGTTCCTGAAGGATGTCAGAGACAGCATCCAGGACATCATGAAGGACCTCAATGCAAAGACGACTGGCATGGTGAGGAGGCTGGCTGGAGTGAGGGGTGTTTGGGCTGAGGGTGTTTCTCCTGTGTAACAGCCTGCTCTTCTCTGCTTAGGGAGCCATCTATGGAATGGCCCAGTCCGTCCCAGACAGGAGCCTGGTAGCGGAGATTTCCCAGGCGTACCTGGATGGCCTGTACAGCACAGATGTTCCCAGCAGTGAAAAGCACATGAACGGCTCTCCTGGCCACCACTGACTGTAGTGCAACAACTGGTGCCTTGCCAGTGAGCACTGAGGTGGTTCCAAGGGTTTTGTAGGGAAAGAGATTGCAGTTCTTTTGTTCCTACAATTGCAGGTCTGAGGGTGGCTTGATCTGGAAAAATTCCTTCCCTGTCTTAGTCTGTTCTGAAATCTGCATTGTTTTTGTGCCCAGTTTCAGTTTTAGGGCTTTTCCTCCCTCCCCCCCACCTGTTTTCATCATGGATATTGATGGTGAATTAAATGTCCATTCCACAACTCCAAATTCCTCAGGTATTCTACATGCCACTTCATTCCATGTTGTTTCTCCCCCTCAGACCTGGTATTCAGCCAGTATCCAGCCAGGTGTTAAATTTGAGTTCTCATGTTGTGTTCCATGGCTCCAATCTTCCCAGAAGTTAATGGTAGACAATAAATTAGAAATTTTGTTTTCTTTGGAGTATTCCTCTAAGCTGCTGCATTTAACAGTGCTGGGAGCTTTATATCTGTGTAATGCAGAGCTGATAAACTGGCAGAGGGAAGGTAGTCATGGCTTCCTTTTGAAATCCCCTCTGGAGATCTCAGTGAGACTGCAATTAATATCTGCTGAGGGGGAGAAAAAACCAACACAAAATCCTTTTCTGATATCTCTTGAACAACAGCAAAAATAGAAATAAAGCAGGTGGCAGAGAGAGAGGAAGTGGATGGTACTGAAAACCCCAGGTATATCATGGCTGTTTTGCTCCCCTGCCTCTTGCAGAAAATATGCATTGACCACCCTGAAGTGCTGTTTTCCCTTGCACAAATCTGGAGGGAGGTGCAAAGCTCATTTCACTGTTCAGAGTTTGAAGGGTTTACACTGTCCACTCATAATGCTGTAGCAGAGCCAGCCAGGCCCTGGCCTTTGTCACAGACAGGGATGTCGTGCACAAACAGTTTTTTTTACCATGGTCTTTTAGTATCAAAAAGGTGACTTTTGTAAGAGCAGTAATCTCAGCTCTTTGCACTGATTCTTTTAAGGCACATTCTCAAAAGGGCATTCACCATTGTGCCTTGATGTTTCTCTGGAATTGTTTTAGTGACACGCCCAGGAGGGTTGGAGGGTTCAACTGTTGACTGTGACCTTGGTTGTGGTCGTTTCTTTATGGTACTAATTCCAGAAACAAGCCTCAGAGTCAGGCTGGCCTCAGAGGAAGCACCTTTCCCTGTTAGGTAGGACAGTAGTTGTAATGAGTTGAGTCCCTTCACAGTATCACAAAGATGCTGGGGCAGCTCGGAGAAGCAGAAGAAAGGATGCAGCAGGTCGTAAGTGTTCAAGCCTTGGGCATGTGGCTCAGCCTTCCTATTTTTCCCCACTGTTTTTAGGGTGAGAGAGTTTTCCCAGCGCAGCCTTGTTGAGGCAGTTGTGGCCTCAAGGACAAGCCACAATCTCTTAAGTAGCATTGGAGTTACTCCTGCAGGGCTTTCCCATTTTTCGGCTCATTTTTTTGCATGGAACAGATTTTCCCAGGGAGAATCCCACATGTGGGTGAAGACTTCGTGCCCTGTCTGCACAGTCCTGTGCCAGGCATCTGAAGGCATCTCTTTGCTGTAGCCTGTTAGCCTGAAGCTGACCCTGGCTGAAGCACAGAATTTTAAGGGATGAGAGGGCCACTTACCAGCCCCTGCACAAGCAGCGCAGCCTTGGTCCCAGCCATTGTGGGAAGGACTCTAGCTTTCCAACAGCTTTACTCCCTGTGCTAGGAGACACAAGGTATTTTGCCCCTGAAATTGATGACTTTATGAAAGTCTTTGAGCCCTTTTGAAATCACTGAATTGCCCGAGAGTTTCTTGATGGTAGTATCAGCTCTGGCACTTTGTATTGGACCTCTTTATTCTCTCAAGGTCTTGCCAATATGACCATTACTGTATCTCTGAGTTTGCAGTACTTTGAAGACAGTCTTAAGTGTCTGGCTGCTGTGATGGTTCTCTTTGGAACTGAGATTTAACAAGACAAAAAAAAAGGGAGGTACTCTTTTTGTTTCTGCTTTAAAAGAAAGAAGAGGTGGGCTGAAGGAGAGAGAAACTCCCTTCTCTTCTTTCCCTGGTTGCATTTTCCTCCCAGGAAGTAGATGGATTTAACAGATCAGTGCTCCATTTCACATTTTTGGATGTATTTGAAGATGTTATTTGTAAGTCAATGTATTCTGTTCTGGGCTTTGCTTATTAATATTATTTGTGGGTTTAATTGTTCAATGTGTATTTGTCCTATACTGTAAATGTAATTCTGTGGTTGGGAATAGGCCACTTTAATTCCCTGGTGTGTAGTTTTTATTCATCCTTGTCACCTAACATGTAATCTGCATCTACTTTATCATGCCAAATGGTGTTGGAAAAATGGATTTACAGGCCGTATTATTGTTTAAAAGAAAAAAAAAAAGCTGAAGAATTTGATGAACTGGATTATGATCTGAAACTGGATGGTACTTTTAGACCTGGAGGGATCCTTGCCACTGTTTATTCCTGTGGGATTTTCAGGTTTTCCAAGCGGGACACTCAATTTGTTGCTTGTACAAAGTACTCCCAAGGGATTTGCCTGTTCTTAGGTACTGGAATGAAGAATATTCAGTGGGATGGACCAAGAAGAGACGTGTGTCTTCATGCCATGGATTTCATCTGCACTTTCCTGATGACTTGGGGGAGAGGGAAGTGGAAGGGTTGTGTACAACACAATAATATATTGCCCAATAAATCCTTGTGGACTTCTTAATGGACAAATAGGACTAGTTGATCTGATGGCAGTTTTCTGCGTTGCTGTGATTTGCCACTGTTAAACTGGAGGCTGAAATAGCTGGAGAGCTGGTGAAAATGGGCCTGGTTTGTATTAAAATGGTGTGTTTAGCTGTCTAGGCTCACTGAGCTCTTTTCTACTTCAGTGCTCATTTGAATGAATGGGGACCTGTTGTTCCTGGAATTTCCTCATGCACAGCCTGGTCTGTAGCAGGGAGGATGACTTATGAATCTTACTAACTCTGCCTGAGGGCTGCTCTGTCCTTCTGTCGAAATGAAGGTGGTGTCTGTGTCTGCATCTTGTGTGTGATGTTCGAAGATGCTGGAAGTTGAGAGCTATGGTTTTTCTAGTAATACTTTGTAGAACTTTAAAGGGTTAAAAAAAGAAAAAAGTTCTGAACTGGGTGTTTGTAGTGTTTTTCCCCAGACAAATGCTGTTGGTTTTATAGCAGATTGTTCATGGTATCAGTGAAGATCCTGCACCACCAAATCCACCCGCAACCTATTTTTGGGAAGTATTCCACCCTAAGCAGCCCTAGGTACTGTGTTGCTTTTGTGCCTTTTGGTTGTACTTTCCTTGTGTTTGTGCCTTGGCTACAGCACAGCTGTGACTTTACATAAGCAGTTTTTACCTACTCTGGCTTTGATCATCTCTTTGTCTTTCAGACCCCAGTCACTCTGAGGTGAAGGTATCAGCCATTTATGTGTGAAGTTTTTCTGTGGTGGAAGCACCTTCTCAAGAGCAGTCAGGCCAGTACCTGCCCTTGGGAAAACCTGCTGGTGTCATTTGATCAGTGAGGCCTCTTTCCAAAGAGCCATCTGGTTAAACAAGATATTTATTGTAACATCTTGAAACATAGTAAACATTTTCAGTTGGTATCCTACTAAAGGCTAATTCCAGTCGGGCTGAGACCACGTGCCTACTGCTGAAGAGAGGTTACAGCAATGACAAATTGCACAGCACCTTGCTGCTTGGTTACACAATATCCAGATGGTTCACAAAACATGTTTAAGCAGAAAGCAGGTTCCAGGAGGTAAGAAGCAACAACACAGGGGCTGAATCAGGGCAGGCTCTGGACAGATTTACTGGTGCAGTGGTGTAACGTAACGCTGGAAGGACATGACCTGTTGGAGCAAGTCCAGAGGAGGCACCAAGATGATCAGAGGGGATGGAGCACTTATGTTACGAGGAAAGGCTAAGAGAATTGGGATTGTTCAGCCTGGAGAAGCTCTGGGGTAACCTAATTGCAGCCTTCCACTACCTGAAGGAACTGACAAGAAACATGGAGAAGGACTTTTTACAAGAGCATGTAGTGATAGGGGAAATGTATTAATACAGAATAGGATTAGATCGGGAATTGGAAAGAAATTGTTCCCTGTGAGGGTGGGGAGGTCCTGGCACAGGTTGTCCAGAGAAGCTGTGGCTGCCCCATCCCTGGAAGTGTCCCAGGCTGGGATGGGGCTGGGAGCAACATGGTCTAGTGGAAGGTGTCCCTGCCCATGGCAGGGGCTGGAACGAGGTGATCTTTAAGGTCTCTTCCAATCCAAACCATTCTGTAGCTATGATATGATTGACTCCTGGTAAAAGGCTCGGCAGTTGGGGGTGTGGGATCTCATGGCTCATGAAGGGTTTAAGGATGGAATTTGCAAGATCAGAGCTGGATACATGTACCCTAAGAAGTGCCTCCATCCATCTGAGCTGCGCTGGGGAAGTTGGTGAGGTGTTGGGCAGTCTGGATCCAGGATCTAGCTTGGAAGTGGGAGAAGGCTCTGAGTGCAGCCATCTAGGCAGGACACAGTGGCACAGTGGATTTTTGGCTGTGTGTATCCCTGGTCAGGAGAGGGAAGCTGCCACCTGCTCGATGAAGCTGGCCAGGTTGATGTCTCGCTCCGATAAACCCCCGCAGTCATGGGTGCTCAAGGTGATGTGTACCTAAAGCAGAAAGACAGGCTGAGTGTTGTTGACAGAAACAGCAGGGCTGAGTTTCCCCCAGTGCTGCATCTGATGAGGCAGTAGGTCCAAACTTGGTAGCAAAATTCCCTGGAGTGGGAGAGGCGCTCTGGCACTTTGCCTGGTTTTTCTCCTTCCTACAGCTCATCCTGGCCACAAGCTGTCACTACTACCCCTGCCTTGGTCACAGCAGCCACCTGTGCCCATTTTCAACTCAGTCTTTCTCCAGAAGATTTTCCTGTGGCTGCTGTTTGATACTGATTTTAAAAAGCAACCCTGGTGCCAGCCTAAGGTAGCTACTGCTCAGCTGGACAGGGAAAAAGGAGGAGGAAAGGATCTATGATAGCCGCAGGCTGGCTGTGATATGGGAATAGCATCTGAGGAAAGAGGTCCTGCTGATGTGAACAGGACTCGCTGCTCCTGTTTTATCCCTCAAAAACGGGGTCTGCTCCCTGAAGTGTTCTGCTTTGTCCCCACCATCCCTGTTTCTTACCTTATTGTACACATTGAACCATTCGGGATGGTGATCCAGTTTTTCTGCCTGTAGAGCCACTCTGGCCATGAAGCCAAAGGCCTGCGGAGTAAGAAGAAAAGTTAACTGAACCTACAATATATTGGATTTCACCCCATTACTATTAATTTTACACTTCCTGTGTCTAGATAACCAAATGCAAGGCCTTTGATATTCTAGGAGTTTTCTATGGGTTTGCCTCTTCCTGAGGAGTGTTTCCCAGACAAACTCTATGCTGGGTCAAGCACTTTGGGTGTCTTGGGTGGGTTATTTTGCTCAGCCATTCCATTTCAGGAGAGACACAAAGGGGTTTCTTTGGCTGAGCTTTGCAGAGGGGACTCCCTGCTCCACAAACTGGGTGTCCCAGTCTGTAAAACTCCATGCCCTGGTGCTCGTACCCGGTTGAAGTCCTTGAAGTGGAACTCTTTGAAGATGGCGTCTCTGCCTTCCACCTCATTCCACCCCACAGCTCGCAGGTTTGGCAGCAGCTGCTCCCTCTCCTCTGTGCTCAGCCTGTGGGCTTTTCCTGCCTGGCACCATGGGAAGGAAAGGGAAGAGAAGATCAGTGTGGCAGAGGTGGGATGAAGCAGATGTTCAGAGCAGTCAGGCATCCTATGGGTCATGGAGTTACAGGAACATGGAGGCAGCTGCAGAGTGGGTGGGAGGGTTGGAGTATCAATGTTCTCTGCTCCCTGCCTGGAATACATCCTGCATCTACCAAGGAAGTCGAGCTGGTCCCTTCTGTCCTCTCACCTGCAACATCTCACTGCACATATTGCCTGAGGTACTCAGAAATGATACTTATGTGAAGGTAAACTCCAAAAAGATATTTTATTTTATATATAATCTTCTGAGGGAAAAAAAAAGCTTAAAAAGCTGAAGTTCTTGTGATCATTTCTAGATCTGAGAGTTGCTTTAGGGTTCTCAAAACAGGAGGGCTTTTTATTTATTTGTTTGTTTATTTATTGGGAGCCTGCTTTTGAGGAGAAAGAAGTGGTGTAGATCAGAGATGAGTCACACTAAGCTGCAGTTCAGCTCTTTTTTTCATCTCCTTTATATTACAGTGGAGTTTAAGAGGCTGTTTTCTGTCCCTTTGTGAGGAGCAAAGGGCAGAGGGAGGGATTGTGGTTGAACTCTGCTTTGGGCAGAGCTGCTGGTATTTAGTTTTTAAGGGGTGGTGGTGGGGAAGCAGCAGTTCTTGGCTTTGAGGACTGTTTACAGGCAGAGATGAAACTAAAATTAAGCTCTTGGGCATGGGGGCTGCCCAAGCCAGCTCTGCTCTGACTCCATGGGGAAGGCAGGAGTGAGTGCAGAAGGGCACTGCTCTCTGAAATGTTATGTTCTGGCAATTAAAATTCTTTCACAGAATCACAGATTGTTCTGAGTTGGAAGGGATCCACAAGGATCATCAAACTCCAACTCCTGGCCCTGCGTAGGACAGCCCCAACAATCCCACCATGTGCCTGAGAGTGTTGTCCAAATATTCCTTGAACTCTGGCAGATTTGAGTGAGTTGATCTTTCCAGTTGGTGATGATAAAGAACAATGTCTTTGCAATATCTTTTCCTTTATGTACTGTAATGCCACATGTGGCAAGTTGATTATGAGTCTTGACAAATCTGGCCCATTTTTCTGTGCGTATTTGATCAGCAGCCCCTTGAGATGCTTTGCTTGGGCATCAATGCTCAGAAATGGCACCTTAAACGACTGAGCAATTGATGCAGATCATTCTCTCCTATGATTTCCCTGCTCACAGGCTGCACAGAACCAAAGAACCGGCTGTGAAGTTGATGTTTTTGTGGGTGGTTCTTGCATGTTTTTGGGAAGACTGGAAAGATGATACCCCATTCCCATGGCTGTGTGGGTGCCTACCTGTCTGTGTATCCATGACCCTTAGACTGCATGGAATGGAGAGTGCCAAGGTGTCACTGAAGCTTAGCGTGGGGTGGCTGGGGGTGGGATGCTTCCTGATCCCTTGGCATTGCAGCTGCAGGAGTTTTGGGGAAGGCCTTCCTTGCCTCTGCATGTTTTGGACTCACTGCATTCTGGATGACCCCCTGCCAGCCCTGATTCTGTCACCCCGCCTCCCTACCCACTAAATGTCAGTCCTGCCCTCTCCGGAGCCCTGGGCTGGGAGGGAAGGTAGTGAGTAAACAGGACTTAGCTCAATAAATCCTGAGCCATTGCCCTTCCCTGCTGATGGTGTGATAAGCTGGGCACAGGTAGCTTAGCAACTGGATAGCATGGGGACAGAGGATGGCTCTGCATGGGGCACTGGCAGGGGGGCACTCACAGGGGGCTCTGATGGGAATAGGGCAGGGGCTGCACCAGGATTTGGGACCAGGGGCTGAAACCTGCTCCTTATTGGTGTTAAAGAGAGGAAAGGTAAAAGCTGGAGTTGTTGCTTGGAGCAGAGGGGTATGGATGCAGGGGGCTGGGTTCCAAACCAACCTTCCCTGGACGGAGCAAGAAAGGGATGTGGTATAATTGTTCCTGGACCCTTTTCTCTGTTGTGACTATGTCGAGGATGGTCTCCAGGGCTTTTTCCAGCCCAGCTCCTCTCAGGCAGCCCAGCGCCAACAGGAAGCATGGGCCGTGCCGAGTTTTGGCCCACAGACCACACAGAGCCAACTTCTCTGGTTGTGTCTCATGATAGCAAATCCTCTGCCTGGAGCATCCCCCTGCCCTCCACTCCACTCCAATCCCTCCTTCTCCACTCCAGGACATTGCCCAGACTGCTGGTTTTGTCACGATGGCATGTTAATGCTTTCATGTGCTCTCACTCCTTTAAAACACACTCTTCTCATTAGAGAAATGAAATTATTTTGTTTTCTTCTACTGGCTCTCAACTGCCAAGGAGTTGGGATTTTTATTTTTTTGCCAGCAGGAAACCAAGTAGATGCATTGTGCAACTGAGGGGAAAAAACCAGCATGAGAAATTGGGAGAGTTTGAACCCTCTTTGCTCTAACTAGAATCTTCCCTTTTATAGAATTCCAGAATGGTTTGGGTTGGAAGGGACCTTAGAGGCCATCCAGTTTTGCCCCCCCTGCCATGGGCAGGGACACCTTCCACTAGACCAGGCCGCTCTAGGTCCTGTCCAATCTGGCCTTGGACATTCCAGGGATGCAGGGGTAGCCACAGCTTCTCTGGACAACCTATGCCAAGGCCTCTCCACCCTCACGGGAAGAATTTTGTCTTAATGAAAGGCATGACTTTCTGCCTAGGAGAAGGTACAAGGGACAGCTCTGGGTAAGCAGGCAGGGCTGGAAGGTGTATTCCACAAGGCCCACGGTCTTATGCTGCCGTGGAAAAGCCGATTTCTAGCCGGCCCGGGTGTGTTGTAGGGCTGTGCAAATGGAGCACACGTGGGGGTCATCCTTGCCCTACAGATTGTGAGGGGAGGTCGTTGCTGGCGGACCCGCTCCCTCCCCCTCACAGAGGAATGAGCCTGGAGGGCGCTGCCTTTGGAAATCAGCAGCAGCCGGCGGAGCTCTCGCGTTACTGATTAACCACAGCGCAGCGCTCTGCTCCTTTTTCCCTTCTCTCTTGCCTCTCCTCAGAGCGTGGATCTGCCTGATTTCTGCCTTCTAAAAGGGAGAAGAAACATCTGGCTTTCCCAGCAGTGACTTACCATGGCCCGCGGGTCTCCGTTGCCTCCGTCCCCGGTGCGGGTCGGGTGATGCTCGCCGTGCCGGATCCCGCTGGAGCCGGAGCTTGTCCGGGATGGCGGGAGGCGTGGCGAGGCTACTGGGTCCACCCACGGCTAGCAGAGCCTTCCCAACACTGGTCACCTGCCTGTGGGGCCGTGGGGGTCGGGGGATGCCCAGACAGGGTCTCTTGGAAGCCCTGCACGACGAAGCCACGATGCGTTTTCCCCCTGAACCGCCCACTTCTCTCCTGCGGGTCACTTCCTTAACCTGAGGCACAAGGGAAAGGTGGAGCGGCATGGAGCGGGCAGTTGAAGCCGGTACCGCTGGATTCCGCTGGCAGCATGTGTGAGGAGCGTGACGGTGCTCCTGGCTGAACGAATCCATGAGCTCGGTGCACCGATAATCACCAGCTGCATTGTCTGGGACCGCCGGGATTATATCGCAGCAGGTAGACTAAGAGCCATGGAAATGGAGCGGAAGAAGCTGAAGTGCCCCACAACACTTCCGAGCATTTTAAAGGTGTTTTCTCCCGTTGCCAAAGGAATGGCGTATTCATGGACGTTGAGTGCTGCTCCCTGGCATTTTCCCTCTTCAGGCCAGGTAGATTTGTGCCCATGTCCTGCAGCTAAACCCACTCACGTGATGGGCAATTTTCCAGTGCTGACAACTATTTTTTACTGCTGGTGTATGTGGCAGACAGAAAGCCAGCTCCCTGCTATTCCCTCATGCCTTTCTTCACCTTTGAAGCAACTAATTCCAGATTTTTTAAGATAAAGTATGACATAACATCCCTTGTATATACTCTTGTGCACATTTTGTTTTCTATTGGAAGAGATTGAGGATACCACAGAGAGGATTTGTTTTTCCAGCAGGCAAGACAGAGGGAAGCAAATCCTTCCTTCTTCTTTTTCCCTTTTCATTTTTTTTGCCCTTTGTAGGTTTGTTTGCCAGGGTAATGAAAAGGAAAAATGAGCATCTTTTGTGTCCTGGGAGATCCTGAATGTCTGTTAGGGGAGAAAAGACTCGAAGAGCAATGAAGCACCTCAGAAGAAAATATTTGCGTACAGATGCGAGGCTAGAAGCTTTGTTATGCATGCCAGGAGGACGTGTGCTCTGAGGTTTCCAGCAATGAAATCAGGAGGTGGGGTTGCTTTTAAGGTTGGGAAACACCAGCAGAATATTTTCTTGCCCTAAGTTGGAATTGCAGGATTGGCAGTTTCATCACAGCCCAGCAGAAGAGTCCCTGTAAATAATAGTTTGAGCAGGTGAACTGAGGGCAGCTGGGCTGGGTAACAGTGCTTCTGTTGGCCTCCCTATCGATCTGGAGATGGGCAGGAAGCAAATCCCTCGTGTTACCAGGCTTTCACTCCGTTGGATTTAACTGCAGCCTGCCTGGGAGCTGATTCTATTTCCCTTGACAACGTGTGCTGCCAGTGCAGAGCAACTGATGGCCACCTCAGCTCCCTAGAGGTGGAGAACATGAGGAGAAATAGGATTCCTGACACTGTCTTCTGGTTGCTCAGCTCCTCTCTAATGGCATTTTCTCTCCTGGGTGATAAATCCAACCTTAACTGCCAACTTTCCATGGGAGGGGTCTCTTGCAGCGGGATGGGCTGGTCCTGAAAAACAACAACAGGGCAGCTGTGATTTTCCTCACTCTACATTGAAAATCGTGTCCAGGGGAATCCTTTGGCTGACTTAAACTTATGAACCTCTAAATTCCCCCTCTGCAGAGCTTTAATTCCTGTTTTTGAGATGGGACCCTTTAGGTTTATTTTTAATGATTAATTGAGGGGTGTTGGGCAAGGTGTTTGCTCAGAGCAGTTTGTACCCTGTGCAAGGGGTGAACCAGTTTACTGGGAACAGATTTTTGCACTTTTTCTCTACTTTTTGTCTGTTTTAGAGCTGTGCTGCTTTTGGTGGCAGATAAACCCACATGTAGACAGGATTCTGCATATTTGGAGGGAGGGCTCACATCACTCAGCTACTGATATTCTTATTTTGTCAATAACTTTCTAATGAAATATATCTGACCCTGAAAGCTGCTTTGCTTGAGAGCAGTGTTCTGTCTCCCATCTAAAAATTCGCTTTTTGAATTTTCCCCTTCCTTCTCATTTCACTTTCCCTGAAACATTCTGATGGCCCAACAGAGCAACAAGTGTTGTTTAGGTAGTTTTAGTCTCCAGACTGAACACCCCCAGCTCTCCCAATCTGTCTTTCTGGGAGAGGAGCAATCAAGAATAGCAAATCAGTGCCCAAAGTGGCTCCAGCGAGCTGGAGAGGGACTTTGGACAAAGGCCTGGGAGTACAGGACAAGGGGGAAGGGCTTCCTGCTGCCAGAGGACAGGGATAGATGGGATATTGGGAAGAAATTCTTCCCTGTGAGGGTGTGGAGGCCCTGGCACAGGTGTCCAGAGAAGCTGTGACCCAAAGCGTGTTTTAAGCCAGGGTGGGCCAAACTTCTTCATCCTCTGCAATCTGAAGCATTGCTCTCATGGCACAATAGATTTAATTAAAGACTTT
Source organism: Vireo griseus (assembly GCA_035047045.1). NCBI lineage: Eukaryota > Metazoa > Chordata > Aves > Passeriformes > Vireonidae > Vireo > Vireo griseus. The sequence continues at coordinate 2,442,651 of JAWWMJ010000243.1, read as the reverse complement.
GTTTAGCACCAGAGGGGATTTATGGCAGGTGTGACAAATTTAAGTTGACAAAAGGGCCCAATAAACAGAAATGAAGCATTAATTATGTGCAAGATTTCCTCTTGTAGCAGTGTTTTATCGAAGTCAGTGAGGCCCTCAGAGCAATGAACAAAATTAATTGGAAGCTGGCAGAAATTGGGGCTTTGTTCTGCTCACAGTGAGTGGTAAGTGAAGGCTCTTTGTGTCAGGCAGAGTGCAGGTACCCTGCATGGAAAATAAGGTGGAAAAAATAGCAATAAAATGGCATAACCACTCTAATATGTTGAAAACATGAATCCTAAACTAGGAAGTGACTGTTTCCAAGGAATATCAGAGCATATTGGAGTGAGCAGTGTTTCCAAGAGAAGGGTGATGCAAACCTGAGTCCAAAGTACCCAAAAACACTTTACCATGGATCCATTCTATGTCAGACTGGTGCTGGAAGATACCGCCTGTTCCAAGCCAATGCACGGAGAAACCTGGCATGGTTTAGATTTGGAAACTCAGTGTTGGGACAGAATAATCCTGTTTGGACTCTGTGTTTGCCCTTGAAACCAAAAACAAGGGCCCTGGGTCCTGGCAGCTAATGTACTCCCATGTCACAGGTCTTGTCCTCCCACCTTCCCAGAAGTTTGCTCCATGGTCCATAGGGGACAGTGGTGAGATCATGGAGTTTGTGGCCTTGTCCAGGTCATCCAGGTCCCTGCAACAGGATGCATTTGCCCTGGGGGAAGGCAATCCATCAAAACTTCCTCTTCCTCACCCCTTGTTTTGTCTGGTTTGCTGATGGATTAGTCCTGTAACTCAGCTTCCCTGGGCACAGCTGGAGCCTGGTGCAAGGGAAGCTTCTTCTATCTGTTCAGCTTGTTTCCTGACTTTCAGTCCAAACAGGTTGGATTTTCTGGCAAATTTGCAGGGGTTGTGAAGGGTGAGTATCTTCACAGATCTGGAACTTGTGTTCCCATGTTAAAGAGTTTTGTTCCTTGTTTATTCAGGGAGAGTTTGGCACTGCATGTTAAGTGGCTGCTGTACAGCCACATCTTGTCACTAGGGGTCAGGAAAATGCTGGAAAACTGGAGGTGTTCCTGAAATGGCAGTCCCTTGCAGGAGAGCATAGGATGAGGGCTCTCAGAAACCTTCCTGATCCTGAAAACTAGCAGTGGTTCCTGGTACTGCCAGCCCTGCGAAAGCGTAGCTGCACTCTGCGAAGCAGCTCTTCAGCTGGACCTTCAAGATCAAGTTGTTTCCCATTAGAACCATCTTCAGATCCTTTGGTGTGTTCCAAAGCATTGGTGCCATTGCTAGGACATGCTTGCATTGAGGGTGCAAGATTGCTGGAGATCACGGAGTGGTTTGGATTGGAAAGGAACTTAAAGATCATCCAGTTACACCCCATGCCATGGGCAGGGACACCTTCGACTAGACTAGGTTGCTCCAAGCCCCATCCAACCTGGCCTTGGACACTTCCAGGGATGGGGCAGCCACAGCTTCTCTAGGCAACCTATTCTAGTCCCTCTCCACCCTCACATAGAAGAATTTCTTCCCAGTATCCCCTCTAAATCTCACATCTTCTAGTATTAAACCATTCCCATTTGTCCTGTCACTCCAGTTTCTGATGAAGAGACCCTGTCCAGCTTGTAGGTCCCTGTTGCAACAGGTTCTGCTAAAAGCTTGTCCCTATGTAATCTGGCTGCCATTGCTGTTTTCAAGTCCTGGAACTCCTAGGGTTTTATTCCCAACTTTGCAATTGCAGGAAAAAAGCAGTAAGGGGACAGGAGAGGGACCCTGGGTGTGGATGTAAAGGTGAGGCATCTCTGTAAGAACGTTTTATTGGGCAGGATTAGAGAAGGTAGGGAAGCTTTTGGGTAAAAAAACTGATCAGAACCAGAAACATCAGGCTTCAAAGCCAGGTGAGAACAGTTGTGCAGAGATTTGTCAGGTATTTAACACGTGGGGATGGTTTAGAAGGAAGAAATGACTGTTACATATAGGACATGATGAGAGGAGAAAAGATATGCTAAGGCAGCGATTTCCTTAGAGACAAAGAAACAGTTTATGGGCCGTGGCACATGATGAGCTCCTAGAGGGGACAGGGGCCAACTCCAGGAACTTTCCTCTACGGCAGAGTTGTGAATTTGATTTCCCTAATCTGCCTTTGGGTGCTGTTTCATAGCAGTTGTTTTCTGTTTGTTCGGGGTGTTTTTTTTTTTTTTTTTTTTTTTTTTTTTTTTTTTTTTTTTTTTTCCCGATCAGGACTGAGAAAGCAGATGGAGTAATATCGGTTTTTTTGTGATAAATGGTCCCCCGCTGGTTGGGAGGTGTGCCTGTCTCTCACGGATTGTCTGTGGGAGTGTGCGCGGGTGCTCAACTTCATCTGCAGTTCTTCCAGGAGGGTAGTAGATGAGCTGGGGAAGTGTTGGAAGCACACTGCTGAAAGCACGGGGTAGTATCCAGGCATGGAGTATTGGTGTATGGGGAGCTGCTGGAGATATATAGTCAAATTTTGCATTTTTCCTAGTGCAGATCCTGCTACTGGAAACTCATGATTTTCATGTCAGGTGCAGCACTGATTTTTTTTTTTTTTTTTCCTTGTTAGCATTAAACATACTATTTTGATGAGGTTACTCTCTTATTTACATTACCACCTCTCTTCCATCCCAGCGTAATGAGCTTTGTGCTGCTTCTCAGAAACTGAATTTGTTTGCTCTGCTTGTTCTTGCTATTAGTGGGAAGGACCACTGGACCATGCTGTCTGCACTCTTTGTTCAAAGCAGGATTAAAATCAGTGGGACAATTGTGTACGTGGCAATCTTAAGAACCCAAAATGCCACCGTGCCTCACCTGCTGGGGATAGTGAATTAGATAAGGTAGCAGCTCACTTCAAAGTCCAGGGGTAAAGAATTCCTGAGGCAGGCACGGTGAGGAGGGGAGAGATGAAACACTACAAAGTGCCATTGATTCACAGCTTGGGCCGGGAAGTTTGTGGATGTGCTACAGCAAAATGGAGCTCTGTGTGATTCCGGTCAGTTCCGCTTCCCTCTGTGACAGCTTTGTATTTCTTGGAAGAGTTTTGGGCTCAAAAGGAGGGACCTGTCACTCGTGATGGTTTGTTTCAGCTCTTGGACTTCTGCTGACATCCCTCTGAAGTGCTGTTTAAGGTTGTCTGCGTAGTGCCTTGGACTCGTTTTGGAAATTATTCCTCAGTGTTTATGACCTTGCAAAGCTGAAGTGTTGGAGCTGGAGAGGAGGAAGGAGAACGGGAGGTAGTTGTTTCTGACCCAGAGCAGAAAATCACTGGTACTGTAAGCTCCTAGGGGACATTGCTTGGTGGCACTAGCTGTCCTGTGTTATCATCTCACAGCTAATGTCCTGTGGCAAGAGAATTTTTACTGGGAGCTGCTGCTGCTGCCTGCTTGAGACGCACCATGGGGAGTGAAGATGTTGGTGACAGTGTTGTAGTGCTGGGAAGAAGCAATATGCTTGGAATGAAACCTGACCGTTTTCTGGAAGGGAATAGATTTAGATTAGATGTTAGGAAGATTAAGATGAAATATTGGTAAGAAATTGTTCCCTATGAGGGTGGTGAGGCCCTGTCACAGGTTGTCCAGAGAAGCTGTAGCTGTCCCATCCCTAGAAGTGTCCAATGCCAGGCTGGACGGAGCTTGGAACAACCTGGCATAGTGGAAGGTGTCCCTGCTCACGGCATAGGGTATAACTTGATCTTTAAAGTCCTTTTCAACCCTAACCATTCTGGGGTTCTGTATCTCGTAGGATTTCTCTCAGCCATGAGCCCCTCAGAAGGTCCTTGCGCTTGGAGAGGTTGGTCCTCATGCTGGTCACATAAAGGGAAGGAGAGGAGGTGGGAGTGTGTCCCACAGGGGCAGACAATGTTCATGGGATGGGAGGGTTTCCAGTGTGAGGGTGTATTGGGGAATCCACCTCTGATGTGTCATGAGGCTCAGGAGAACTCATTAGTGGCTTTGGATAAACTGCCTGCAAAGTAAAGAAGGAAGAGACCCAGTGGCCAAGGACAGAAGAAAAGGGAGGACAAAACAGGAAATTTTCTCCCCAACTCCTGTTTCCATTGTAGTAACAAAAAGGATGAACACCTCCAGAGCAAGTGGGAGATTGTGATATTGCCCACCATGACAGTAAGGACTAAAGCCAGCAGGATCAAAAAGCAACCTCTGGGCAGTAGCAGTGGTGTCAGTCAGTGAAGGGAGGGTTTTTTCTCCAAGTATCGATCAGCAGTTTTCAACAAATGCCCAGCATGGAAAGAAATACATGTTCTGTGGTGGTGCTGCAGACCTGAACCTGAGACCATAAGGAGCTCTGTGGTAACTCAGCTGTCTCTTCTGATGCACAATGGAGCAGGTGAGGCTGATTCACTAAAGCCTGGTGACTGCAGCTGCTCTGCTTTCTTAAGCAGGTAACTGAGGGTTTATATGACAGGTGCCTTAAATCAGCTGAAGGGTTTGAGAGTGCCTCAACCAACAGCTCCTTGGAAATTCAGTCTTGCTTTTGTGGGCAAATTCAGCATAGAACACGAGGGATAATGTCATTTATGAGGCCCATTTAATTGGCTTTTGCTTAGTTGGTTGTTTAAATATTATTAGTTAGAAGAGTTTAAAGTAACTAGTAACAGTTATTTGAAAAGAGTTTATAATTGTTGTTACTCTCTGTTATTCCTTGTCCTTTAGTAGTTTAAATGTTCCCAGTGTTTCTTTGTTCAAAAGTAGTTGAAATGTTTTAAATGTTTCCCTCTTAAATGTTCTAAATGTTTCCCAGTTAAGAGGTTCAAATGCCCTAGTTATATTGATACTAGTTATCATTTGTATCTTTCAAGTGCCAAACTATGTTGGAAGCCCCTAAGAATGATTGTAAT
>JAWWMJ010000243.1:2405021-2421365 GCA_035047045.1 Vireo griseus | reverse complement strand
AATTAACAAACAGTTTGTATCTATCAAAATGCATCTTGGGCGGTTTAATTAGCAAAACAGCCTGTATCTATTACAATGTTTGCAATCAGTTTTGTTCTTCGTTCTCCTCTTACTGTGGATACCTGAGATGTTCAGCATGTAATTCTACAATTATGTGGTGTATTTTTTTTTAAGGGAATGTATTGAATGTCTTCTGTAAGAAACTCTCAAAGTGCTATTTTCATGCAAATAGCTTTGTGTGCTAAATTGAGGAACTTAAGAACCACAAAAAATACAGGAAATGTGGGCAGAACACATTCGAAATGTAAATATTTCCTGAGAGTTGTCAGCAGCTCTTTAAGAAGTCTATTGCCTGCACCTTTCAGCAGCTTTTCTTTGTGATTGCTGGGGGAAAAAACCTCAACAATTACTGAACTGAAAAGATTGTAAGTAGCTTGTTGCACTGAGGAATAGCTCTGGAGAGCAATAAAGCCACAACATTCCGACATTCCACAGTTCGCCTTTCTGGCTTTAACGAAAATCGAGATGACAAAGCTCTGATTGTTTTTCTAGTTGCCACATTTAAGGTAAGAGGATGCCCGGGTTTCCTGATGGCTTTTCCTTAAGGTTTCTCTGATACCTTCTAGGATGTGTCCCTTGTGCTTGCGCCTTTCCTTCAGGAGCAACGGCAGCAAAAGAAACCCGAATTTCCCGGTGGAAGGATCTTTATTGCTCGTACAGGAGATGAGTGTATAAGCCTTGATTCCCGAGGGCCAAGCCAGCCTGGAAAGCATCCTCTTGAAATTGAGTGGGGTATGAATAAAGCAAGGGACTTCTCCCCATTGCAAAAATGAGTACTTTCTACTTCACTGCTGTGGATGATTAAGGAAAACAATTGCACTCTGACAATGTGCATTGACATTTCCAAATGAAAAAGGAATGAAAAACAGATTTGGGGAGGCTTGCCACTGATGAGAATGAATGTCCATGAATGGCAGCCTTTTTGTAGTCCGATTCTGCTTTTTTTTTTTTTTTTTTTTTTTTTTTAAATACTGGCTAGAACAGGCAATCCTGTCAGGGGCCAAGTGGTGGATCAGAGGAGTTCAGGGGGTAATCTGGGGCACAAAATGACTCTACACTCGCACTCATGAGGCCACTGAAAGGCAAACAAGAAAAATGCCTGAGTGAATGAGGACAAAGAGGGGAGGGGCAGCTGGGTTAATGCTGATAAATGAATATTTGATGTTTAAGTTCAACTTCCATTTGCTTGCAAATGAAAACTATTGTGTCAACACTGCAGGAGATGGGCCATGTGGTTTTTTAATTTATCTTTTCCCTACCAAAGATTAATTCGTCTTTGATTTAAAAGGGAAAAAAAAAAGTGAGAAACGTTGATTTTAAATGATAGGCAAACACACACAGAGCTTCCCTGGCAGTGCTCGCTGCTCATGCACAGCGCAGCCCTGCTCCAGCAGCCGGCAGGGGGCTGGAGGTGTCCGGGATACCACGGCAGGGAAGGAAGAGCTTGCCAGACAGGTTTCCTGAAGTTTTTTGCTCCTTGTAATGCTCGCTTCCAGCCCCGAGGTTAAAACCAGGATATTTACAGCCACATCTTTTTATAAGCAGCATGTGATAGGTAATTTTAAGTGAAAAATCTGTTTAGTCCCCTGATGGAAGAAGTAAACTTCTCCTGCGAATTCTTGGCATGCCATAAAAAAAACCCCGTTGCAGTTCTCCGAAATATTAGTTGTAAAACTTGTTCCTTTTTAAAGTTACAATCAGAAGGTGTAATAAAGGGATTATTCAGGCATGCATTACCATGGAATGTTCATCTCTGGACACTCAGATTTTGACTCTGTAGTAGTACCGTGCTTTGCCTGGTAAATCTCCTGGTGGCTGCTGGGGTAGAAAACACAAACCCTTCTTTAAATAATGCATCCCTCCCCTGCTGTGCCTCTCCTCTGGTTCAAAGACAGTCCCCCTTTAAAGTTTAATCAGTAGTTTTATCATTACTCACAGGCAAAAAGTACCGATCCCAAAAAAATCCCAGGAAAACTGGAATGGAAAAGTTGAATACTGGGTGGAATTGCACCTTCTCCTTCACTCCTGCTGGTTTTAATTGACCTTTCATAAAGGTGTGTGCTTATTTGGGAGGGGTGACCCCAGGAGGGTAACAGGAGTCTGTTCTGGCAGACAGCCCCACCTCTACGATGGGTACCAAGCTTTTGGTGAAGCTCTGCTGTAGCAGATCAGGAAACAGGGGGTTCTTTGAATATTGGTTGGATTTCTCTTCCCAGGTGGCTCTCCCAGAACTGTTTTTGTCCTTGCAAAAGTCCGTTTGGCTTCTTTTTTTTCTCGTAGTATCTGTGACCTGTCGATGCTCCTGAAACACTAAAGGGTGTGGATGTGGCTCAGTGCACCAACTGAAAGGTGGATCTGTTATAAAAGGTATTGAGAGACCTGAGCTGATGCTTTCTCAAAACGTCACTAATGGTGTTGTTTTCCAGAGCAGAGTCCCAGTGATCACAGGCACTGCTGCAATGGGAGAGGTCGCTCCTGAGGGAAAGCACTGGGAATCATGTACTCATTGAATCATTTGTGCCGGGAGGGACTTTAAACCTTATCTCATTCCACCCCCTGCCGTGGGCAGCAGCACCTTCCACTAGACCAGGTTGCTTAGAGCTCCAGGCTGGGAAAGTATCAAACACAGACTGTTGGAATCTGTCCTTTAATCCATGTTGGTGCTCCCTGCTGGCTTTTCAATGATGTTTGGGGGTGTCTTGTCTAACAGGAACGATTTGGCACAGATTCATGGGGGAAATTTAAGCCATCTTATTTTCCATGAGTACTGTTTTGTCTAGAGTCTGCATGGCCTTGTGGGCTGAGACTGTATTTATCCTGTCTTTGTAGAGGGTACTTCATTATCAATCTGTCAGTGTTCAGTCTGTCCCTGTGTGTGTGTTAATGTTATCTATATCGTATATGTTATTGCTAGCATCTCTTTCTCTCAAAGACCCCTGCAAAGCCATCTGGGGAAAAAGGCTTGTTTTGAACTCTCAGTCACCAATATTCTCTGGAGCCTCCTACAAGCCTCAATTTGGTTATCCAATTTAGGATGCTGTTAGTTTTGCTGAGCATGTCCTACCCCCACCACACATTCTTCTTGGTCAGTCCAGCTGCCACTTTAGAGTTCTAGGCCATATTGTGCTGCTTTTCTGTTTGAGGAGAGATACAAAAAAATTACCCTGAAACAACCAGGGCTCTGAGGCCTTTCTAGCCTTTGAAAAAATTGTACAGGATTTTTCCTCTTTATTTTCTTTTTTTTTTTCCTATGATTGCTGTCTGCATAGGTAACACCCAGCACAGCAACTGCCGATCATTCAGCTAAAATGCCCAGTGTTAGGCCTTGTATTCTTAACTGTGGGGAGGAAAAGAGGCATTTAGTACTGCTTTGCTATGGATGGATATGGAGGTGGGAGCAGAGAAGTCAGGTGAGGGGTTTTCTTGGAAGCTTGGTGCAGGATTTTTATGCATGGCTTCCTGCCTATCTGCACAGGTATTTTATATAAAATAGGAGATCAACGTCTTTATAGACATATTACAGATGTTCTTTCATCTCAAGGTCGCAGTTTTCCTTGTTTCCTGAGTGAGGCTCTCTCCATGTCTCACACAACTCTGAGACTGGCGATCCATGCTGGGACCTCTCCTGTCTCTCATACTTCTTTTACCTGCAGGGATTTCTCCTGTGAGCCGTAATGTGATCATGCTTTTCCTGGCTGTGATTGGTGCTGTATAGATAACAGCTAAATATAAATTTTTAAAAAAATTGTGCAGATTTGAAGGTCTGGGATGTTTTTTTTCCCCTGAAATCTAGTAAATTTGAGGGGTTTTTTTTGTAGGTATGAAAGTCCTGAAGGGTTTATTTTGTACCTCTTAATAGTGTTCCCCTTTTTTAGGGGTTGGACTTTGTCTTGGAGTTCTTTTCCAAACGTAATGATTCTATAGGATGGGTTGCTTAGGAAACCAGCTGTATTTCTACTTCTTTTAGTCTGAGCTTGATGCCCAAATCATGCCAGGTTACTTGAAGCATCTCAAAGACTTAATTGACCTCCCACTCCCTCAAAACCTTTAACTAAAGAGGTGAGTAATTTTGCAAACACACACCAATTGTGATTCCTTGATCTAGAGCAGTAATTTTTAAAAAAATATAATTTGTATCATTCATGTCCCCTTCTGTCAATTAAGATTTCATTTTACAACTGTTCTCTGATACTCCTGTAAAATCCAGCTTCAGTAGATGTTCCTCCTGGAAACTTCTGCTGTGTGGGGAGACTGAATGCAAGAAGAGTATGGGCTGGAGCAAGGAATTCATGGAGGTTTCTAGAAGGCACTCTTGGGAACTGCATTCAGCATTTGTCGGTGGGATTATGCCAAGAAACCCAACCCTCTTGAAGTAAATGCACTAGCCAATTAAAATTAAACCTGGAAATTTATTAACAGGCCAAAGAAAACAATGAACAATAGGCGACCAGAGCGGTGGTTTGCCAGGCTACAAGACCAAGGAGTAGCATCGCTGGGTACTTAGCTGTTGCAGTAATCGCAGCTTGGGGCAAGCTTGGGGATGACTGAAGGACTCAGAAAGTTCTGTTTTACAGCCTCCTGCTTGAGTTTAACCTGTTCTGTCAAAGGTCGTTTAGTAGCTTACAACTTGTAATCTCTGTACCCCAGTTGCTGTGGTTACCCTTTCCCTGAGTTCTGTCCCTCTCCCCGGTGTGAGCCGAGCCCCATTTCCCCGACTCCCGGAGGGGGACTCCTTGATCCGCTCCACCCATCTCCCTGCCCCCTGAGCGGAGAACCCCTGCCACTCTCCCCAAAGCACACCTTTCCCTCTGGAAAATCCCTGCAACTCGGTGTGTCATTGGGTCCTGTTCCCTAATCCCTCCCCTGCTGCTTTCCCATTGGATACCATGCTGTCAATCCTAGCCGGATCCACCCCTGAACCCTGTTCCCCACTCCCAGTCTAAGAACCCACGTACGACCCTAATCGGGGTCTTCCCTCGTCCCCTTCACTGGAAATAATCCTCTGGAATTCATACGAGAGACCCCTCCTGCTTCTTTACCTCTGCAGACACACTGTGTCATCGAGTAGCAGCTTGCCCTCTAAGAGGAAACTGCAAAGGCCTCTAAAACTGCAGCAGACCAGGGGCGTCTGCAGTGGGATGCGGTGGGCTTTGGGCAGCCCCTACTGTGTCACTTAGACACAGGCGGTATATGGCCAGAGGCACAGCGAGGGGCTGGGAGAGTTAAAATTTATGCCCCCAATCAGGGTGCCACCTGCTCCCCAAGCCCTTCCCCTCTGAGACGTTCTGATTAGATGTTGGTAGTTTGTTGTCTAGTTGGATGTTGAGTGACTGGTTTACTCGTGGTCCACTCGAGGTTCTTCCTTTATCCCCTTATGATAATTTGACACCTTTCTTCGAGCACCTTCCACTGCTTAGCCATTGCCTCACTCAGGAATCCAAACTGTCTATCAGTCTTAGGGTCTATAGCTCACATATTAAACCGACTTGACACTAACCAGTCCCTGGGATCCCAATTTAACCCGTTAAACAATTAACAGGGAACATTTAACTAGTGATTAATCACGTAACTAGAACACCACTTAATCAATTTACCAAGAACTCATTAACCTTTCTAATTATTTACATCAGTATGAAAGCTAACCTTCAGCCTTCATTTACAACATTCTTGACTTTCCAAGTTATTTAATGGTATTTTTATACAACCTCCAGGCTCACCACCTTCCCTGCTTTTCTCATCTGCAGCCTGTTCCTTCCCACCAACCTCAGCTTCCCTTACTGCTGGAGCAACACCATTCCCATCTCACCTTCAAAGCTCTCACCAACAGAAATTCCTGCAGGTGGAGCTGGAATGATATCCTGCTGCTGGAATCAGTTATGAAGCATGAGTTGGATCTGCTTCCCTGTGGTTCTTGGTTCTCACCTTGCTCTTCACGTGCTTCTGTTGGACCACCTCTGGATCAGGAGACTGGAATATCCAAGGACATTGTGCAGAAGTTGAGTTTGTTTTCTTGTAACAGTTGTCCTGATTTAATTCTCATAGGAGGGAATCTCATTCCACTGCTTGTCCCCTAAGGACTTGTGATAAAAGGCACAGACTTAGAGCGGAAAGCAATTGTTCCTGTGTTCAGCTATTTGATATTATCCATGATAAGGTTGTCCTTTGCACTGATTTATCTAGAAAGGCCTCTGGGCATTCCCAGATGCTGGGGGAGCATGAGGGGATGTGAGAACAAGAAATTCAGTGCTGTTGGTGCCTAATTTTCCTGCTGACTGTTTTTTGCAGGTGGCCATTTCCTTTAAGCCTCAAGCTGGGAATGTGAGCCCCTGGTCTGGCTCCCACTGCACCTCCACTCGGCTGTTCAATCCCACCAGCAGAGTGTCTCCCAGGCTGAGAAACAGCTGCTAAAGCACAGAAGAGCTCTAAAAAGTTGGGAACGTGGTCAAAACACCAACAAATTGATCTGTACAGGGTTCCTACTGTGAGCACCAGTATAAAAAACAGGATGGGAGAAAGGAGAGAGGCTGGGTTGGCATGAGATGACAGAAATATCCCAGGAGCATGGGGTATTTTCACTGCAAGCTGCTGGAAAACTGTGGTATGTCCGGTCTGGAAAGGCTGTCTGGAAGGCTGTGTTCCAGCAAAGTGCTGTTGTAATGGGTGTGTTGAATGATGGGATGTTCCATATGAGGTCTGCTCTGTGCCTGCCCCCATTTGCATGCTGCAGATGGGGAAGGGGTCCTAGATGGCATGGAATCCCAGAATGGTTTGGGTTGGAAGGACCTTAAAGCTCATTTTGATTCACACCCCTGCCATGGGCAGGGACACCTCCCACTAGAGCAGATTGCTCCAAACCCCATCCAACTTATCCTTGAACACTTCCACGGATGGGCCAGCCACAGCTTCTCTGGGCAAGATGTGGATGGGTACAGCTCTCCATGGGTCCCCCTTAATGGGCTGCTCTTCTTGGGACTGTGCCAGCAGCCTCACAACCCCTGCACTGGTGAAATGTCGCCCTCAGTCCCTTTATCTGCAGTGTCCACTGGCTGTGCTGAGTTCCCTGGTGGAGCTCCCGTGAGGGGCAGGATCCTGAGAAAGAAACTGCACCCATGTCTTGCTACCTTCCAGTCTGAGGCATTTTGCAGCTTCAGGGCTTCCTGAGCTGAAAGTTAATATGTAACTTAATGTTTAATAGTCCTTGATGGACTTTTGCCAGATTGCTCAAGCCTTTTGTGTTCTGGGCCCTTTGCATGCCCTGTTAAAAAAGGTTCATGCCTGGTGTGACAGAGCTGGAGGCTGTTTCAGTAATGCTTCAAAGTCTTTGTTTTTCCTGGTACGTTGAATTTTTGCTGTTAATTCTCAGGCGTCTGGCGTCCCTTGACCTTTCTCTGGCAGGAGGAGCATCTTGCAGCCTTGCTTCTAATATCTTTTTTCCTCTCTCTGAAGATTTTTTGAGATGGTGGTCTGCTGTCATGCATGTTATCAGGACAGGGCTGGGGGGAGCTGCTGTGCAACCTGTTGAGTTTGTGGTTTGTGTTGGAGTTTGGTGCTACACCACAAACTCTACTTAAAAAAAAAAGTGAGTTCTCAGCTCTTCCCAAAAAGCAGAGCTCAGCTCAAACACTGAGCCAACCAGTGTGCTTCTCCCTTCATTCCTGCTCTGCTTTCCCTGTTAATATCTGCTGGAAGAATTCATGTCTATCCCCTCTCAACGTCAACCTGGGCATGTCCAAGTTCCTTGTGCAGAGCGGATGTTCTCACACTTCCCTCTCCTATGGATGTTGTTTTTTTTTTTTTTTTTTTTTTAAACTGCAGGTTATTTTAGCACAGTAAACATTTTTTTGACAGTTAGTTTCATGAATAAATCCTTTTCCTGTCCTGCCTCCAGTTTATTATTTAAGGGGAGAAGATGATTAAATCCAGCAGGGCTGATGTGAATTCTCTGTTCGCAGGAAGAGGGTGGCTGATGGGGGTCTGTCAAGCCACAGAATTTGCGTTCATCAGCATCTTGGGAGATACAGCGATGCCAGCTGTTTAAAACATCTGGTTTTGGTTGTTCCCTCCACTCCCCATCTCTGCTTTTCTTTCTTTCTTTCTTTCTCTTTTCTTCTGGAGAGTTCAGCATTGCTGACTCTAAATGTTGGATCTAGCGGGTTGACAGCTTGGTTTCTGCTGTTCCACTCGAGCAGCAGAGCCTGGTGAGGTTATTGGGTTGGAGTCCAAGTGAGGGTCAACCAGAGCAGTAAAAATCCACCATCTGCTCCCAGGTTTCTGAAGAAGAAGCTCTCACAGTTTGGGGCTGGGCTCTGTGTGCCCAAGGGCCTGGTCTGTGGTTCATGTGATGCCAGCATGGAGCAGGGAGAGCCCCTCTGTGCAAACAGAGGAGGTGTTTTCCTAACCTCGGTGACGTGGCAACAAAAGCAACGAGAGTGAAAGAAGCCCCAGTAGAGTTAATTAAGTGTTGCATCCAAAAGGTGGAATTAAATGGAATTGCTTTGCATTTATTTGAGTTAGCTTTTCCTGCTCTCAGAGCTTGGAGGAAGGCTGAGTGCCTGTGCAATTGGGAGCCATGCATTAGTGTGGACTTGGCTGAGAGAGGAGTTTTGAGCTCTCTGAGCAGTGGATTTGCTCACCAGCAAGCCCTGAGCCTGCCTAATGAAAGCAGAGTGCTGTAAGTACTGTCAGAAAGATTGCAGGGTGAGGGGTCCCTCCTTTCTATCCCCTTTCCCAACATCTTAACTAAAAGATGTGTCTATAAAACCAGTACCTTCTGGAGACTGAACTCACCAAGCTGGTGCATCTGTGCAGTGAATCCCATGCTCAGATCCTGCTGTGTTGTGTCCCAGTGGAGCATAGCATGGCTAATTAAGCAGGGGCAGAATCCCAGAATCATTTAGGTTGGAAAAGCCCTCCAAGATCACTGAGTCCAACCTGTGCCCAATCCCCGCCTTGTCAACTAGACCAGAGAACTGAGTGCCATGTCCAGTCATTCCTGGACACTTTCCGGGATGGAGATTCCACCACCTCCCTGGGCAGTCCATTCCAAAGCTTGACACCCATGAGGAAAGTCTTCCTAATGTCTAACCTGAGCCTTCTCTGGTGCACCTTGAGGCTGTTTCCTCTCCTCCTGCCCCTGTTCCCTGGGAGCAGAGCCCAACCCTTCCCCCCCCCCCCCCACCCCCTCCTGTCAGGGAGCTGTGGAGAGCCAGAAGGTCCCCATGAGCCTCCTTTTCTCCAGGATGAGTCCCTTTCCCCTCCCTCAGCCACTCTTTGTGCTCCAGACCCTTCCCCAGCTCTGTTCCCTTCTCTGGACATGCTCTGGCACCTCAATATTTTCCTTGTAAGTGTCCCACAACTGGACACAGCATTTAAGATGAATAAAAACGCCATAAATAAACAAAATGTAACCCAGGCAGCGCCCTGTGCTGATGGGGTCATCCAGCTCAGCACTGGGTTCTCCATGTGCCAGAGGAGTTGGTGGCTGTGAGTACAGACACCCCCTCAAGGCTGAGGTTCGGCGGTCACTGGGGTTAGGAACCCTCCACTTGGAATAATCAGTGATGTTTCCTGTGGTCTGGATGCCATCGAGTCTGGAAAATTCAAACTAGTATTTTCTGGTGTCTGCCCGCACCTTGCTAGAGGGGAATTCTGTTCCACTGAAAATTGCACTGCAAACATGTGCCCAAAGGACAGGTCCATGTCTGAAGCACAGCCAGCTCTTCCTCTCAGCATGGAAATGGACCTCCTGGACTCACCTGGCCTCGTCCTCCACTGCCAATATTTTAGTGGGGTAGGTATTTTGGCAATAGAGGATGACTTGGAATATTTTAGGTTTTCCTGGGGTGTCCTTTCACCTGCCTGTGAAAGGCCAGTTGAACTGAACCTTCAGTTCAAGGCCATTTTCCCTTCAGCCTCCTGTGCTTCTGATGCCTGACTTTATTATCTTTGCTATTTCTAACCTTCTTTTTGGTCCCTGTCGGAGCCTGATTGCTGCTGGGTGGAAGATAGAAAAGGTCAGGCTCTCACTAGCGAAGCTCATTTAATTTGTTTGCTGCAAATCTGTGGGCAAACTTGTATGTATGTTGCAAGTATGACCTACTAGACCCTCCTGGGCACATGGGACCCATGATTGGTTATTTATTTACTTGTCCTCTGCTGTTCTTTTCTCCCACCTGAGCCAATATTCCCAATTTCACCTCTCCTGTAAGAAAAAAAAGCTTAGTGGACTCTAAACAGCAAATAAAACTGACATTCGCAGCAGTCAGTCCGATACAACAGAGATGGACAGGGATGCAGCAGCACTTTTTTGTGCTGCTTGTTTCCACTCCCTATCTAAAATCTCTTTTAATCAGGAGCTAATGACTACTTTTGGTCATGAGAGCTGATGCACAGGGCAAAAAAACCCCTGCCAGTTTGCATTCAAAATAATGCAAACCATCATAAATAGGAAGATCCGCAAGGATATAATCAAGCTAAATCTTTCATTGTTGCCCTCCCTAGAGATGATTTCTTGCCTCTGTATTGAGCTGTCATCTGGCTTTAGGGAGGATGTGTTCTCTCTTTATTTCAGTTATAAACCTTTGCAGCAGCAGTGGCTGGTGGCTGCAAGAGTGGATTTTTCCTCTGGGTTTTGTGCGGCTCAAGCAAGTATTCCGATGGCTTGGATTTTGGCATCCAAACTGTCTCAGGAAAATTGTCCAACAGTTTTTTGCTACTCTCCTTCTGCAGCTGAACTAACTCCTGAAAATGCATTTGTCTCCTTCAGGACTCTGCTGCAGGCAGACATGGAGAAGTCTTGCAACAGGTCATAGCAGCAGCCTGCCAGGAAAACAGCTCTGGCTTGGGAATAGAGGACTCTCTCTGCCTGCAGATGGTGTGCAATAAGCTCTGGATTTTAGTGACTCTGTGCAATTTATCCTATTGAAATTAGCTGAGCCTGGAGAGAATTGGGAGCTGATACCGAAGTCTCCAAACAGATCATAATGTGTTAAAAATTTGGGTGGTTTTTTGTCCTAATTTTCTTCAACTGTGTTGTACATGAATGCAACATAAAAACTGTGCAGTTTTCCATGCTTTAATTGAAATAGTATGTGAAAAAATGGAATTATTTGGGTTAGAAAGGACATTAAAGTTCATCCCCTCCCACCCCCAGGGACACCTCCCACTAGACCAGCTTGTTCCAAGTCCCTTCCAGCCTGACCTTGAACACTTCCAGAGACAGGGCAGCCACAGCTTCTCTGAGCAACCTGTGCCAGGGCCTTACCACTCTCAGAGGGAAGAATTTTTTCCCAATATCCCATCTAAAGCTTCCCTCCTTCAGTTCAAGGCCATTTTCCCCTTGATCTATCACTCCATGTCCTTGTGAAAAGTTCCTCTACTTTTGTATATTGTGGAGATGGCTTATAAATTGGACAGCAGTATTCTGGCCTGCTGATTTTCCTACTAAATTATCTTTAAATTTTTTTTAATAATAATTTGCTTGGTTGTTTCTTCACTGGGCAGTTCTCTGAGAAGTGTAGCTATCTTCAGTTAGGGCTTGGCAGTGAAATTTGCCATGGAAATACCACAACCTGAAAAAGCTTCATGGTTATGGAAAGCAAACATGGATTGATGATGTCACTCTTGTCCCCAAAACACAGCCTTTGGCTCAATTACTCTGCATATGTCTCTCTTAAAACTTTTTCTCCTTTGCTCCACTCTGTGGGGAGCGACTTTTTCTGAAGAATGGGAGTGGCCTGAGGGTTAAGTGACCTAATTTCATCTGTGCTGCTTTTGTCTTTCTAACCTCAGAAGGCAGAGACCCTGAACTGAAAAGTATATAAAAAGATTCTAATTAGTACAGGACAAAAAAAAAAAAAGGCTTCCCTTGAAAAAGGGGACTGATTTTAATCTTCTAAGTTAACAAAGGGGTGGAGTTAAAAGCCAGCAAGTGTGGCACCTACTTGGATAGTCCACAGCATCCTTTTTTTGGGCCTAGTTCTTGATAGGAAGGCAAGCTCCTGGGTGAAGTTATAGCTGCCATCAAAGAGTATCTTGTCTGGACACGTTGACAAGTCAATGATGTCCTTGTTAGCTGTAAATGCCAACCTGACTGTCAGGAGGCAGCTAGGGATGAGAGAGGTGAAAGTGCCTGGTCTCACCTGCCTCCTTGTGTGGCCCACTTGTGACAGGCAGGAAAACCTGGCTCTGATGAGCAGCTGGTAAAGCCACCAGCTCCTAGCTGAGCATGACATCGAGTCTTCTGGGATGCAGAGAGGTTGTCTCAACCCCCTTCTCATCACCAGCTTGCTCAGGAGGTCCCACAAGGAGCTCTCTTCCAGAGAAGGCAGGCACCCCAGGAAAGATGATTTCTGGGGCGGCTCTTGGAAAAAAGCCTGGTGTATCTAGGATTAGGCACTAGGACATCACAGCTTGCAACCTCTTTGGCCAGATGCCTGTTGAAACTGGGCATTTTTGCCAGGTGGAGATGAAGAGTTTTGCTGGGTGCTTGGAGAACTCTGCTCTCCAATTGTAATTTTTTGTCAGGACTTTCATTCCTCTTTATTGATGTTTTTCTAATTTTTCTCTGGGCATCAAATGACAGTGATTATGCCAAATGTGGCATGTTTCATGTACTGTGGACTTTCAGACCCAACTCTCAGTGCTTAAAGGACCATTAAAACCCATGCTTTTCAGAACTAAGCTTTGGTGTTCTCCCACTCTATTTCCAGTCCTGTCCTGACCTGTAAAGTAGTAAAATTGCTGACTTGATTATGTTGCATTAATTAATTATAGCAACATGCACTGATGTCATAAATATGGGAATTCAGCAGGAGAGCTGGATGGAAGAGGAGCTAATGGATAAATGAGGAGAAAGATTTTTTTTTAAATCTTTGCAGTAGTTAAGTAAACAGATTACCAATAAAGTAATATTTTGCATAGTTTCTCTTTCACTGCCCCATTTCCCTTTTGATGGAGCCTTCTGCATTGCATGGGTCCTGTGTATTCCTCCAAGCTGCAGGTCCAACTCTCAGCCTGCCCAAAGCACTAGGTTATCCCCTGCTTGCTTTTATACTGACACAGAAATTGAGGCAGATGGGCTTCTCCTTGCAGGAGGAATCCCTTTGCCTTCAGCAAAGCCACCCTGCTAGGGGTGGTTCTCCATGGGGGAGGGAAGGGTATGGATCTTGAGAAGGGAATATGGTTCATTTTGGCATTGTGGGGCGAAGAGGTTGACACAGTGCGAGACAGGAGATGTCAAGAGGCAGAGGAGGTGGAAAAAGAGAATTTTGGCTCTGAGAAGGCCGGGATCACTGGTCTGCTCTGCTTAATGTGGGTATGAGTAGGGGTCCTCTCTGAAGGGTTACCTCTGAAGTCCTGTCTGGGCTACTGACTCTTTCCTATTTTGGCTGTTGGATTAAAGGCAGGAGAGATGTGTTTATGAACAGTGCTTGTGCACCGTCTCCCTGTCTCCCAGGAGTTTGTAGCAGATGTGGTGTCCTAAGAATCCAGCAGGAATGGTTTGTGATGATAACTGCAAAATCAGGCTGGGAAGAGGAATAAACTCTTGTTTCAGAGGAAGAAATAAGGTCAGAAAAATATGTAATTGCACTGCAGGTCTAAAGCTCCCAATAGGCTGAGACTTGGTGCTTTTCTCACTCCTTTTTTTTTGTCAGTCTATCCCCTGAATAATTTTGTTTTGCTATTTGTTTGCCACCATCAACTGTGAAGCTGATCAGTCCTTACCAGTCCAGCACAATGCTTGAGGAGTAAAGGCACTCTGGGGTGAATAATTTATTCAGTTAATCTATTTTGATTTCTGTTATTTGACAGGTCCCAGGCAGGGTCTGGGTGGAGGAGGCTTGGAATGCAGCACTGCTATTTATACAGCACCCTGGCTCGGGGAAACGCTGTGAGGATGTGCTTGGTGGGGTGAAGAGCTTGTGGTCTCGGAGCACTTTGGAATGTTAGACACTCCTGAGTTCTGCTTCGTACAGCAGGAAAAGACTTTGGGATGTTTGCTTAGTTTTGCACTGCAGTGGAGCAGGGAAAATAAATGGTGGGAGTGTGATGGGCACTGATAGTTGAGCTCTGGGACAGTCCCTCGGGAGGTGTTGAGGGTTTAAACCATTCTTTGGAGCAGCCCAGATCATTTGCCATGCAGCATCTGCTGGGAAGAGAAGGGCCCAAATATCACTGGCCTGCTCCACATTTAATTAGGTGCCATAGTAAGCCAGGGAAGGTTTAACTCAGAGTGCAGGACACTGCACAAACATCATCTTATAAATCCCCTTTTTCTGCCTGGGATATGTGCAGGAAGGGTTAAGTTGTAAAACAACATGCCCTTTGCTACATAAATTAAAAAACCTGTTAACATGGCAATATTTTGATTTCTATTGAAAAGTGTTTATTTTGGTAGCCTGTACAAAGTTTCAGCTATTCTAAAACCCTGAGATTTCACAGCCAAGCTTTCATGTTCCCAACAGAGAAGGTGACATACTCAAAGAATCTCTGTTCTTATTTCAGCACTGCACTTGCCAGCCACATTTTCAAAAGAGCCTAGTTTGTTGACATAAATGGGGTTGCTGATGTGATGAAGGAGGAGGAAGCGCTGGGGAGCATATTCCTCCGCGGGTCCAAGTCTCTGCCATCTTATCTTTCCCTTCCATATGTTTCCTCTGTAATGAGAGGAATTATTTATCATTAAAGTGATATATAATTTAAAAATTAAAGTTAATGAATGCTTAAATTATTTTACTGACAAAAACAAATGTCTGCCCTTCAGATCCTATAATTTTAATTGGAGTGGGCTGTGGCTTAATTAACATGTATTGATTGTAGTCCTGAGTGCATCTATAGGTGGGTGGACTGTGTTGGGAGAAATCCTCTGTGGAGATGAAGATTTGCTGCTAACATTCTAAATAATTGTCACAGAGAAGTCTTTGCTGTTTTCTCTGCAGAAAGATTTAAACAAAAGTTATTGTTTAAAATTAAGGCAAAAATTTGGCATGGCCTATAGACGAGAAGAGAATTCTGCTGCAAAAATATTAATGAATTGACTCATTAATTAGGTGCAAAAAGAAGACAGAAAATTGGAGCAAATAAAGAAGCAGATTCAACTGGAAAAATTTTGGAAAAAAAAAGGTAGGCTTCAATTTGGTGTTTACTCCCTACACTCTTTCCCCTGGGCAGGTGTCCCCAGTTTCATCATGGGTGATGGTGGCGATAAGGAGTGTGACAGCAGGAAGTGGCTTTTTAAGGGAGGCAAGGACCACTTGCTTTGGGCTAGTGAGAGGAGAAGGCATCCCAAGGCCCCTCCAACCCCAGATATTCTGGGAGCCTGTGCAGCTGAGGACAGACACTGCAAGCAGGAGCCCAGGGTGAGGGGAGATAGAAAGGCAATCCTCACTCCCTGGGATAAAAACCTCTGCCTGAGGCTGAGAACCTTATCCCTGACCTGTTCCCTGTGGGAAAGGACCCAAATCCATCTCTTTGAAGAGAACTCTGTAGTCTCTGGTGTTAATATTTTGTGTTTTGTCAATGCTATGAATGACCAGAAAGGTGTGCCACATCTTTCCTTGCAGCTTCAGCCCACAAACTGCCCGAGCTCCTCGCAAGTATGCAGGACAGAGGTACCCCCAGAAGGCTCCCTTTGGGGCAGGTTTGGGTGTCTGCAAGGGGGAAAAGCCAGAAAGTGCTCAAGTTCTCTGGGCAGGACAAGAGGAAACAGCCTCAAGCTGCACCAGGACATGTTCAGGTTGGACATCAGGAAGAATTTCTTCACAGAAAGAGTTACCAGGCATTGGAAAAGGCTGCCTAGGGAGGTGGTGGAGTTGCCATCCCTGGAGTTCAAGAAACCACTGGATGTGGCACTTGGTGCTCTGGTCTGGTTATAAGGTGGTGATCGATCAAAAGATAGAGTTGATGATCTTGGAGGCCTTTTCCAACCTAAATGGTTCTGTATTCTATCATTCTATGATTCTCTCAGCCTTGGGTTTGAGAGGTTTTTTCTTCCATAGCACAAACTCCTTCAAAAGTATTTTTTTAAATTGAATCATATTGGTGCAAAGAAAACAACCAAACCTCTAGACTTGACTCACTGCAAAATGTTTATAAATTCCAATCCAGGTTGCAGAGACTGTTGCGGGCCTCACAGGAGCCCTGACTTTGCAACCATTTTATAAAAGACTGCCTTAGAGGAAAACTCAAGGGCAGACTGACCTTGTATGTGCAAAACTAAAAAAAACAGAGTAAAAAGACTGCATGGTATGTAGGCAAGAACAGAGGCGATGGACATCTGGCGAT
>JAWWMJ010000243.1:2385225-2400537 GCA_035047045.1 Vireo griseus | reverse complement strand
CATATCTTTGCCTGAAAGCCCCTTAATTTCAAAATTACAATAATTTGGAGGGAAGGGGGTTGCATCTTCCATTCCAAAGGAAGGCTCCTGCCTTCCTTAGCAGACACCTGTCTTACAAACCAAGATATTATCACACATTGTCTCTTCCACTTCTTCCTCCTCATACTTTCCCTGTTCCAGGCAGGTCCATGAAACATTCTAAAGTGAGTCCCTCCCACAGGCTGCAGTTCTTCACTGCAGTGGACTCCTCTCTCACTGGGGCTCCAGTACAGGCTTCCCTTGGGATTATGGCCTCCTTCAGGCATCCCCTTACTCCAGAGCAAGGTCATCCACAGCCTGCAGGTGGATTTTTGTTCAACCATGGACTTCCATGGGCTGCAGGGGACAATCTTCCCTCACCATGGGCTACACCAGCTCTGTTGGACCCAGGAGGAGCTTCTGCCACCTTCACAGAAGCCACTCCTATAGCCCTCTGTTGCTCTGATTTTTAGCCATATGGTGTTTTCATTTTTGGAGTCAGTCTTTCTCACGCATTTCATATAAGCAAAGCAATGTTTCTATAACTGTTTTTCTTGTTTTGCATTCTCTTTTGGATAGAAGAGAACTTGATGGACTTTTAGTTTGACTAGTGTGATTGGAGAGGAGAAGACCTTACCCTCCAATCCATGGTCGTTTTAGAGAATCTATAAATTTCATTGTGAGAAATAAAACTTGGCTTTTTCTTGCTTGAGCCACATGCTCTGTGTGTGTGTGTTCGTATTATGTCCTATAGCAATAGCCCCCCATTACCAAAACCTGGACATGCCAACCCAATACATCTTGAATCTTTACTTGGTATTAATTTTTCAGCCTAAAACAAGCTCTGAAGACATGTTATTTTAGAGATTAAAGTTCTAGCATAAACAAACTAACATGCATGTTGTTTTTGCATGGGAGATGGTTTTAGTATTGTATTTAATGTTCCAAACAAAGCCATTGCTTGTGGTGTTTTGCAGCCTGGATGCCTTTGAAAGGGTAGATGCGGACTCTGTTTGATCTTGAGCTATGTGGGGCTTTTTATTTGCATTTTGTGGCTCTTATCTTGTAAACAAAGACTGCTTTCTGTGTCTGTAGATCAGGATGTCACCCACACAGCTCTATGGAAATGGGAGGTGGCTCCAGAGGGTGCAAGACACAAGTTCAGGGGCAAATGGAAATGGGGGATGTAGAACCCTTTCACTTTTGAGGTTTGGCTCATTGCAGCAGAGACTGGAGGTAACTTTTGTTTTCCCCATGCACCTTTGATTTTTTTAGAAAAAATGATCCCAGACTGGCAGAGAGGGGAGGTGAATCTGCTAGAAAATTGCAATGCCTCCCTGAAATTCAGTAGCTGCCCCTGGGTGCTTGACTGCTGGGCATGGCCACAATGCCAGGTGCCAGGGAAATGAATACCACCTGCAGAACTTCAGCTCTTCGTCAGAGGACAGGGAAGAGAGGAAGAGAGCAGTGAAGAGAGGAAGAGAGCAGTGAAGAGATGTTGTTCACTTGTTGGCTCAAGGGATGAGCATCCTTTTGGACTGCAGGTCAGGTTGTTAGGGGAGGGCTCTCTCCTTGCAGGCTCCCCATGATGTGAGCCATTGAAAACTTGTGTTTGAGGGAGCTTAGGAGGCTTACTGCTGGTGGCCAGTGCCTGCTGGAGAGGAAAACCCAACAGCAGTAATGGGAGACTCTGAGGGTGCTGCTGTTCCGGCCACTTTGCCTTATGCAACCATACAGTGTCATGAGCAGCCCTGGGTGGCCTCTGGTCCTGAGCCCTTGAGTGTCACTGCCCAGTGGGATGTGAGACCTGGTCCCCTGAAAAGCAAAGTACACTTCCAAAGTTATCCCAGCATGGTTCATGCTGTTTCATGAGTCTCTCCCTTTGGCATCCAGAGCAGCATCTCAAATGGGAGGGTGCAAGAATGAATTAGGCGGTCACTGCTGCTGTGTGTGAGCAAGTTGTTGTAATGTACTATCTCTTGTTTCTGTAAAGGTCATAAAAGTAAATAATCTTGCTCTAACACAGTGTCCTTGCAGTCCCTGTGTAGCTCCAAGGATAACCCTTTCTAAGGCTGACTTGTGGTGATTAATACTCTACAAAGGGAAATTATTTTTTTAAAAGGGAGCAGAGAAGTATAGCTTGAAGAATCTTGTTTCCTACATGCCTCTTGTGCTTGAGGCTGATTAGCTTTTGTTTCCTACTCCAGCATGAGGGAACTGGTGAAATGTTTTTCTTCCTGCCCTGCAATGTTGATCCCTGGCACTGTGAGGATTAGCAAGTGGCCAAAAGCATCAGGAGGTGACCTTGCTCTTCTGTAAGATCCTTTCTCTCAGGCCTGGACTGCCCAGGGGAGGCTGGCAGCATCCCTGTGGACCAAGTAAGCAACATCAAGCATCTTTCTGCACCCTGGGGAGTCTGGAGAGGGAATGTGAGCTGGGCAGAAGAGGCTGAAGTGTCTCACCCCTTTCTTCCTACCAGCTGTGCTGTGCTGACTTCATGCTGATGCCTTTCCTGTTTCTGTAATGGGTTTTTTAGCACTCTTCAGAGACCTGTGCTGGGTAGTGCTCTGGGCTGTACCCAAGGAATGGGAGACCACTGAGAAGAAGGTTGATACTGCCCAAGGTTTCCTTGAACAGTGTGGCAGGGTACCAAGTACACATAACCCAGCAGCCAGGCTTGTACCTGTTTGAAACATTTAGATTAATGAAAACTGTCCCCTTTTCTTGAATATTGCACCCCTCTCCATCCATCCCATATGTTTGAACTATCTTGCATGGGATTACAGTTCTGCATTCCCTCATTTTCCAGAAACATTTTGTCTTTGTGGAGCACAACTATTGCCCTGAGCCATTCAGCTACATTTGCTTCCCACGGACATGGTTTCTCCAAAACTTTCCACTTAGTGGTCATATCTCTTTTGACCTTTGAAAGCTTTGGCTTGGAAGGGAAATTCTCCTACTCACAGAAGGGATGCTGCAAGATAAATCCCGCCACAGGCAAGGGAGAGGCATCTAATCTTCCTGCTCCCTAGATTTAGCTGTGCCATTAGCCTGGACCCTGCACATAAAGCTAATTTTGTAATTTGTAAATGTAGCTGAGTGGACTTTATAGAGGATTGTTGGGAAGTGATGAAATACCTTCAATAGATTTAGAAAGAAGTTCAATGCATAAAGCTCTTTTCCTCCCTTCTTCCCTTCTGCCCCCCTCCTTCTGTCTTGGAGTTGCACACAGCAGAAAACATGGTCATGGGAAGGGCTTTGTGGCCAGCACTCAAGCCTTTAATTTTGCTTTTACAAGACAGTTTTATAACATCAAGAAGACTGGAAAAGCTGCAAGGCATGCACAGTCAAGATGCTGTGCTCCTGGAAAGTTCTGGATGGGCTCCAGGCAATGTTTGGTGACAAATAAAGATGAAGGTCTTGGAAAGAAGAGGAAATAATCAGCCAAGCCCTTATCCTGCAATATTCCTGTTTCTGTGAGCTAGGAATGCCACTGAAGCATGGGAAGGACAGAAAAAATGTGTTCCTTAAATGTCACGTGTTTAAGGGTGAGTTCTGATTGCATCAGTAACAGCTTCTTCTCTTCCACCCCACTGAATTTTCCTAATGTAATGAAAATGAGCCGTCCCATGATCTGCAAGACACAAAATCCCTGCTTTTTGCTGGTGCTTGGGCTCTGTGTGTAGTTCCTGTGTGATTTCTCCTTGTAGGAATTCCTCTGAATCAGTAAAATGTTTCCCCTTCCTGCTTTCACTAGGGAGGATGACAATTGTGGTGCCCAGTGGGTATCACTGTGAATTTCTTCTGGGCTGTTTTTTTTTTTGCATGGAGTTAAAATGGACTGACAGGTTTAGAACTGATTAGTGAAGGGAAAGAAAGATGGATGTTGTGACCATGTGTTCCCTGTTTCCTCGGGAAACCAGGCCAGCAAGTGGGATGTGTCAAAAAACCTTCATAACACAAATGCCTGCCTGAAACAGCCCCAGCCTCATACAAGAGTTTTGTGGGGTCAGGTAAAGGGTTTTGGACCTAGAGATCTGCGTTAGCAAGCTAGGGCTAGGCTGATAATCAGCATTCATAGAGCAGCCTTATCATAACCAGCAGCAGCCCTCTTTATCACCCAAGCAAAGCCAAGCAAACCCAAGCCCAGCATCCTCCCCTAGCTCTCTCCTGGGAATTATCAGAAGATCTGGAGGAGAAGGCTCCTCCTGGGCCAGTTTCCCTAGCTCTGGCTCAGCAGCTTTGCAGATTAATCTCTGCGTTAAGATCTTACACACATGAGAAGTGTTAGAGAGAGGAAGGATTGCCTGAATGCATTTTTCCACTCCATCTCTTTGGTTTTTATGTTCCTAGATGTGTTTTCTTTTAACTATTTGCAGCTTGTAGTCTTTCCTGATTTTTCTTATCTTTTTTTATTTGTTTCTTTTTTTTCCCACTCTCTATTAAACGCAGATGGAAAAGGAGAGTGCTTTCCTCCTGCCTACTTAAATCTTCGGCTGAGTCGCACAGATAAACAGTCACACTTACTGCAGCTCCTAAAGCCTTCAAATCATCAGGGGAGAGGGGAAGAGGGAGCTGTAGAGGGAAGAAAATAATTTGTATAGGTGTAGAGTGAAGAATCACCTTCCTTTAAACTCGTGATCTGTCTCTGTTCCTGCAGATTGCTGTCTGATCTTTTTTTCTCTGCCCAGTATCTCCTTTCTATTATTTTTCCTCTGCCTTTGCTGTGATGTGTCTGTGGTGTGTCCCTTTTTGCTGGGATGTCTTGCTCCCTGGAGAATCTGAATAAGAACACTGGGACTTGAAGATACAGGTTATTGACAAGAAATGATTACTAAAACCTTTTAATGTCTTTGCTGTAACTGATACAGTTATGGGCAGGGGGGATTTTGCTGTAGACACAGGGTTTTTTTCCCCCTCCAAATGTCTTTAATAGCCCTGAGTGGGGTGTCCTGCAGCCATTTCCTAATGGGTTAAAGCATACTGGTGCCAGATGCTTTGGGGCCTGTAAATGTTGCCCTGTTTGCAGATGGATACACTTGCAGGGAAGCAGATGGAGCTTGAAATACTCAGGCAGAAGACCTGAGAGGGTTCACTCTCAGCCAAGTATCATTCTGCATGTAATTTTGGGGTTCCCCTTTTAGCTACCAAGATGTTTGGTTGCCCTTGCACAGCTGCTATGGCCCTATTGCCCCAGGTTAAGCTGGGGAGAGAAAACAAGAGGTGCTCTGAGTGGGGCTGAAAACACCCAAATCTCTTACCCTGGCCACTGGGGGCAAAAATAGCCTGTCTGGGATGAGGGCAGTGGTGTGGTGCCCATAAGAGTGGAGGGATGAGGGTCTGTCAGGCTGAGACGTGGCAAAACCCTTCTGACCATCTCCCTTGTTATTTTTTTTTCTTTTTTGCTGGCATTTGTTGCTAGGAGATAGAAAGCACAGTCCATTTTGAAGCATCTTCAGCTGCCTTCTACCTTTCTTGAGAGCTTCAGCTTTGTTCAATGTCTCTTCTCCTTTCCTTCTCTTGGACTTATCCATTTCATCTTTCTCTCCTTGCATCCACACACTGGTCAGGAAGGATTTGCCACATCTGTGCTTGTTTCAAACACCACTGTGAGTCCACTTCCCAAATCCCCTTGTTTTAACTAGCACAGGATTCAGCAGCAAACACCTCTCTGTGAACTTAACTCCTGTTCCAGATGTTCCTCCCTGAGGATGGAGGAGCCTGGATTAAGGGAAAGTAGTCCCTCTGGCATGTGTGCATCCTTCTGCATGCAGATATATACAGGCAGCTCCCTCCATTTCCTTGGTTAGGACTTTGCCCTTGGGATGTGCAACAGCTTCTTACCCCCCTGCAGGCATTTCTCTGCTCCATGGGCTTTGCTTGGGCTTTAGCTTCAAATGAAAAATTGCTGGTTTAGGGGTTTCCCTTACACAGTTAAAATAAAAAGGGAGGTGAAGGATGCTGCAAAGGCCCAGGTGAGAACAGAAATGAGAAGTGGGTTGGGGCATTTGCCCCAGTTTTGGGCTCTAAAACACTCTGTGTGCCTTTAAAAAAAAGAAACCGAAGTAAAAAAAAATGTATGAAAAAAGAGAAACCTGTTCTTACTCTTCCATCTAATTCCCAGAACTGTGGACATGAAGCAGGTGCGCACTGAGGGCAGCAAAATGTTTAGTGATTGCTGAGCAAGGAAGTGACATTTTCCAGCTTGCCTAAGGATGCAAGAAGAATGCATCTGCGTCTGCAGCAGCCCCATGAGCTGGTGCTGACCTATTTACGTGCCCAATTATGCACACAGGCAGATGCCCCGTTCCCACCTTGGAGCAAGGGGCTGAGCCAGGATAAAAAATTGCCAGCATGGAGTTTTTCCTGAGAACCATTGCCCCCCAGATCCTGGGATGTCAGCAGAGGGCTCAGATGCAGCTCAGGGTGTTGGAGTGATGTGTTTAGATGAGATCTTGTTTATTTTCCTTTGGAGTGAGAGATGCAGGTGCTTTGGAGGGAGCAATGAAAAATCCAGCTAGTCTTTCCCTCTTTGTATCCATTAATGCCCACTGAGCCAGGGGCTCCCCCACTACGGTGCCTCTGGTACCCCTCCAGTGTTCTTTCCTGCTCCTTCCCATTCCGATTTACAATTTCCCATATTTCATTTGTTATGGCCAGTGGCAGTGATTCTTCACACACTAATCATGCTGTGGGTATCACAGTGTCATGGTTGGTACCTTTGCTTGAGTTCCAAAAACCCTCCCTTAAACCACCAAGTCCCAGACCATTGTTAACCTGCCTTTAAAACAGATTGCAGGAGAATTTTCCATGGGAAGTGGCAAAGTTTTTAGTGATTTCTTACTTATCCCCTTTGCAGCCTCACCATAAGATTTGATTTCAATGTTATGGACGTTGAGTTGTGAGTGATAACAATATGGAAATAAAAAATAAGGATCAATCTCAGGAGCTAAACTGAACTTTGTGAGTTAGAAAGAAAATTTCTGAGAATTTTTTCATTTGAGTCAGGCTGTGCAAGCATTAACTCAGGATGGTTGGAGGCTTCATCATGATGAAGCCTTTTCCTCTACCACACCTGGGTGGCATCAGTTGTTTGAACCTTAATTCCACCTGTGCTTCATATGTGGAAAGGGGAGAGCTCATTGGAGGAGGAACAACAATAAAAAATAATTTGTTCTGGAAGAAAGGGTTCATCCTACCTGGCTCCCCAGCTGTGGTGCAAAACATAACCCTTGTCAAAAATGTGACACCTCCTCCTGCTTCCTCTCACGTATCGCTCACATTGAGCTGGAACAAGACAAACCCCACACCCAGGAATGCTGCCACCCTTTCATCCCACTTTCCTGCTCCAGATAATGAGGGAAATCAATCATGCTGCCCTGGGGCTAGCCTTCCATCTCCTTCCACAGCAATGGCCAGGAGAAGCCTGGCCAGCCCTGTCACATGGGAACTCCTTGCAGGAGAAGGGCACAGGTTATAGGGAATTGCCATGCTGCAATTAAAAGTTAGTATTTCAACAGTGCTGGGTGCTTTGCATTTGCTCTCTTGGTATTAATGATCTTAAAAACCTCCCTTATCTGGGAGGTGTTGGCTCTAAATCTGCCTGTTTCTACCTGAGAGAGCCTATTACAAGACCTTCTTGAATCCTCTGCAGTGGGTACTTCTCTCTTTGAGCAGAAATTGTTGGCTCAGAAAACCCCCAGCAACCCAGAAGGGTAAAAAATCACAAATAAAGGGAGTTGTTTTGGAAGATTCCAGCCATTTGCTTAATTTTAATCACCCAATTTCTGCAAAATTCCCCGTGGAGGTGCTTGAAAAGGACATATTTCACCTTCTCTTTTCTTGCTAGTTTTGTCATTCTGACAAATGGTTGATGTGTTGGTTGTGTTTCTAATGCTGATGGAAATGGTCATGGCTTTCGTGTTTTCCAGCCAGCACCACGATTTCCACAAAGAAATGAGAGTGAGTTGCTGTGGATAACTGTTCCTCTGGCTCTGTTGGACCCCACCACAGTTTGCTTTCTTACGAATAACACCTGCCTATTTTACACCTCTACAGCAGCTTTCCTTATTTATTGAAAATCTGGGGATTCTAGGAGAATATTTCCATTTTTCTCCACTATTTCTTGACGGTTGTGCTACAACAAATTGGTCTCCAGCTGCATCTTTTCTCTTCACTGTTGACTGGTGGGAGCCTGTCTTGCTTGCTGGGTGATCAAAAATCATCCCAGGAAACAGTCTCCAGGCCTGCAACGAGCAGTTTGGGGATACAGTGTGGAAACAGTGCCTTGCTCAGCAGGAATGTGATGGCACATGAGGGCAATCCTGTGTTCCTTTGCTCTGCCACATGGAGCCCTGGCACTTCTCCGGGGTTAACAGCCATGGAAACACTGTTGTACCCCTTCACCTCTGCTTTTGGTGGTCCCAGGGACAGCTTTTGCTGGTTGATGTCATGAGGAGACTGACATGGAGTGCGAGAAGCTTGGGATTCTGTGTAGGGTTGTTGAGCTGGAGAGCTGGTCTGCGTCATCGGTGAGAAGGCAACTGAAGGTGCTTACACAAGGCAGGAAACAATTTTTGCTGGGCTAACAAACATTATCAGATGGGATGAAAAGCAGAGTTGCTCTTCAGCACAGTCCTATTTTAACTGTCAGCCTAATACCAGCTGCAAATACAGCATTCTGAATTTCTGACAGGATTCTGAGTTTCTGTGCCTCTACTTTTCTTAAGATCTCATATCCAGACAAAAACCACCTCATGAAAAGAGGATGGCAATTCCCTCACACCTGAGTTTGAGCTGTACCCTGGGTGAATCACAGAACCATTAATGTTGGAAAGGACCTCTAAGGTCATCAAGTCCTCAGGCTGTATTTATTAATCTGTCCCCTTTTCATTCATATTGAAGAGAATGCCACTTTCTAGCTAGAAAATGAGAACTACCAGAGGCATGAAAGATTTGATGTTTTTGGCATTGTTCAATGTATGTTTAAAGAATTGTAGAATATCCTGAATTGGAAGAGACCCACAAGGATCAGCAAAGTCCAACTTCTGGCCCTGCACAGGATCACCCCAAGTTGCCACATTTTGCCAGTTTTTCTTGGTTGGTAGTTCTTAGGAAGTCCATGGATTAGACTTCTTCCCCAGATGCTCAGTGAAACAGCAATATTTACATCCTGTGGAGTTCTCTTTTTCCTGAGAAAAGCTGGAGTGAAAACTCCTATTGTCATCCCCTCTGCTGACCACAGCTTTCTCCTTTTGCAATATGAGCTGCTGTCTACTACCAAATAGGATAATATTTAATCCAAGGGACATCATATGATTTCCCCAAGTGCTGTAGCATAATTGGAAAAAGAAGAATGAGTCCAGGATCACAGTGAGACAATTCAGCCAAAATGTAAACTGAACACATTGCAAAGCACTCCAGGACCTCCTCGTGGTCCACAGCACTATTTATGATCCTTAACTGATCCAGAATAGCTGACAGGATAAAGGAGGAGCCTGTCTCTGTTTGCAATTAGGTGCTCAGCTCCCAAGCATCTGTTTTCCAGTAGAGATCACTGCTGGCGATTGTGTGCCTCATGTTTTCTTCTGAGAGACGCCGGAGCCCAGCCTAGAGAGCCAGGGCTGGGAAAAGGCTGCTAACATGATAAAAGAAATTAAGCTCGTGCATTTGGAGTGGAGATGAGGAAATCCTGGCTTAAATAAATTAGCAGAATGAAAGCTGAGGAAGATAGCTGCCTATAAATACACTGGCGGAAGATGGGGAGGGCAGAGCAGCAGTGAAGGAGAGCTATTTATGCCTGATGATAGTGTTGGCACAAGAACAAATGTACGTAAACTGGCGCAGAATAAATTCAACCTGGAAATTGGAAGATAGTTTCTGACAATTAGAGAGCAATCACACTATGGATCAGCCTTCCTGTGGGAACAGAGGGGGATAAAACCCTTCTTGCTTTTAGCAAGTGCTTGCAGGAGGGCTGGATCTGATGACCCGATCCGATGACCCAGGGATGCTGTGCAGCCCAACACTCTTTCTGCTTTCCTTATTTTCCTATGATTTCTGCCTTAGCCTCCTATTTACGCCAATTCTCATCATGTCCCACCCTCCTTCCTGTTGCCTGATAGGTATCTCGATTGCTGGCTTTGCTCCCTTCTGATGCAAGTATCTTTCTTCTAACAGTAGTAACTTCCCACATGGTCAGGAGCCTGAAGCATTCTTGCTGCCTTTTTTTTTTTTTTTTTTTTAATCTCTGTGCCCTTTGTCCATTTGTCCTTCTTGCATGGAAGGGTCCAGACAGGAGACCGTTGGTGTCCTCCAACCAATGTATTTCTGCCAAGCCCCGCACAGGTAAGAGACTCCCTGGAGGAGACTCTGATATTTCCTGCTTGGTTTAAATAGGCACAAAATGGTAATCAGAGCCTGTTTCCAGTCCTTGCATAACATGGCCCTGAAAATAACTTGTTCCAGTGATGGAGAAGGGCTTTGGGAAATCTGGAGTGTCAGGAGACATGGATGCTAAGCAGCCTTAGGATGCTGACAGGAGTAGTTTGCAGTCTAATTTCTGGGAGATATCCCATTTGCACAGCTCTTTCCAGAACTGGGAAATGAGAGATGCTTCAGAATAACTTCATTGGCTTTTTGAGTGCCTTTGCTCAGGTTTCCCTCAAACTGTTGTGAAAGGGATGGGGCAGGGAGGTCACTAAGCTCTCCTTGTCTGCAGGGATGTTTCCAGGAGGGCATCAGTGATGCTCTTGGCTCATGAGATTGGATGTTTATGTTTCGTTGAGGTGCAGCAATAGTTCAATATTTAGGTTGACTTTTTGCTAAAAGTGTGAGTAGGGGATGGATGCAAGTGGGAGAGAGGAAGAAAAGTGGTTTCTCTGGTTGCAGGTTGTACCCATTCCACTTAGCTGGAGCTTTTACCATAAGGAAGCCCTGTGAAACTTCCCAAAAGGCTGGAGGCCTTGCCAGGAGAAGCATAAGACCAAATTCCTCCTGTAACTGAATCATTATGTTGAATCCCAAGTATGCCAGAGGAAAAAGAGAAAATTGGAAATCTTTGTCAGGTATTATGTCAACTTTCTGAATTATCAAAGGAATCTCTTCAGCAAGGTAGTTGAAATTCTGGGTTTTCAGGGGAATTAAATGCCAGCCTGTGTGTTTTGGGTGCCTAATTCCTTTAAGGCCTTTAAAAACTCCTGTCTTCATTCATATTCTCTGAGTGTCACTGCTTAAACAGCCTGAGCTGCGTGTGTGCACCATCCGATATCCAGACAATTCCTCTTGATGAGGGAGCAGAGTTGGTGCTAATGCTGCCATTCTGCATGCACACAGTTCTGCCAAAGGACTGGCAAGTGCATCTGTTTGAACTTTACACTGCCTGCAGTTAATTGCAATTATATATTTAGTTATCAGGATCAATCAGGAAGTTGGGGAGGGAGGGATGTGGGAAATAAACCCCCTTCACTGTGATGCTTCACCTAATTTCCTCACTTACTGCTTCACATCTCAAACACTTTTGTTTCTAAACCCCTTAATGCCTGTTTTTTTGCAAAACTCTGTCCTTATTGCAGGTTTGAGATTCATTCTTATCAGTTCTTTTTTTTTGTAAAGCAAAATAGAACAGATATCGGATCAGAATGCATTAAAATAATAATCCTAAACAATGCAAGCAACCAAACTAATTTAGTAAAGCAACAGTTTGCAGACCTCAAGGTGTTTTATTCCCTTAATGCTGTGTAATTGGGCTGCAGGTAAATTTGAATAAATCATTATGGAAGGATAAAAATGAGAAATTTCTCTGCAGAGTGTGGCTGTGCTGGGCTTCCCTCCATGCTGGGAAGCAACTGAGTGCTCAAACCTCACGGATGGGTCCCTGAGAAAGGACTGCGGGGGTCCCCAGCTGAGAGGAACCAGCCCTGCAGAAGGCTCCGTTTGGATCACAGCTTCCTTGGAAGCATCAGGGAGGGATTAGGGCTGTGTGGGACAAATTCCTGCAGTGGGGTGAGTGATGTTGTGGGCGCAGCACTGGGTGGGAGTATTCAAACTTCTCTTTGATGTTGTAAGACCTTAAAGGGGGTGAATTGGGAAGATTTTAATTTGCAAAATTCTGCCTGCTCCTTCCAACTCCTTGCTACCCCCACAGATCCATAGGATATGGCTCCAAGGCAGCTTTATTGTTGTCGCAATTATATTTATTCTGATCCCAACCAGCTCAAACCTTATAAGCCAAGTACAAGGCAGTTGGCTGTGTCTTGTTCTCCCCACAGATTAAGCCCTTTGCCTCATGCATCTGTAGAATGACTTCAAAG
The DNA here is from genome assembly GCA_035047045.1 of Vireo griseus. NCBI lineage: Eukaryota > Metazoa > Chordata > Aves > Passeriformes > Vireonidae > Vireo > Vireo griseus. The sequence continues at coordinate 2,388,208 of JAWWMJ010000243.1, read as the reverse complement.
CACTGTGTATCCCATTTTCTTCCTCAATTCCTGCCTTTGTTGGTTTGGGTTCTAAAGGAGTCTAAGAAATACTGAAATTCTCATGCCTTCTCTTTATTTATTTAGTGTTACCTTGGCTCTGCTCAGTTGAGGGGCCTCAACATTAAGATTTTACCAGTCCAGCTCTGCTGTGCCAGACTGGGAGCATTTTCCCAGGGTGCATGTTGAGAGTAAATCCATAATTCTGTGGTAACTCCAACCCAGAGGCAATTCTGTGCTCAACTCCAGCTGCTCTCCTCCTCTTCCCACTGCCCTTGTACTGCTGCATTGCTTCTGGGATGCTGTCCTAGACACTGTTTTGGGGGGAATATGTTAGATGAGGTGGAAAACCTGTCTGAATTCCTTGCTGGAGCTGTATTCCTTTGTGCCTCTCTGGTGTATCTATCTAGTAGAATAAAGGAAAATGTCATTGATTTTCAGCCTAATCCCTGCTGAAGCATTGGGCTCCTTCTCCTGATGGCCAGCAGCAGTCTAGGAGATGCCAAGACAGCCAGGGTTGTGGGAAGTGGTGATCCTGGCTGGTGGGTTCAATTTGCCTTGCAGGTGCTGCAAAGCAGCTGCCAGCTCTCCCTGGATCCCAACCTATGGGGCTTTTTCCTGTGGTCTTTATCCCATTCCAGGGGCAATGGGATAAATTGCCTCTCTCCCTCTTCAGTAATAATTATGGACTCTTGTCCATGGGTCTTGGAGGAAGTGGTCTCTCCATACCAGCGCTGCCAGCCCAGCATCCCCTCTGAGATATGTGGGGATAGAGCTGGCAGAAAGGAGACCCAGGTGCTCCCCAAATGTGAGGAAAAAGAGAATGAGGATGGAGGGATGGCAGCTGGAGTTTGCCCTCCAGCTGGAGTTTGCTGACACCTTTATCAGCTGCTCCTTCAAACCTGGGCTGGCATCTACTGCTGCTAGCATGGTCCTGGCAGAGGGGGCACACCTGTCTCTCCTGCAGTCATCCCTGTGACCCGCTGCTGTGGCGTGCTTCCAGGAGAGTCATCAGGTACTAAAAATAACTGGGGAATAGCTGATGGTGTGGCTCCTCTTTGTGCATTAGTGAAATTAGCAGGAGTTTGATCCAGCCCGGACTATGGTTGGCTGCTCCTCTGTCCTGCTGCTCTTCTGAACAGGACGTGGATGTCACGGCACCTTGGCTTTGCTCCACAGCTTCACTGCCACACTTGCTGGGCTGTCACAGATGATTTTTCTCTTCTGTTGTGAGTCCAGGCATTGACAGGAAATTCAGCTTGTCCAGCACGACTTGTATTCATTGCCTCTTGCGGTGTCAAATCTTTGGCACCACTTTGCTCGAGTCTCTGGATGAGTAGAGGTTATGGGTGTAACTACACATCAGAGGGAACAAACTCTTCCAGCTCTGTCTCATCCTCAAGTGGGAGTGAGGAGCCGGTGTTCAGTATCTTCGATCCAAAGCACAGCCCTCTGATGCTGGGCGTCAACATTATCTTTCTCCTGCAGAAAAAACCCGTAATTCTGGAGTGGGAAATCCAAGAGATTGCTGTGCATGCTGCAATGGTCCTCTGTCCATCTCATGATCAGAGAACTGGGCTTGCAAATTGCTTTGCTGCATTTCTCCCTTCCCAGGTCTTTGTTGCTTATTTGTTGCTTTGTTATTATCATTCAGGACTTTTCTCTCTTCAGTGGCCTTTTCTGCAAGATGGTGGAAAGCGAAGTGACACTGGTCTCCAAGGAGGACATGGACCCTGCTGATTCAGCTAGGCTTCTCTGGTGGGGAGGTGGGGAGGCCACTGCTGCTTTTGGGTCATAACCACCTAAAACAAAGCCTGGGGTGCTCAGGGCACCCTGTGGTAGGGACAAAGGAGGTCTGGGCACCATTTTGTGTTTAACAGCTGTTTTATTGAGGCCTCTGGCTGGAGGAACCTGTGCTCTGTGAACTCGTGTGTGGGTTGCAAACAGGGAGATGCCCTCCTTAGCCCAGCATGACCAGATCTTTAATCAGGGACCTCAGTGTTCATAATCTTGCTTTTAATAGCTCTCTACAATCACTGCTAAACATATTCAGCCCTGGGAGCAAATGATGGAGAAGGCATTTCCATCCCTGCTTGTGGAAAAGTGTTTTTTCCTATGTCCTGCCGGTTGCATGCTTAGGGTTGCTCTGTTAGTTAGGCCCTCCTCGTCCTTGTGGATGTATGAATTCCTCTAGGCTGAGACCTAGGACCCCTAGGCTGGGTATCCTAGGTTATAATGTAAGATGTGCCCAAAAGTATGTATTCTATCACCATCTTCATGAGCTGTTGAAACCAGGTGAGGCAGTGCTCCCTGCCTCCTCCCTCTGGACTATCTCCTGTTAATGGGCCCATCAATACCTTGCCCATGACTCACCATCCCATTGTGAGATGTTCCACCCAGAGGGAGGAACCAAGCATTCCATCCTGAATATAAGCTGAGATCTCAAACACCATAGTAGCCTTTTCTCACTGGATTTCCAGAGGACAAGAGCTACATACCTACCACTGGACCTTCTGATCAAGACTAGACCTTTCTACAGGATCACTGCTTCAACAGAACTACATCCATCACTTTAGGAGAACTGCAGCCACCATCTTATCGGACTGCTACTGCTACCCTGACTAACAGGGTACCTATTAGATTCCTGTATCTGACTCTGTCAGTTTAAACCTGTGTTTTTCTGCCTTGTTTTATATCATGGCTAGGCTTCGTGAATGAAGATTTGGGAAGGGCACTACCCACACTTGCTGCAAGTGTGCTTGTGGCTAAAAAGGCCAATACGCTAAATAATAATAATAATAATTTGCCAATAGGCAAATCTGGTCACAAAAGACACACTGGAAAGTCTGCTTTGGTGATACTGGCGAGGAACGGTTCTTTCTGCGTTATCTTTTCTCCTCAAGACTGACTCTGCGTGCGTTCTCAAAGGAAGCAGCAGCGTCGTGAATGGTGTGTCTCCATGAAT